>JASPKZ010006827.1:2500-602500 GCA_030220185.1 Diploptera punctata | reverse complement strand
TCAACAAAAAAATCATCTCCAACACATATAGAATAAAATTAGAGTTATCAACAAAAAGAAAATAATTTTACCATCAAAAGCGTGGGGTGCTCTATATCAATTAATACATTTGATAATAAACAGATATTGGTAAAAGTAAGCTCTCTAAGAAGAAAATGTAAAAATCATAAAAATCACACCACTTTATTTTATCCCAAGCGTATTGGAAATTAAAATTATTTTTCATTTTTTAGTTTTCTAATAAAGCGTGTTCTTTTAGTTTTTTAAAACTATTATTTATTTTTTATTTTTAATATTTTACAGAATAAGATAAAAATGTAAATATATTTAAATTCGATACTATTGTAGTATGAGCTAAAAGTAATACTCTTCTATAAAAAAACCCTCACAGCCGGATTTGAACCAGCGACGTATGGATTACTGAAATTATATACCATTAAGAGTTCACTGCTCTACCAACTGAGCTCTTACAACGATTGACTAAGAAGTCGACAAATCCGCAACCTATTATACCAGTTTTAATTTTTTTTTTATTTTCGGATGATTCTGGCCAGGATTTTAGAAACAAAATATGAAATTATTGTATTGTCATGAAATTATAGTATTGTCGCGGGTCCTCTACAAGTATACAAAGTTTCAAGTCAATCCAATGTTTCTAAGTGGGTGAAAATCGCGTTGAAAGATTCCGTTACATTGATACAAAAACTTTTTTTTTATTTTCTGATGATTATGACCAGGATTTTAGAAAATAAATATGAAATTATTGTATTGTCACGGGTCCTCTACAAGTATACAAAGTTTCAAGTCGATCCGATGATTTTAAGTGGGTGAAAATCGCGTTGAAAAATTCCGTTACATAGATAGATAGATAGATACAGGTCAAGCTAATATAAAGCGTGTAAAAAAGTGTCTTTGCATCTATGTAACGGAATCTTTGAACACGATTTTCACCCACTTAGAAACATTGGATCGACTTGAAACCTTGTATACTTGTAAAGGACCCGTGACAATACAATCATTTCATATTAATTTTCTAAAATCCTGGCCAGAATCATTAGAAAGTAAAAAAAAGTGTCTTTGCATCTATGTAACGGAATCTTTGAACACGATTTCCATCCACTTAGAAACATTGGATCGACTTGAAACTTTGTATACTTGTAAAGGACCCATGACAATACAATATTTTCATATTTGTTTCTAAAATCCTGACCAGAATCGTCAGAAAATCAAAAAAAGTGTCTTTGTATCTATGTAATGGAATCTTTGAACACGATTTTCACCCACTTAGAAACATTGGATCCTCTTGAAACTTTGTATACGTGTAAATGGCCTGTTACAATACAATAATTTCATATTTTGTTCCTAAAATCCTGGCCAGAATGATCAGAAAATCAAAAAAATGAAAACTGGTATAATAGGTTGCGGACTTGTCGACTTTTTAGTCAATCGTTATAAGAGCTCAGTTGGTAGAGCGGTGAACTCTAGTGGTATATACTTTCAGTAATCCATAGGTCGCTGGTTCGAAACCGGCTGGGAGGATGTTTTTTTCAGAAGAGTATTACTTTTAGCTCATACTACAATAGTATCGAATATAAAGATATTTAGGGGAACGTGGGGCAGAATGGGGTATCTAATGTTTGATCCAATGTATTTTACATTATAAATAAGTAAAATTTTGTTCTCTGATATGGATATGTTCATTGGTATTTAATAAACACAAAAACATAATCATATTACAAATTAATAAAAAATTCGGGAATATACATCCAATAAAACTAGAGCAAAACATTTGCCCCGTTGTGCCCCATGGATGGGGCACAATGGGGTACAAATTTTTTATTTGTATTTTGCATTACTAATTAATAATATTTATCAGTAAACTTATAAACTATAGCACAATGATTCATTTTTCACAAAATACGCAAACATGAGTGGCATCATCATCATCATCACTATCGACTCCAGCACAAGAGTTGTGAGCCCACTGAAGACAAGAAGGACATCTAATCCAGCCTTCTTCTGAAGAGTCATGGCAGTAGAGACAATCATCTTCCTCAACGTCATTTTTGGCAGAGCCAGAATGATTTTTCGAACTAGATACGTTTAACCTGAACTTTGGATGGTCCTTGTTTCGAGTCACTTTCTGGTAAAGCAAATCATCTTTTTACATGCCTCTTTTCTAATTTATCCTTTTCAGAATGTTGCAGTGCACTTCTCTATGTTGATGATGTCAAAATTGCACTTTCGCCTCGATTTTTTAAACTCGCTTGTTCTTTTGAGTTCCTTTTGGAATGGGTGTGATATTTTCTTGGCTGGCACTTTGAAAATTACTGTGGTTTGGCGACCCTAGATTTTCAGGGAAGGAAAATGTTTCTGACGTCAGATGTTCCTGAGGTTTGGAAGTGTTGCCTTGCTATTATTATCAGAAGCAATCTGAATATCTGTTGTTGAAGAAGGCAAGAAATCTGCATCATCAAAAACATTCACATTAACTGGCCATATCCCAGTTTTTTCGAAAATCATTGACGGCTGTAGCCGTACGTAAGCACTACTCGTTCCGCCAGTTGGAAGGCAAGTCCTCGAAATTCATTTACACTGAGGCCGAAGAGTTGGGCTTCCATTTTTTTAGGTATTCAAGTTCGGTTTCCTGCTCTTCACTAAAAACGCAGGAGAAATTGTCCATCAATTTCCTTACTGTGTAATCCACATTTTCTCTCTTTTTCTTCACGTGTCGTCCAGAGTTGTTTGAAGCACTTGGAATTGACTAGCTGCCGTTTAGTACACCATTGATCCATTAACGGCTTCTAGCATAGACACAAGGGACAATTCTTCTCTCTGTGTCTCATTTTTATAATTCCTCACCATTTTGAAACTACACAGAGGAAAAGAGTCAGTCAGTAATATGAAGACCGCATGGGGCAAGACGGGGTAGTACCCTGTCTTGCCCTACCCCATTCTGCCCCACGAACTCAATTATAATTTATGACGTTATGACCGGATTATTTTGAAACAAAACCTAATGCAGTAAACATGTTTACAAAGAAAATGGAATAATATTTAACACAGTAATTGTTAGATATTATTCAAATGAAGCTTAGATGTATTTGCATGCACTGAAGAGAAGGTGTAATATTGCAAAAATCTCTTCACAACTGACCACACAAGCAAAAAAGTAACAAAGACTTCACCGATGGCGAAAAACTGATCTGTACAAGCAGCTGAGACATTACAGAGATACTTTTGAGAAATTCCGATATATCGTGCCACATACTGAGAGAAAAATACACGTACCCCATTCTGCCCCACTACCCCGTTCTGCCCCCTGTTCCCCTACATTTTTTATCTTATTCTGTAAAATACGAGTATTAAAACTAAAAAATAAATAATAGTTTTAAAAAACTAAAACAACACGCTTTATTGAAAACCGAACTTACTTACTCACTGGCACTATCGAACCCGTAGGTTTATGGCCGCGCGGACATAAGCTCTCCATACACCCTTATCCTGAGCTAATGTTTTCCAATCATTCCCTGTATAATCTACTTCCCTCAAATCATAGTTAATGTTATTCTCCCACCTCATTCTTGGTCTACCAATTGGGCGTTTTCCCTATGGCTTTCCTACAAGAAGCCTGCATGCAAGTCTTTCATTCCCCATATGTGCAACATGTCCTGCCCATCGCAGTCTACGAAACTTAACTGTTCTTATTATATCTGGCTTCCTATAAAGACCAAGTAGTTCATTATTATGTAGTCTTCTCCATTCACCTGTCTGTTCATCTCTCTTTGGTCCAAAAATTTTTCTAAGTACATTATTCTCAAATACTTGTAATCTCCTTTCCTCCCTTAAAGTAAGAGTCCATGGAAAACCGAACTAAAAAAAAGAAAAATAATTTTAATTTCCAACACGCTTGGGATAACATTAAAGTGGTTAACAAAAAAAATCATCTCCAACACATATAGAATAAAACTAGAGTTATCAACAAAAAGAAAATAATTTTACCATCAAAAGCGTGGGGTGCTTTTTATGATTTTTACATTTTCTTCTTAGAGACTTTACTTTTACCAATATCTGTTTATTATAAAATGTATTTTATTATATTGATATAGAGCACCCCACGCTTTTGATGGTAAAATTATTTTCTTTTTGTTGATAACTCTAGTTTTATTCTATATGTGTTGGAGATGATTATTTGTTTGTTGACCACTTTAATTTTATCCCAAGCGTGTTGGAAATTAAAATTATTTTTCTTTTTTTAGCTCGGGTTTCTAATAAAGCGTATTGTTTTAGTTTTTAAAACTATTATTTATTAGAATGTGATCTAGGAATTGCGATTCTTTTGTTCTGAATACAAGATAGATGCATATCGTTTTCCCGGTTGCTTTCAAATTCCAGACTTATTCCCGGTTTTCAATAATTTCCCGACTACTGGACACTCTGTTATAAGTACTATGGTAGAGAGTGGATGCAAGACCTACAAAATCATGAAAGACAAAATGACAATGGAAAAATGAAGAATAACCTTTCTTTATAAATTTTAATATAAATAGGGAAAGTTACGTTTACTTTAGTAATTAAAAGAGTTCTGTTTCTATTGAACATGCCTTGTGAACTATTGGATACAAGACCTTGCACCAACGAGCCAGTGTTTTTGTCAGGGAAGTAAATACTGGCTCTAATTGTTTTTCTGACCCGATCGCTTCTCTATCTCCGCCAACAGTTACAACGGCGCAAATTAAATTACCCCACTCTCCAGGGTAAGAGACAAAGTGCTGCAAAGAGCTCGTCAACAACTCACTTTTCCTTTTATTCCCAAGTTGAAACCCGTACATTCATCTACCAATTTCACGAATAAGAGGTCTCACCAAATTATGCTATTATTATAAGACTAAATATAAACTCGAAACATACTCAATGCAGAAAATTGCAGGTGGACTAACTATTTTTCAATATATCTATGTCAAGAGATTTCTAACAAATGTAATTACACTCTGAAATAAAATTCATTTACTGTATCATCTGCCACGGTGGTATAGTGGTTATGTTCAATGCCTCTAGTCCCGAGGATCGCGGGTTCAAACCCGGCCAGGGTAGATAAATTTTTAGGATGGAAAAATCCGAGGGACAAGTCCTCCGGGAGGGACTTTAAACCTTGGTTCATAAAAGATAATTTTGTTTCACAGTTGTGATGGAAACAATACATAAAACTATAGTCTTGGTTCATTTATTGTTACGGTTAACTGATAAAATTGGAAATCTCTACAAGATAAAAAGTAAATTCAGTAAGTAAAAGAGTCCACCCCTGTGATCTAGGAGAAAACGTTTCCTAAGACGCAGTGGGTCATGCCTGGATCCCCGATCGGGACAACATTCATAGGAGCGGATTTCATTTCCTCACGTGTAAATCAAATGCCAGGAAATTCCGAACCTCAAATAGTTACCGAATACCATCTGTACACCATAATCAACCATATTACATTCCCCTTATTTAGTAACTATGGTATCCTGACTTAAATGTTGGTGTTGTTTTGGAGGCGACACGGCACTGAGCTGATCACTCGTCCGAGGATGAACGCATGCCGTTGTGTTGTTAAAAATGTATATGAGGTTATGACTTATGAGAAGCAATATTTTTAAAATTCATGACGAAACACCGTTGAGGTCACTATGTAAAATTTAAAATTTAAATTGGTATCTGAGATCTCAGTCGTCCTCAACTTTATGAAGGCTGTAAGATGAGGTCGACTGAGATCACAGGTATTTATTTTTATTTTATAAGATCCAAATTTAAAATTCCTCTGTCAATAGATGATATGTTCCTGTAAGTTACCACGTAAAACACAATAAAGTGTGAGGTTAGTCGGAAAAAGAATACGTGAAATTCAATAAAAATGGATTTACTATTTCACAATCAAACATGAAATAAACATATCAATTAAAACTTGGAAGTACAATAGGCTATACATTTTACAAAAAACGTGTGATGGATTGCAGACTTCTAAGAAAGGAACCATTGCCACATACTATAGCGAGCAGGGGCGGGCAGTAGAACGGCCGAGGCCTTATTGATTTTCTCAGACTTTACGCTGCTGACGTAGAGAACTTGAGAGGATGATACGCGCGTTTCTTTTCCTCCAATTCGACAGGTAAAAAAGAAAAAATCTGACGCGCCCGGAAAATGAAAAATTGAGTTTTCTAGCAACATTTTAACAGGGTTTCCTGTACAATCAAATGGTAATTACGCTAGTACTGCAACTACATCTCATTAAAACGCTTCCAATTAATTTTACTTCTTTAAACTCAAATTGTAAAATTTCAAGTGTAATGCTATTTTACTCTGCAACATTTTGAATCCAAACAAATTCCATTTGAACAGATCTTCGGAAATGTAACTCCAATTCAAAGTTAACTATGCCACCAGCATAATAAAATTAATTTAATAATAAAAAGGAAACGATCTAAATTTAGTTGTAAACGATCCAAATTATGACAATTTTCTTACAATACCGGTATTGATAAGTTACTTTCAATATTGGTTTGTAAGTACGTATATCTAGTTTATTGTTAAAATAGTTCTATTTTGTTTGTATCCAATTAAATTTGTATTAATTTCATAACTAAAATCGTTATCCGTCCACCGCCGTAGACTAGAGACGAGGTCGACACCTCAGACGCAGTGGGCCCCGGTTCGATTCTTGGTCGAGATAAGTTCCTGGAATTGAGAGTTTTTTCAAAGTTCCTCACATGTAAGACGTCAGGAAACGTTAAGATTCAAATAGTCACAATAATCAAAATCACATTAGCCTTGTTTAGTATAAATGTATGAGCGAATGGCGTGTCTTGTCTTGAATGTTAGTGCTGTCTTGGAGATTGCCCCGGCATTCAGCGAATCACTTATCCAAGGAGTCCCTTCCTGATATTGTGGTCAAAAAAAGTATGTGTGCGATTCACAATTTAAACTACTCTCTCGACAAGTCGTATCCCTGTAAGGACCGGGTGGTGTTGGGCATGATAAAGTGCCTTTAAAGGGAGAGGTTAAACTAGCAGAGAATATAGTTATATATAAATATTTTGTTCCCTTTTCATCTGATTTCAAAATTAGCAATTCTTCTCTACAATGACAATTTTATGTCCTGCTCTTTTCCTTCAATATTCGAACTCTTATTTTCCATGATTTTTTTTTTTAAATTTAGGTGGATATAAAACATTTTATATTGCACAGTTATTAGAAGAGGATGATTCAAAAGTTGAGCATGCATTTTAATTCTTGTTTAAAGATATTTTAACATGTAAGTTCATAGCGCGTCTAAAAAGTTTGCTAGTAAACAACAGACTGTGTATTTTTGTGGGGGTTTCATTGAAGTTCTCTTCGTTTCCTTCAATCAGAAAAGTAAATTTCAATACCAGAAACCAGTTCCTCAGACTAATCATTATTCTATGGTATGATTAAAATTATATCAGTAACCTTCTACAGAAAATATTTAAATGTAAAAGAAGTACCTCCTTATTTCTTAATTCGAGTTGGGCGGGCAGACTGCCCTGGTTATCAGAAATATCTATTGCGCTGAGTAATGGAGCGAAACCTACTCTACGGTGTTACGTGAGTTGTACGATCTTTCGTGTCCGTCACGACACATTCATCTTTCATGGCCATTTTACCACCATTTTTGGGTTAGGCCCGTGGTTGCGAGGAGAGACTACAACTCTCCCGTCGGTACTCTCTGCCATTTTTATTATTTAGGCCCGGAATCATGAGCCAGCACCGGAGGCCCCCTTACTAAATCCCCCAATCACATATGTTCAGCACAAGTGGATGCCTACCAAACTATTTTTTCTAACTTGAAATGAGGTGAAACGCGATATGAGAAATGAAATGACATGGAGGGGAGGGAAGAGAGAATGGAAATTGTTGGTGGAATAAAATTTGGGGAACGGGAGAATCTTAAGAAAAACCCAAAAAATCTCGGTATGGCCAACTATCAATACTATTCTGGAACCGGCAGGATTCGAACCTGGGACCCCAGTCGGGGCAGTCGCGCGTATAGTGAGACAGCCAATAGAAGTAAATATCCTATTGAAATATGACTTCACATGGGAAAAAGTCTATAAATAAAATAAAAGTCTGGCTTATTAGAGAATAAGCCCAATGAGTGTATACATCCCATATTTCGTAGGTCCTTCTGTTCAATAGCTAGCAAAATGTTACGAGTAATAAAATTGTAGCATTAAAAGTTTGTTTTTTCACGGATCTTTGTCATCTGAGACACGACTGAACAAATGAAACAGCTGGAAAGAGATTAACTGCTTAATAAACAAACTCGGAAGAGTAGGCATACAAAACACGGTTTTTAGACACTTAATAACTATATTATGAAGATTGTTTTCGGGTTTTCTACAATTTATTGTTTTCCGTTACGCAACAATCATATTTCTTTTCGTCTAATACCATCAGGTTGTCTTACGACACTTCTGGCAATCTCTCCGGCATTGGCGAGATTCTTAGCTCACTTCTAAAGTTGGGGCGTCTGAAAAGGCAATTTTAAGTTTCCTTGATGATATGTAAGGTCATAAATAATAACGAAGTACCTGGAGAATCTTTAACCTATATTCCAGTCCATGGGTGACACTACAATTCCATTTAAGCAAACAATATTGTGGTCTGACCGGGAATCGAATCCGTGACCTCGGACTGGTCGGATAAACAAACACACATCGGCTCAATCGGTCTACAAAAAGTAGATTAAACTTGAGCAATAATATTCCTTCTAAATTACTTATTAAATATAACTTCTTGCAAGTTAAAAGTAAAAATCAATTAATATGTCTTATAAACATTTCTTACTATGCATTTTGACAATACAAGGTATAGCTTACTTTTTTTTTCGTGATGAATGAAAAAAGATCAGGCGACATGAAATATTAAAATGGTAGTTTTGATTAGTTTAATGGGCGAAATATTAGAATACTGTATGTATTTACTTTTTTACGAGGAAAAATCAAATATATAACTCGGTATAAAGCTGGGCTATTTAGTAATAGAAATCTAATTTACTGATTTTTAGGAATTACATATATAGGTCTATCTACAATTTGTTTCATTTCATCTCGAGGGTTAAAAATTCCAGGTCGACAAATAATATAATGCAATGTATTGTCCTTCTCCGACGAGTTTAGCGCTGGGAGGTAGGGTATTCTTGCCATTCCGTTTACTACTCTTTCAGGTAGTTTCTTTTGTTCCTATAGCCGAGTCGAAGGAAAGTATTATTCATGCACAAATATGTAATTTTCAGTTTGCGGTTTTCTGTGACAATCATCACCATCATCATCCTTTCAAGTTTAGGCCCAGTGGCCCGTTACGGTCTTCCGCCATCTCCGAAAAGGTCGACCCACAGATCTTCTGCCTCGAGGAATGTAGTGAAGAATTTGTTTTGGTATTCTGTGACGATCCATGCGCTGAATATGAGCTAGCCAATTGTTTTTATATTCTTGGAGGTATTCAGATATAGGTACGATGGCTATTGTTGAATTTCTTTGGTGGTCTAGAAGGCTATAACCTGCAGTTCGTCGCAGAAATTTCATACCCGTTGCTGTAATAGGACGATCATCCTGAGTTCTGATGGTCCAAGCTTCACTGCCATAACAGATTATGGGTCTAGCGAGAATTTTATAGATTTTCATTCTTGTTTCTGTGACAATGGGTTTCGTAAATAGGGCGAATGTTTTCAATATGATTGTACTTCCTTCCTGACTGTGTTGTCATCCAGTATCCATCCCCACACCACATTCCTTTGACCGCTTAACCCGTCGAAGGAGGACAATACATGTATCCTTTCCAGTCCGAGTAGAGGAAGTAGGCTACTGCGCATCTAGTCTAGTATGTACAAAAGGCAAGTGATAGAGAAACAAACGCTCTAGTCACTAAAGTCTAGTGCAAGAAGGAATGACTACAATTATTATTAGAGATCATCTCATTAAAACACTATGTTACCCTACAGTGTACTCAAATCCATTCTAAATTCTCCCGATTATTATTAAGACCACCTTACACATCACTGCATCCTTTTAAAGTTGACTCGTTGGTTTATAATAGTTGCAGGCACTATGTCAAATTGAAGATATTTTTATTATATTTTTTTCTACGCTACGGTAGTTTTATCTTTAACCCAAGTAACTTTGAAAAAGTATTACGTGTTCCGCATATGAAAAAAAAATTGAAACATGTGGACGTAAGACTAGCAGCCAAGGAAGGGCCTTTCAAGCCTATCGCGCTTTGGAGTTTGTTTTATTTGCATACTATACAAGTTAAGTCTTAAAGAATCTGAAAGCGGAACGAGGAAATGCCAAGTTGACCTTGAATAAAAAGGGATTGACAGCGCTCTATAACATCTCGACTTGTACCAAAGTACGAAAGCACTGCAGTACAATCAAAAGTTAGGTCTGAATTACGATGAGTTTATAAGTGCTGACGTGGATTTTGTCTCCTATTTAAAAATCAAATATTTTAATAGAATTTTTATATTGTTCACTACAAAATACTACCTCAAGAAACGCGGGCATGGTTTCAACTGAAATAAAAATTTCCGGAGATAAAATAATGCTCCACTCGGTTCTGGGGGGGGGGGTGATTAATTCACAAGATCCTGGTAAAAGCTCAAAACATTAGCTCAGAATAGGGATATATACAGAGCTTGTATCCACACGTCCATGAACCACCGTGTTCTACAGTGTATATGAATTGGTGAAATTTCATACTTACTCACTGGCACTATCGAACCCGTAGGTTCATGGCCGCGCGGACATAAGCTCTCCATACATCCCTATCCCGAGCCAATGCTTTCCAATCATTCCCTGTATAATCTACTTCCCTCAAATCATAGTTAATGTTGTTCTCCCACCTCATTCTTGGTCTACCAACAGGGCGTTTTCCTTCTGGCTTTCCTACAAGAAGTTTCCATGTACGTCTTTCATTCCCCATACGCGCAACATGTCCTGCCCATCGCAGTCTACGAGACTTAACTGTTCTTATTATATCTGGCTTCCTAATTTCATAGATGAATTATTTGATTTTCTGTAGAAAACCTCTTGGTAGTGTACATATTTCATGAAAGGTTTTCAGCAGTACGGAATGCACCGCTATACACATTAACGGCAAGAAATTCCATTGTCACGCTTCATCTCACGAAAATAACACATTTCATGAAGACCTGTTTACCGTCGTCAATTCCATTACCACTACACTCTATGGCGAGACAACCTGGAAGGAGCTTGGCCCACCAGTAGGCCGCTGGCTTCACATGTGTCATTCAGAGACACAGTTCATCAACCATCTAGAGTAAAGATGACAATATTGGCTAGCATATTGGTTTCCCAGCCATTGCAGATATTTCTCAATCCGGAGCAGCTACCTAAACTCTTTATGATGCAAGGTGGGCACTGGTTCCATGCTCGTAGCAAAAATTCAGTGAGACTATTTCTTCTTCTATACGGACTCTAACCAACGTGCGTCCTTTTGCTCTGGGTCAATGTATTTTTTTTTTCATGTTCAAAAAAACTGTTTTTTTTTTCGAACTGCAGTCTATTGTCATTTGTAGTTGCGTAAAGTAAAATTAATCCGCGACATTAGGCTAATCAGTAACCGGGGTCTACTAGTGCAGAGTTTCAAACGATCACATTTTTATGGGATTTAATATCAACACCAATGGGTTAACATCATTTATTTTTTAAATATGAATATCAAAAGATACAAATCAGATACTTGTAAACATTAGAATCAATGTTGAAGGTTTAATTATTTTCATTTGTAATTTCTAAAATGTATGCAAGAGTTAAAACATAAATGAATATTGTTTTTAAAATATAAATACAAAAATGCTAAATGGTTAAAGACTTTTATTGGTAATTTATAAAATATATGTAAGCATTACAACGCCAAAAATAACTAAATTACTACAACGGAACATACATACATACAATATGTGCGTTTATATGATCAGAATGATTTGACCCTAAACTATCGTAGTTCGTAACGTCCTCGCCAGTGAATTCGAAGGATGCTGATGGAATCGGTGGAAAAGCGTAGACCCTTGTTAATATTTACTTGTAAAGCAACTCTAATTATGAATTTAAAAATAAATTAATAAAAGGTACATAACTCAACCGAATTCTCAGAATGAAGTTAAACCAAGCAATCTGCAATATTTAATTTTTCTTCGAAATAACATTATTAACTGAAGTAGCACCTGACCAGAAGACAAGCGTGAAATCGTTTAATAACCACTATAGAAAGAAATAGCATTGGCGCAGAAGAGGTAACAGAACTATTTATAAAGAGCCATTCCAGAACAAACATCGTTTACAGTGTAAGAGAACACTCCAGAAGTAATAATCGACGATATAGGCCTAATATAATTGGTTTAGTTTTTTATTTATTATTTATAGTTGCTTTAAATTAGTATATCGCATAATTATGTAGGATATTTCTGTGGATGGTTAAATTTTCAGTTGACAGATCCTGACTAGCTTGTTCTATTATTAACTACATGACTTAGTATTATATAATTAACTTCTTATGAAAAGTATTAATAATAATTATGAGGCTGGTGGTTATTTTAAAGATAAATGTGGCCAAATTTATTGGTACAGTATTTTCACTATGGTTGAAGACTCCTGAAAATGCCAACAGGAAATTCAATCTAACCGGGAAACAAACCCGAGGTCGCTGCTTGAGAGATAGCGATGTTGATTCTAAACCACAGTGATTGTTATATGATATTGAGACATCAAACATTCCTTTTTGACCAGTTAGACAAATGTAATGTATCAATACAAGTCAGTTTCTACAAATATAAACTTTGTATTTATAGCTAAACTTGTAAACTGGTACATGCCCTCCAGTGTACGTGGTACGACTTTCCATTTAGGTTATATATATATATATATATATATACACACACACATTTTTTTACGCAGTTGAGTTCTCTAGTGTCGCTAGGGAGGGGGTGAAGATGCATTAGTTGACAACACGTGGGACGTAGCCTAATTGACAGCCCTACACGGGATCCAACTCACGAATTAGCATATACATGCACGTACATGGAGATCGAACACCCGGCCCCCGGCCAGACAGCTCCCGGCAACAAAACCATATTACATTATGGCTCCAAGACTCTCTAAAGCCTGAACCTAAGGCCTTAATCATTTGCATTATTAAAAGTGTTCAAGGGGATCTGTATATCATTATTATTACATTTTATTTAGATTATTTCTAAATGCAGTCATCTTTCTAATTTTTTATGTGGAAATTGCCCTTTTAATGCGTGCATATTTCTTCACTGAACGGATATGCTTAAACTTTTCAGGGAATTTCTTATGCGCAATTCAACACAGACTTCTCTTACAAGTGAATCTATTAGAACTAATCTAAAATTGAGTTCAAAACGAAGGGAAATAAGTATGTTAGCTGAAATGATCATAAGTTACATAATGAAACTATAAATACAAAAATGAATTAAAATACAGAGGTTTTATAAATTACATTCTCCGTAACGAAAGAATAACAATGTATCACTCCATACGCTACTCACTACCCCAGCCTCTCCCACAGACTACCTGTACAAGCCGAATTCACAATAATTACATTGGGGCTTTTAATATAAACCGTGAACAGTAATATTTTAAATAGCGACAAGAAAAACATTAACATGGACTATTTAACTCATGCCCCAAATGGGAGCAATCACATTTCAATGATTTTTTATTTACAACCAAACACAGTCGTTATCACTTCGAATTTTATCAGTTTAATTTAATCACTTTAAAATCAAGCTCCTCCTTTTTAACATTTTGAATAGGTCATAGCATTATTTTGCAGTGACCGTATCTGGCTACCAGATCGTATATATAGTGCACGAATGTCAGCAGTTAGCGCTTAAACGAATTATTTCCCAGGAAATAAGGTTGCAGAAAAATATAATTGGCATATTTACATCATAGGACATCAGAAATTAATTAATACCTATAATGTTGGTTACAAATTTCTCCACTAGGGTGCATTCTTACAATATTGCGATCCTTTGGTAATACATAATATAATCTGGTTGCAGTGATGAACAAGCGTAACTAACAATCTTTTCTTATTTGTTTTCAAACATCGCTTCTCATTTGTTTTCAAACATCGCCGTTCACATTAAACAAACAAATGTTTTAAAATAACTCTATTTAAATAATGATTTATGAGTAAACAGCTTAATTTTATTCGTTAAATAGTCCTAACAAATGCCACTCTTGATTTCCAAATTATCTAGATAAATTCGCTCCTCACTTCGTGAGTAGTGAATTTATCGATAATTTGGAAATCACTCGTGGCATTACGATAAACTGATACAACACCATTAATGCTATACATTTTACAATTTCCTGAACACCTTATTGCAGTTGTATTTCGATATAATTAAGGATTATTTTCTGCGCGCTAAACACCGTAAACGAAAAGGGATTATGTGATGCGGCCGAAAGTCACGTGGGTGTGTTGCTTTTTTTTCTTTTTTCGCTGAGGCTAGTATAGTAACAGTTTCAATCCTTCCGCTATTCAACAGATTTTGTGAAAAAGAGCAATTTTAATATCAACGATATACAGTATTCAGGTATCCCTACAAAAGTTATATATTATTGAAATAAAAAGTAGAACCCAAATGGATACAGACACTAGGTTATATTTCAATAGGCCTATCTGTGAATTAAATTTGTATTATATATTAAGTGCACATACCCAGCTTTCAATCGGCAGAAAAATTCTAAAGCTGGGTATCGAAGTTGGGCCGATAATATGTATTTCTAATCTAACCATTTTCAAAATCAATTACTTGCTTGGAAAAATAATAAATACGTTTTCTCTTGAGTAGCGGTTTTATATGGATTCCTAAATTCGAACTTTTCTCTGTAATAATTTATTATACCTATTAGGCCCCTACACACAAGTTAGAAATGTAATTATAAAAACACTCGCATTCGTTTCCAGGGATTAACATAAATATCGTCGACCGCGGTGATCTAGTGGTTATGTTCTTGTCTCTCGTCCCGATAAAGGTTTATTCGCCTGTTTATTAAAAACATCTCTTCACGATAAAATGTGAAGTATTATCTGCGGGTTTAAACCGGCCGGGGTCGATGGATTTTTAGGGTGGAAAAATCTAAGGGACAAGTCCTCCGGGAGGGACTATATGCTGTGGATCCCGAGTCGATTTTCGGGCTCGCAAAAAGAAGCTCAAGTCTAAATTAGTGCACCTGAGCAAAATTTAACCGACCCCTCCCAATCCAATTAATATCTCATTTGTGTACTAGATGTCTCATTGAAGCAATGAGCTTGCCATGCAATGACATGTGTAGGGAAATAAGCGTAAAACATATTGGTCAAGAAATCCCAAAGGGACGACTAAGGAAGGCTAAGTAAAATATCTGTGAAGTCAAATATGAGAAAAATACAATATCCTATCCACAATAATGAATGATTTAGGCTATTTTAGAAGGCACCACATACTTCAATGATATCGAAGTGACTATCAAGTATACATATAGTAATTAAACGAAAAATTGTAAAACTGGGCGATAAAATACAATTTTTTGTATCAATAGGCCCATATTTAACAATTTTTTGAATATTTTCTTTAACAATGAAAGTGAAACAACTGTACAAAAAGCATCCAGTACTCCAAAATTCCATGTACATTATATTTTCTTTTAACTATAAGCTTACCAAACACTAGTTTGGCTCCGACAACAAGATCTGAGACTCTAATTCCAGGACTGCAACATCATTGAGCTTTTCCTTGATATTCTTCAGTCGTCTATTACAGCGCAATTTGAATACTGGGGTCAATTTAATTATAATTATTATTTCATAACATCGTAAAATTTAAATCTACAAACTTCTAAGGAAAACGCATGTCACATATAATAGAAACACACAGCCTACTGATAGAACCAAAGACTCTATACGCGATATGGTCTTACAAGTTAACGCGACTAAAAACCAATTAAACAAAGAGCAGAATACAGTTCCAAGTTATTTAGAAAATTATTACCGGATCTACTCTTATGCCTATGGGTGACGTTTATCCCGAAACACAACGACCACAAATCAATTAGATGGCCGGTGTGTTGTCCATTAACCCAGAAAAGGCCATAAAAATGCACCTTAACTGTGCACCTGTACCATGGAGAGCTGATGCGGATTTTATGAGCGCTACAAAAACATTCTTACATTAAAAATCAGCTGCTACACTTTGCTGCAATCTCGTTAGTGTCGATCCGCTCACGGCTAAGTACAATAAGCTCATACAATACAGAGTTAACAATACAACGATAACATGCATGTTATTATGCTTATCTGGATTGGCAGTTATTATTATTTTAATAGGAACCAGTTGGCTTAAAGGCAGCTCTGAAAGCTAGATAGGGACCGATATCAAATCCAGGTTCCACAAACTTGTGGTTTCGTCATTTGCCATTGACAAGCTAGTTCTTGATCTCAGACAACAGAAGGATGGAAAATTGTATTAATCCTTTACTGACGCTGGGCCCACTCGTCCTTCTGTATATGATTACCGGAAACTTTCCTCAGGTGAAGTCCATCGGAACATAAGCTTTCCTATTCTACCACCATCCCATGCCGTTCGGTTAGAATAGTACACTAGATACTAGCATCAACGCCTTCCATTTCCTTTAATGGACTGCTATCGGGATACCCCCTTTTTTCTTCTCCTTATCCATCAAGGATATTGATGGCCTGGAATTGTAACACCGAGATTCGTTTGCTCTTTAATCACCATTTCATAGTTACAGTTAACATGTAAAAGACGCATGTAGACACACACGTACGTATACCCTACTGGTATACAACAAACATGCTGGAAACGACAAGAACAAATATATTCAAGCGTTTCAAAATGAAAATGAAATAAATTCAGTAAATTTCTTTATTAGGATCTTTTTCTTTGATTTGCCTTGTTTAACTTCTACCTTGTGGGTGCCCCCCCCCGCCTCCCTGACCTTGCATGGACACTGCCTGTCCGAGGACGATTTTTAAATGTGGATGACATAGGTCTACATACTCTGTTGACTACACAATGATAGGTACGCTTCCGAGACAACATGGACATTTAGGACAAAACAACACTCGCACTAAGAAGATATATAGGCTATAGATCATAATAGCCATAGTGTTCAGGGACATGCGGGAGTTAAAAGTTTTCTCACATGTCTTACAGAAGAGTAGAAAAAATACCCGAAACAATGTTACACAGTTTCCTGGGTATCGAACCCGGGTCATTCCTGCCCGATAGAACGCCATCCTTACACAATTGTGAACTTTATCAGGTTAATTTAGCAAAAACTAATTGAACGATTTGATTTAAAAAATATCAATTTTCAAGAATTTTCTGTTTTCAATTAATCGTAATTATTTTTTCTATCGTAATGCTATTAGAGAAATAACTAAGTATCATCTATTTCTAAAATTACTTTATAACTACTACGATTAATTTATATATAAACATGCAATGTTAAAACTTGAATATCAGCAAAAGTCCGTCAGGCAGGAACTGCGTGAACTAAGCGATCTTCTTAGCAAGTCGAATTTATGATCCAATTTTGTTCGTTTATGGAATATATATATATAAATCATATGCATCCAGCTTCGTTGCGACAAAACAAACATGGCGGGGACTGGGCGTTTTAAAATTAAGACTTCCAGGTAAACCCCTACTCCTAATGATCCGATTTCGCTGATTTTAGGAGAATGATTTTTGCATTTAATTTCAATGGCATATACCGAATTCCTACCAAAAATCGATAACTGCGGCCGCTAGAGCATTTTTTTAAATGTTCACTTCAGGTGAACCCACACACTCCTAATGGTTAACGAATTCGACTTTATTTTTTAATTAGTTGCTATACGCCGAATTTCGTTTAAAAAACACAAGTGACTGTCAGAGAGTTAAAAAAACGTGCCAAAGTATAGATCGATCTATCTACCTATCTTCGGGTTTTTACAGCAGCTGCCGTTTTCCCGTGTCAAACCTCCAACGCCTATGATTTTGGGCATCTTCAATGCTTAGCCCTCTTGCTTGCATTGATATCCTCATGCTTTCCTTCCATGTTAACGTTGGTCTTCCTTGTTTCTTCTTTCTGGTCGGTTGCCACTGATATAGTTCCTATGTTATAGATTTTGTCATAATAAGTTCCGGAATCTTCTAAGAAAGATCGATGAGGATTTGTAAAAAAATAATATATTTTCATGAAAACAACCTCAATAGCTACATTCTTCGGAATATTCTAAAAATGAAAAAACTTACATATGTTTTATTAAATTGGATTCTCCAATTGGGATGATCTAATACTGAACAGACATTAGCAATCTGGGTGCCGGTACTGAGATTGAAAATGTATTAGTAGAATGCATTCTTTTAATATGTACACAGGACTACATGGATACACATTAGATAAAAATATGCAACGCATCCTCAAGAACATTCCATTTGGCATTTTGCTAACAATATTCTGAATGGCTTGGTATAAATAATATAGGTCTATGCAGAGAATTGTTTCAGTTTGGAGCTGGAGACAAGTTGGAAATACAGTAATGAAGAACACAAGCAAGATGTGAGAAGTGAGGATTAAATTTACCAGAATAGAGGTGTGGAGTCGCGGTCGTCATTTTGCTAGGTAAAAATTTACCAAGTCATAAAAAGTCTCTCTTCTGTCACTGCGAGAAGCTGAATGTTTTTCATAGCGTCCATTAAAACTTTAGCTTTCAAAACGCGCTGCAATGACGTACATGTGCACAGCACAAAATTGTTAACTGTCTATGCAGCCATTCAGTAAACCAGGTTTTAAATCTTACATGAACGCTATTACCAGCTTACAATGAAAAACTGAATTCAATTTTTCTTTTCTTGAATCTAACTTCGCATCAATTCATGAAACTTTATTTTTTTACTTCAACTGACACTGATGTCACTAATTTCACAAAATAAACTAAGTATTTATTTCATGTGTATTTGATAGGAAAAGTCTACTATACCACTTATCTTGTTTCATTTATATTTTATTATTACTAGTAATTTTAATTATCAGCATTATTATAACTATTATGCTTATCAATGCAAATTTCGCTGAGCTTTCATTTAGCATCTAATATTATGGTAGTGGAAAAACTCCATGGCGCGACAGGCTAAAAGGTCCTTGACCTACCAGACGGCTGCTGACCTCACTTCCACATGTGTTAATCATAGAGATGGACGATCATCTAGCCAGTATTTTTTTTTTCTCCAAACTGGAAGTTATTTATTGTTGGTATCCAAATCCCTCACGATGCTGGGTGGGCAGAAATGCCATAGTCTGGCCTAAATTCCAGGAAAACAAATTTCTTCCACTTGGAGACTCCAACGAACGGAAGTCCCGTAGCTCCGCTCCAAGGTTTTAAACTGTTAGGCAACTGCGCGAGACTCTGTTGAGTGGAAAGCAAGCCCTAAACTCCACCAGGGCAAATGAGTAAATCTAATAAAAATGTACAAAAAATACTGCATTGATATATTTTAAATTGAGAAACACTATCACCTATTTTATTTCTATACGCCTCTAATCAAAATAGGAAAATAGCGACACACACACACACACACACAAACATATATATATATATATATATATATATACACACACACATATAGCGTGACGTAAGAACGAAGAGCCAAGGCCAAGTGGCTGTTGTCACTGCCTGACAGTACAGGAATTACGTAGCTAGCTTAACATAATCATTTAGCCTTAGTTTAAATGTTCTTAATCGAATTTCATTACTTCTCAATTCAAGTAGCTATTTAATTATTTATAGAGGGCGAGTGCACCCTGTTTTGTCGTATAAGCCTTTAAAGAACTATTTCTATGGCATAGTCAATCAAGAATACCCAGGAATGCTAGACAGACACGATAGCATTCTGACACGTATCCTAGGCATCTAGAAGCTTTCAATCAAAGACTAACATTTACTATTTTTCCTACTTACTCTAAATGAATACTAACGATTTTCTTTTCTCTACTTCAACTTCACAATAACCGTTGCCATTTTTTAAAAATCAAATATAAACACAAGAACTATATTATGTAGGGTATTTGATTAGTTTTTTTTATCAGGAAATACTTAATGTGGAATTGGGTTTAAGATGTGAAATTAACTTTCGTTTATCTTATTTCGACAAGCCTACGTTGGTCCTTGTGAACTAGTGGTTATAGTCGCCTTTGGTTGCGAGGTTTGTGAGTACAAACCCGGTCGGAGTCGATTGATTTTTAAGATCATGAAAAGAAAAACATAAGCAAGGATCCTTTCAGAAGGAAAGAATAGCCGTGGGTCCCACGCCATTGATTTAGGCCTACTGCATCAAAAAAAAAAAGCCTCAGGCCTTTAAGTAAGAGACCTCTGGGGAAAATATGTATACTCTTTCACCCTGAGATTTGAATTGTGACGCTAAAAATTAAGATGCTAATAAAAATAATAATTAGCTACCCTGAGATACTATATTGAGTTGATTATAGCCTATAATATGTCAATAAAATAATTAATATAACATTTACAAATGGGAACCTCTTACTTCTAGATAATTGGGCTGGATTAAAATAAATGTATGAGAATATGCCGATTAGCAATAATACCAAACAGTGAGGAGAAATTACAATTCTCAGTACATTGAACTTAATCCGAACAAAAATAAAAATTAGCACCACAAAGGTAAATACCCCGTGTGCTAAAAATAATAGAAAACAAAATATTCTAACCAGTATCTGATAATTATCTAGAATCCATCCATCCATCCATCCATAGTAATTCTGACCGAAGGCAAGTTTTTCATACTATGCTTTGCAGCTTTACTAGCGAATTACAGGTGTGGTAGCTTCCCGGTGAAGGGTGATGATATAAATGATAAGGATGATGATAGTCGAATGATTTTCGGGGACCGCTGGGCCCTAAGTTTCCTGATATTTATCTTACGGGTGGGGGGGGGGAAACGAAAAAACCTCGCCCAGGAAACTTGTCCCAACCGGGGATCGAACCCACACGCGCTGCATGACAAGCCAGCACGTTACCTCGAGACCACTCAAAATACAAATATATACAGAGAAAGACATTGAAGATAAATTTAATAACTCAATCAATATGTGGAGCAAAAATCAACTCGATAAGATAGAAAAGATACAAAATTGAATTGTATACTAGCTGCGAATCTTAAATAGTACAGGCCTATATGACAGAAATAGAAGTAAGATTCAATTAGCTGCATTGATATTCTTCCACAAGGTAAAAGGGGGTACAAAACTGGACTTAATACGAAATGAAGACATATGAGAAGAATTAAATATATACAGATTAAATGAGAAAATAGGAAGTCAATTTAAGGGTGTAACTGGATCGCACAGAAAAGATATGTTGGGAGCCCGAAGAAGAAATGGCTATAATACTGTGAAGGCAGAATAGGTAAGACTACTTAATTCTTGCAAGGAAGATAATGAGAATGTCATAAATTATATAAACTGATTATAGTAACCAAATGGATGAACATAATACAGGATTGGTATGAATGGAAGAAAGTTATTCAGAAGGCAAAACCATAGATCATTAATCAAGTTTTAGATAATTCATAATTATTATTATTATATGTATAATTTAATCCTGGTGAAGTGGAAGAAAATACCTTATCGTCTTAACTCCATCAGGTAAAATAAATAAATAAAAATAGAGAACAGAAGCCACTTTGTTAAAGTTAATACAATAGGAATAGAAGTTTTATATATTTTTTTAGAATAAAACATCAAAATAGCATTTGAATTATAGAAACTGTTTCCTAGAATATCACTATACATATACCGGTACACTTAATATGAATTATAATATTAGTGCAGGATTTACATAAAAATTGTTTACTCTGATTACTATACCACTGAAAATGTAAAATTAAACATGTACTGTATGTTCCCTTAAATTTCACCAATTAGAAACCCATTAGGAAAAACGGGGTGTATTCGTAATTTAAAGTATGTAGGTTATCTGTGCCTGCTAGTCGGTAATTCGGTGGCGACTGTCCTACAAATCGATGGGGTAATTTGCGAGCTCGCCAGTTGTAACGACAAACATGACCACTTAATTACGTGGCCCAGACTGTCACATGTTCAGGGCGCACCATACACTATACTTGAGAAAAATGTCATCTGCACTAGATAGGACCAAATTACCCAACTACTCCAGCAACAAATTAAACATTGTTGTATAGGTGCATCATTATCATAAGTAATGCCACGAGTGATTTCCAAATTATCGATAAATTCACGACTCACGAAGTGAGGAGTGAATTTATCTAGAGAATTTGGAAATCAAGAGTGGCATTTGTTAGGACTATTTAACGAATAAAATTAAGCTGTTTACTCACAAATCATTATTTAACTATAGTTATTTTAAAATATTTATATATTTAATGTAAACGGCGATGTCTGAAAACAAATGAGAAACGATAGGTACGCTTCTACTGCTTCTTTTGTTTATCACTGCAACCAGATCATACTATTTATTGCCAAAGGAACGCAATATTGTAAGAATGCTCTCTAGTGGAGAAAAAATGAAACATCAAACTGTACATTAATTCATTTCTGATGTCGTATGATGTAAATATGACAATTATATTTTTCTGGATTGTTACCTGGGAAAAAATACATTTAAGAAAGTGCAAACAGTGGTTTCTTTTTTTGGTGGTATAATCAATTGCTACAAATGTTTTTATATTAACTCCCACATGCGGCATGTGTTGACATTCATGCACTATATATACAATCTGGTAGTCGTATTTCTCATAGGCTGTCACTGCAAAATAATGGTCAGACCTGTTCAGAATATTAAAAAGGAGGAGCTTTGTTTAATATGGTAATTATAACACTGATAAATATTTCGTGAAACACGACTCTGATTGGTTGTAAAACAGAAATCATTGGTTATTGACTCCCATTTGGGGCATGAGTTAAATAGTCCTCCTGAGACACAATATGGTTCCAATTAAAGTAAATACATTGTAATTTCGCAGCAGCAGTGGTATTAAATAGTAGTAGTAGTAGTACTAGTAGTAGGAGCAGAAGATTTCTATGGGAAACCAGATGTAATAAAAACAGCACACGTGGCACAAATGGGTAATGAAAGTAATGCATGAAAACTTCTTGTAGAAAAATCAGAGAGAAAAGAGCACAATAGATAGGACAAGAATGAGACGGCAGAATATTGTTAACCGTGATTTGAGGGAGGTGCATTACACACAGAATGATTGGGAAACATATCAGGACAGGGATATTTGGAGAGCTTGTGTCCGATCGGCCATGAAGCTCCGGGTACGATAGTGTCAGTAGTTAATTAGTTAGGATACGATATTTAAATCTGGACATTTGTGTTGCGATCCAAAACTGGCAAAGAAAGAGCAAACATGTGGAATGGAGTTAGGATTCATATATAGATAAGTAAAGTGATCCCACTACAGGCCTCAGGAGGCCCTTGGGGTAGTAGGAGGTTAAGGCTCCCACTTTTCTGGACGATCGGCACTTGATGTCAGCCGGGTTGTCAGCCTTTATACGATTTTTATTTAATTTCCCTCAGAGGCATATCATTTAAGGGTTAGGTTTGATTTACGTCCCTAAATCTACGGCACATTACTCCCTTTCTGAATGAAGATATACACAGGATTTTTATTCCCAGATAAACTAAATTGATGACAGGTGTTGAACTCTCGAATTTCGAAACCTGAAGCGAGTTTGATATTCATTTGTACTACGAGATCAATATATTACATGATATATAGGCCTTTTTAAAAACTTTTTCAAAACATTGTGTTCTAATAAATGTAATGTCCTACTTATAATCTATGGCAGGATAGGCTTAGAAGACCCTTGGCCTATCAGCATGTAAATGTGAAATTAACCTTAAGTTATTCTAATTTAAAACAGGTCTAGTTACGAATAAATAAACACCATCGTGGGATACCAAACGTAACCCTGGTCGTTAAATAGTCTATATATCTATTCAATTTATTTTTACACTGGGAGGGCAAAATTGTCCTAGCACTGCGACGAAAGATCTATTTGCGCTTTTCCATCTATCAAATAAAATCAACGATGTTATGTATTCAATCATACGTTCAGAATTATCTTTCCGCCTTATACAAATCCAGTTCACACATACAAGTTTAATTCATACAAACAATTTCTTAACAACAAAATCATATAATACCTAGGTCTCATATATTTATATGAAAAAAAGAAAGAAAAAAGAACGACATAGCTACAGGCTGTAAGTCCACTTTTAATCTGCCATACTTATACCAATAAAGTGAACCGAACGGCATGTGGGCTAAAAAAAAAAGTGACAAAAATGTGTTTACAATAATTTAATTATTCGATAAAAAAACTCTTGACATTACATTTTTCTGTTGTTCGTCATTGCGATAAGCTGGAGATTTGTGGTTTAAATTAGAGGTTAGAAACAGCAAAATAAAAATGATCTTTCACATTTTAAACCTAATCGAAATGTGAAGCATTTTGTATCCCTATAATTAAACCTGTCCGCGCCGTAGCGGAATGGTTAAGGCAAGCGGCCTTGGCGCAGAGCTACGAGACTTGCTCTAGCTTCGAGTCTCCATTGGGGAAGAACTTTTCTCATTGAATTTCGGTCAGTATAGGATCGGTGCATATATTTTTTAATTTGAAACTACAATACGTAGCGGCTCCATGTTGAGAAAACCAGCTATAATGGCTGAGGATCCGACATGCTGACCACATGTCACCTCTAGACTGACTCTGTGATTAACACATGTAGATGTGAGACCAGCAATCGGATTGGTAGGCCAAGGGCCTTATAGTCCTGTCGCGCCATGGAGTTTAGTTTTTATAATTAAAACCTTAATTTTTTTAAAGAATCGTAGAAGTAACCAAATAAAAGTTAGTCATAAATTTTGTACTGAGATCTTAGTCATCTTCAAATACAATACCGGTATGTGAAACTTCAATTAAAATCTTCGTTGAAGGCCTTTCAGGACATGTTTCATCTTCAGATGTTGATAAGGTATCTCGACTATGATTAATAATTATGTAATCAATTGATTTGGCGTTTACTTGATGAAAATCCATTTTTATGCTAATTAAATAAAAATAAACGTTTGAAGTTTTATACGATTATCATATTTACTAAAATACAAATTCGTAACAGCTGTTTAAGTACTTTGTACTTTCTTCAGACGAATTATATCAAGATTAGAAATGAGTTTTGTTATTATTTTAATAAATATGAAAATCATATAAAACTTTTAAGTTTTATTTTTTATTTAATTAACATTAATAATTATTTTTAAACTACTGAGGTAACTATGTAATTTAAATTGTACAAAATTGACGAATGCTGAAAATGGAGGGCAGTCGAAAGGCCTCGCAGATTAAAATTATAGCTGAGGTCAACAATTTAACTCAATCCTTATTGTTTTACACTCCAAAGAGCAGTACATTTAAATCATACTCAGGTCAGCTTCTGATAACTCTCGTCTTTAACACATATTATTCCTTAGTTGAGAGATAATAAGTCAATAGCGTTGAATAATAATCTGAGAAACATCGCATGCGAATCATATTAAACTTTTCTAAATAAATAGTCTGGAGCGAGTTCATTCACCGGGAAATTAACACATATTAGATTGTATCATAACCTAATTTACCATAACCTAATATATTGCGTATTTTAATTTTTATCCAAAGAAATCACCCAATAGCAATACGTATAGTCCTCCTTATTCAAACTATTTTCATTTCAATCATCACATGATTAGCTTCACAATCATTTTGATTCTCATGTTCTATTTCTAATATTTCTAAGGTATCGGATTTCATTGTAATGTTGTCTGGTGAAATTATGAAGGGGTGTGCATTCCATACGAATCTTTACACTTAATAAATAGAACGGGTTCATGGAATTTTCAGGGTCGCGGGTTCAAACTTGACCGCATTCCATTCTGAATGAACAATCATTACAAACATTCAGGAATTGGGAGGAATCGAAATGTTACCCATCACATAGTCCTATTCTTGAGTCTTCAGAATATCGTCTCTTTCGATCCACGGTTAATTTCTTGCGTGAAATTTTCGAATACATTACAAAACATTGAAGCTGTGTTCTCAATTAATTATTCGCATCAAAAACCAGAGACTGGTAATGTTGCGTGATAAAATATCTCGCTGAAAAATAACTCAAGACCATAGATTCTGACGACCTGTATTCTGAAAAGTAATTTGATTTTTTGGTATTAAAAAATTACAAATACATTACTTATTAGATAGTACCTGTATTTGAAGAAAGCACTTACGAAAATGGGGCACGCCGTAGCGTAGTGGTTAAGGCATTGCGCTACAAGTCGGAAGGTCGAGGGTTCAAGTCCCGATGGGGTCAGGATTTTAAACTGACCTAAACCTTCTGGCGGCACTATGTCCCTGGGGTCGACTCAGCCTCTGACGTCGCGCAGGGCTGACAACCCGGCTGACATCAAATGCCGATTGTCCAGAAAAAGTGGGAGCCTTAACTTCCTACTACCCGAAGGGCCTCGTGAGGCCTGTAGTGGGATTACTTTACCTTTACTTCCGAAAATAAATGCAAATGCTGAGATTAAACAAGAAAGTTTTCAATGTAAGATACACTGATTCAATTATTGAAATCGATGTTAATTTTCAATCTAAGTTATTGTCTTATTGACACGCACGCACGCACACACACACATTATATATATATATATATATATATATATATATATATGAAATGAGGGACTACAATTTATAAATATTCCTTTGGCATTGCTTGCTTACTCACTGGCACTATCTAACCCGTAGGTTCATGGCCGCGCGGACATAAGCCCTCCATACATCCCTATCCTGAGCTAATCCTTTCCAATCATCCCCTGTATAATCTACTTCCCTCAAATCATATAGATGTTTTTTTCACACCTCATTCTTGGTCTATCAACTGGGCGTTTTTCCTCAGGTTTTCCTACAAGAAGCTTCCATGCACGTGTTTCATTCCCCATACGTGCCACATGTCCTGTCCATCGCAGTGTACGAGACTTAATTGTTCTTATTATATCTGGCTTCCTATAAAGATCATGTAGTTCATTGTTATGTGGATTCTTCTCCATTCACCTGTCTATTCATCTCTCTTTGGTCCAAAAACTTTCCTGAGTACTTTATTTTCAAATACTCCTCCCTTAAAGTAAGAATCCATGTTCTGCATCCATATAATATAACTGGTAGAATAATAGTTTTATATATTTTCATTTTAACGTTTTTTTGAAAGGAGTTGGGACATCAAAAGTCTCTGTAATGCATAATAGCACGCATTTCCAGAATTGAGTCTATATTTAATTTCCTTGTGCATCTCATTCCTATTTGTGATTATTGTTCTTAGGTATTTGAATTCAGCCACTTCCTCAAAATTTCCCCTCATTTGTCATTAACTGTCCATTTCCATTATATAATGTATTTCAAGTGTGACCATATATTTAGTTTTATTGATATTTATATTTACTTCCCGTCCTAATTTCTTAGTGTTACTCAATACTGTGTGCGTGTTCTTCCTTAGTACTCGGCATAGTTTATAAAATTTATAGTGGAACCGTGACTTACAATGTATTTTATTTTGAAAAGCCGGTTGGGAATAATATAATGTTATCACTTTATTAAGTCCAGAAAGTATAAATTTACTCTCAATTAATAGTTAATAAATCGATCAATAATTATAATTATGAATCATGAAGAAGCCAATCTATTACAATTCTTACAACAATTGGAATTTTTATTTCATTTCATAAGCATAACATTCTCACTTAATGCATTCGATTTCGTTAACAGATGACAGATTTCATCCAAGGAAAATTTACTTTTACACATTTAGAGTAATAATAGGATGTATAATTTAATTATCTGTGTTATGAAAACTAATTTTGAGTTAAAATGCTACTTATTAAAATTACAAAATTCACACAAAAAACGAAATAATGATAACTAATCATTTTTATATAATAAAATCTGGCGTTTGCTTGCAAACTGTTCAACAAATTGTAGATGTTATCTAGTAAAAAGATCTTACCTTATTTTATCCATTTATCTCTGCAATGACGATAAGGTTGAGAGATAAAATTAAATTACACGTTTAAAAACCACTATTACCTCAAAAATAAATCACATCAGTAAATATGTTTAAATGTCCTTCCCAGCTTCAAAACCTGGTGCCGACTAATGTAGAGTGTTTTCCTGATTTTTCTCTGTCCTCAAAGCAAATACTTATTCAAATATCATTCAAAATTTAACCAGTGCGTTTCTACATAAAAAATAAACAAATAGATAAACAAAAATAAAAAAAACATGAAACAAAACATGAGTTCGCAGCTTAGCGGGTATAATAAAAAAATATTACGCGATACGACATGCTTAAACGTCTATAAATATAATCAAATCAAAATTGTATTTGCTAAATTATTTTATAAGAGCACTCGCGCTAAAGGGAACCGCCAGAAATACTGCCTTAACAATGTGGACTTTTATGTTCAAATAATTTATAATGTAGAATTAAATAGCACATAACATAAAAATATACATACTAAGATAATTTTATTGGCTACGAAATGTATTATAATAACATTTAACGTAAGTTCATTTAACAATTTAATGCAAACAACTCTATTTCGTTAATATAGTACTAAATAAAATAGTCATAACCTGCACCAAGAATATACTCGTATATACATGTATTGTAAATAAATGCGCCAAAAAAGTTACAAGTTCAAACACCAAGTTCTAATTTAAATAATTCTCAAATGTAAATTTCAATAGGCTATAATAGTCTATTTGTTATCCAGGCCCGCAAATTATATGTGTAGGAAATGCTTTTAAAATATTTCTGAGTTTTAGTATGGGCCAGCAAACATGTTCTTCTTCTTACAAACCCTTCTTTAAAAGGTATTAATAATAATGGTATAAAAAGGAAGAATTATTTAAAAAAAAAGTTTACGATTATCAGGAATTCTTTTTTTTTTAATATAAACCAACTCGAGCCATTTTTAACAAAAATCATCGACCTAAGTTAAAAACCTGACATTCTTTTAAATAAAAGAAACGCGAGTTAGTACACTTTTCTAACACTAAGAAAATTAATTCAGTATTTGCACTTAATTTTGCATCAATGATATTTAAATCTATACATTTCAGTTGGATCGAAAGCGGCATCCAGCGTGAATATATATTTTTCTTCATATTAGCAATGTTCATAATTCCTATGCAACTACTGCGTTCTCACTGTAAAGTTCCAATAATACTACAATTTTGTTTCACTACATTGACCGGTAAATAAAATATCGTCCAACCTTATGTTTATATATTGTATTTATATTTTCTGGTCCGGATTGGTAAGAAATCAAGACATTTAAGTAATGTGAACTTTACTCCCATTTTTTTTAAATTTTAAACATTTACAGCAGAACGAATGACAGAACTCTCCTAATTTTAAAAGTAGCAATGGAGATTGAAAAAAAATCAAATTAAAAAAAATCCCAATAATATATATCAATTCACTAGAAAAAAATACAAAATTATTTCCAAGATGTTCAATAACTAGTTTTAACAACTCTTACATACACGGATCTAAGTTTCAAAATTCCAGATTTACATTAATCACTCACCAAACTTCATAATTTAACCGAAAAATAAACATGAATATTTAAAACCAAATAAAAACAATTAAATCAGACATGAAACACCTGTAAATAGAAATATTTTTTTCAATTGCTATAAAGTCTTATTAATTTTCTGATGAAAAAATATAAGAATATTCCTACATTAATTATTAGTGCAATGGATATTTATGTTAATATTTTGTCTAGTAAATGACCTAAACATTTAAAGAACTTTCAAAGGCTAACCCACGAATACCTATATTTTTATTATTTTGTTGTATAGTCCCAATATTACCTAAAAATACTAAATATTAGATTTAGTAAAAAAAACTAATCTAAAAACAAGATATTGAAGCAAGAAATTAACCGCAACAGCCCGTATGTTCCGCGCTTGAAACACTAGCGTAGTTTCAGTTATGCATGAATTTTCAGTTCTATTAATTTTACTTAATATTTTATCTATTTTCTCTCGATTTATTCTTCTTATACGTACAGCAGTTCTCATAATTTTCACTATAATAACAGAATGTTGTGTGAAAGGAATATAGATCTGTAAGTTTCAGTAAAATACATTTAACGGACATTTCTTGGAGTGGGGGGAAAACTTAACGAATTTATGTACTATACATCCTCATATAAAGTAGCTTTACTGTTTTTAAGTACGTTATTTAACAGAGATTCTATAACGAATATGGAACTCATTTTATGTGTAAATTTTTATAAATACTTACAAAGTCATAGATGTTAAATTGCTCATTACCCATTTACTTCCTGCGAAACCTTTAATTTACTTGTGATTCAAAATTACGTATAAAAGTTTAACAATTTACAACGGCGTTACTTTTAAAAATAAATTTAATTATACAGTATTTTCTGGATTTTCATTCTCTCTCACACAAGCAACGTATTCAGCACTTACGACACCATGATGGCTAGCGAGGAAAACCGAACGTTTTACGCGTCACTTACACAAAATGGATGTTCCAAACTATAGAGATATTTCTCAAATTAATTATTTATACACACGACTATTCCTTTGCTACAAAAGCCACAATATATTAAGAAACCAGTATTAACATCCGAGTGAATATAGCAGGCACGCCAAGCAAACAAGCGTTATACCTTCAAGCACATTTGCTCACTTGGTGACGTGGGCTCTTGCAGGGGCCCCTTCAATCAAGTCGAATCCATTGAAACACAAATTATGAAGTTTGGTAATCGAGGCACCTCATGACATATATTAGCACGTGGACACCCACTCATTCTCAGCTGATCTCGATAATAAACAATAATAAAATGAAACCCCGGAGCAACCTCAAAATAACACTACGTAGTTCCCACCAATTCCGCGTGATGTCGCTAGTGACCTCGAACATTGGGGCCCTGCCACAGGAATCACTTCTCCCTTCCTCCCCCTCTCCATTCCCCCCTCAGGCCGATGCACATGTAAAAACTGTTCGTCTTGATTCCTCCAACCACTCATTTCACAATCAGCTGATTGCGAGGGAAATTTTGAATTAGTAGACACGTGGCACTGGTGCTCCTGGGTTACACTATACACGACTAGAGTTCAACAAGCATTCAGAGACACACAATACGTATCGACGTTGGCAGTTTAGCACTTTTTCCCCTCCATACACTCAAAAACACACAACACACAAGGACAACTTAACAGCTATGAACCCACCGTAATGACGTCCACGTAGTCAACAGCGATTCTTCTTGATATTTCCTTCAGTAGCGTGGATATAGATGCATTTTCACAGTATATCGACCCGAAGCTTCTCTTATTCCTCTCGTGTTGAACAAGTCCAGGCCAACTTAATCGCTCAACTGACTCTCCTCTACCGACCGAACACAGCTGCCGGTTGCGCAGAGGTACCGTACAACATGGCAAGTTTACCGGTTACCTGGAACTGTTGTACGTCCTATCCAAAAACTCCATGCTTTGCTCTCCCCGACAAACCGCCATGCAAGCAAAGCTAGCCAGCCCCGAACCCATATGTGACGAGCATGCACGGCGCAAATATCAGGGGCTCGGGAACTCTCGGTTCTCCTCGTACGGCCGACCTTGCAATACCATCCATGTCCGCTTCCCAACGAAAGCAAAATCGCACTACGAACTTTATCACATACTGTACTGGAAAAAATATCAAACACTCCACTCTAGATAAGCGCGTGTTATTGTGAACCCGCTTCATCATATGCCAATTTTATTCAATTACTTTATTAATAGTAATTTTATTCTGACACAATGCTTACTCACTTGAGAAAACGTGAACTTTATTATTATAGCTAAATGAACCTGGACAAAATAGCTCCACCCAACTGTCAGTTTTCAAATTGGGGCAGGTTAATAAGAATAAAAACATTTATTGGTTAGTAAGAAGGATATCTCAAATTCACATTCACAGCTGTGCCATGAGGGCGTTTTGAAAAATCAATAGTTACACAAAGTGCAAGATAACGAAGTGTTCTCCATCAAAGACGTTTATAAGAAATAGTGAAAATTAAGCCAGACAAAACGAAGATAATAAAATTAAGATTCCACTTTAAGTTTGCATATTATATATAAACTTTTCCATAACAACGACAATATCCACACTTTATTTCTCAAACTAGATAATAAGAAATGTGTTATTTCTTTAATAAATATTTCAAGGTATTTTACGCGTAGTATATGACCATTTGCCTCAGAATCGTATTATTAATATATATATATATATATATATATATATATATATATATAAAACAGTGAATTTGTGCAAGACATACGAATAACAATAACACAAATACGGAATTTGTGCTAAATAATCTAGAAACGATATGACTAAATTTATTTAGTCAAAAGCGTCTCAAAATAAAAGTAGAATTAAAAATTAATTTACTTTCAAAATTTGTTTCATTTTTAATGACATTGTGCACTTTATAACTTTTATACTAAGATAACGCCCACAGCTGCAGTCTCGAGATAGCGATCTGCCTTGTCGCAAAGCCGATTCGGGTTCGATTCTCGGTCGGGAAAAGTTTCCTGTGCGAGTTATTTCAGGACTTTTTTTTTTCTCACGTCAGAAACTTTAAGGCCCAAACGATCTCCCAACACCATCTGGCCATCATTATCAATAAATACAAATGGCAATACTACACAGTATGATTTTCCAGTTTTATATGTTATCCGTAAGTCACCCTCATATTTCTCCTCCAATTCTCGCGATCCACTTTCTCTTCCAAAATGTCTTTTTCGCTATGCCGAAAAGATTCAATCATTATTTGATTTTCAGAGCTGATGTGTTAACCATTTATTAATACCACTCATGTGTTCCTCTTTGACTCCCCCCCCCCTATTGAATAGACCTATTACATCCATGTAAATCTCAGCGTATACATGAAATTAAAAGGAAAATCAATTTCGGGAGTAGATTTATTTATTTTCCAACCAGACAAGTGGCAAGTATGCAATCTAATATACAAGTTCTATATTACATTTATATAGGCCTACAGGCGATTTCGACTTGTAAGTACCTCGGACGTACATTAAACATTACCACACATTCCAGGTGACATGACTGCTCTTTTCATTGAGTATCGACTACTATTAAGTTACTGGTATTGGGTCACAGCCGATAAATCTAAAGTGAACAAACACAGAACAGGTTCTTCTGATCCATTTCCTCTTTGCTTTGACACACTTATTGGAGTCCTCTACGAACACGATAAAATTTACTTTTGGGATTGGTTTATTAAATCGTTTATTGTGCCAGCATATGCCACAACATTCTTGGCCTTTAACATATTTGATCATAATTAATAACTAACTCACTGGCACTATCGAACCCGTAGGTTCATGGCTGACAAACTCTCCACACGTCCGTATCCTGAGCTGTTTTCCATTCATCCCTGCATAATCTACTTCCCCCAAATGTATGATTAATGCAATTCTCCTACCTCATTCTTAGTCTACCAACTGGGCGTTTTCCCTCAGGTTTTCTTACAAAAGCTTCCATGCCCTTCTATATGCCACGTGTCCTGCCCATCTCAGTCTATGAGACTTAACAGTCTTCATACCTCTTTTCCAATAAAAATCACTGTTATTTATTATTTTCCATTCGCTTGTCTGTTCATCTCTCTTTGATCCAAAAATGTTCCTAAAAACTTTGTTCTCAAATACTCGTAATATTTTCTCCACCCTTAAAGTAAGAACCTATGTTACGCGTCCATATAACATAACTGAGGGAATAACAGTTTTATATATTTTCAGTTTAACGTTTTTTAAAGAGGAGTTGGGAGGACAAGAGTCCCTGTAATGCATAATAACATGAATTTCCAGAATTTAACCAATGTTTAATTTCTGTGTGCATCTCATTCCTATTTGTAATCACTGTTTCTAGGTTTTTGAATTCAAGCACTTCTTAAAAATTAATATTTGATCATACCGCATCTAAAATGGTTTGCTGTATCTAAGTATGCGGTTTATGGCCATTGTATATTTATTTTCTGCAGAAGTTGATTTAATTTTTATAAATTATGACCACGGCCGCGGTTTTTCTCTTTCTTTCTTATTTTTTTTTTAATTCACAAACTATGGAACCAGCTATGGATATGGTAACCGCTAGGCCATTAGGAGAGACAATAATGAAACATTTATGTTGGTACCAGTTGTCAAGATTTTGTTTATACATTTTTATATTATTCTAATATATAATTCAACGAGGAAATGTAATAATATTCTGTAAACGAAAACCCGGATTTATGTTCGTTTATGTCCTTCTACTGAATAAATTATTCTTCGATTTTTTTTTGCAAAACATGTAGTGACGGAATACCACTATTCTTGTAAGATCGTTTTCATTAAAGTACCCGATCATTTACATTTTAGATATGTGTGTATATATATACGCACACATATATTTTGCAGATGAATCCACCTTCTCACTCCCATCTCCAAGTGCATCTTTTTAAGTCCCTTTCAAGAAATAACTTAATATTTTGTAAGCATGTGTTCTTGCACCCTTATTAGATATTCAAACAATTTTAACTCTCTATTTTCAATTCTATCTATCACCACTATCCTCTGATTTTATCCAACTCTAATTTCTTCATTCCGGTTATCAGAATTTAAAAGGAAGACTAATGCTTAGTTGGAGTTGTGAAGAAACTCGTATTTGCGACTGGTGGAAGGTTGCCCATGATAGACTGAGGTGGAGATCTAGCCTGCGAGAAAGCGAGGCTACCTTGGGCTCCTGTTCTCATCATGATGCATTATTATTAAAATAAGTATTCATAATGACTTTATAATATACTATATAGAAAATATGTATATATACATACGCTCCAAGGCTAGAAGGCCCTTGACTGATCAGCCGGCTGCTGGTCACTCATCGACATGTGTTAGTCGCAAAGGAGGCTGTAGGTGTGAAATGTGGTCAGCATGTCGAGTTCCTGAGCCGTTATAGATTTTCTGAAACTACTGGAGCCCTACTGATTGTAGCTACCCAGATTCCTCACGATACTGGGTTGACACCGGCCGAAAATGCATGAGAAAATGTATTCCCCCATGGGGGATTAGAATTACCGCGAACCAATTTTAATAAATAGAGGTGTTAACAAGGGTGTAATTTATCACCTACCCTTTTTAATTTACATATTAATGACATCCAAAATTGGAAAAGTAATGTTAATATAGGTATAAGAATGGACCGTTATAAATTTTTAATGTTTTAATGTATGCTGACGAAGTGGTAATTAATCAAGAAAATGAAAATAATTTGCAGTATTCTTTACATCCATTAAATCAGTTATGCCAAGAATATAATTTTAAAATATCAAAAGAAAAAAAAACAAAAATAATGGCATTTTGGGGAAGTGAACATATAAGATCAAAAATCATAATAGACAACAAACCTCTGGAACAAGTAACAAATTTTAATTATTTTGGTTGTAATTTTACCATAAACACAAAAACTGAAAGAGACGTGAATATGAAACTGTCAATATTTCAAAAGATATGTGGAACTATACATAGAACATTAAAAAATAAACAAGAAGATATACTATATTGAAGTTTTATAAAACATTGGCAGTTCCTGCGTTACTTTATGGGAGTGAAACTTGGGTAATGACCAAAACATTACAAAGCAGATTACAAAGCGTAGAAATGAACTTCCTTAGAGGAACAAAAGGCTGCACAAGAATGGGTCGGATAAAGAATGAAGATATAAGAACAGAGCTATATATATTATATATATATATATCCATTGAATGATAAAATCAAATAATATAGAGAAAAATGGTTTAGATACATAGATAGAATGAATGTAAATATATTACCAAAATCAGCATTTAACAACAAGCCAAGAGGTTCAAGGAATGTATGAAGGCCAGTGAAAAGATGGACAGAACTGTGTGGCGGAACAGGCAAATTGTCTAGCCCGTGAAGTGAAGAAGAATAAGAAGAAGCGTAGCTACGCACCAAGACATCATGCCTTAAACCACTCGGCTATGACATGAGACATGTGTACATACGTTCCCAAAAAAAATTAGCTCTCCTTTCATTAAGTGTGTGTTGCATGGTTCATGAACTGGATATTGGAGAATCAAAACGAATACCAAAATAATAATAAAAAATAAGAATATCTTGAATTGATTTAAAACTCAAAGAATAAGATGTTTCGGTCATGCCAACAGAATGGCAGATGACAAATTATTGAAAGAATAGAAAAAAAAAAAAAGTAAAATTGTAACCCATACTTTAATAAAATTACAATATATAAATAGATTGAAAAGTGGAATTACTGATCTGAAGGACTTTAAAGAAATTGGGCACCAATAGTGCAAAACAGAAACAAATATATATATATATATTGAGAAGATCAAAACTTAAAAAAAAAAAATAGTATCTCTTCCTGATGTTGATGTGGCTCATAAACAAAATTTGGGCAAAAGACTAGTTTTGCATAATAAATTGAGAAATATACACACAAAATACTTTATCTTGACTTCATAAAAAAGAACGTGTACAACAAAAATATTTAAAAAGCCATCTTCTTAACAAGTTACAGAGGCCCATGGGGACGTAGGCCTACATTCAAGGATCCACATTTTCTCAGCCAATGGCGACAGTGACAATCATTAAGCTTCGGTCGACTTTAAGATCCAGTTGGGTACGAACGAGTGAGTGTAAGCTTATAACATTAAAAGTTAAGTTAATCATCCTTATTTAGTTGCAGAATTAAATAGATGTGATGGGTATTCACAAGGGATTATGTCCTTGGCTTGTTAAAGTCATCCACTTTTGATAATAACAATTTTAAACAATATCTTTACACTGAATTGGCTACAGGTATATTCATCGTATTAGTATATTGAATTTAGTGAAATAAGATTTGAGATAAGTTAAGATCAACATTTAATTTTTCAGTTTTTGTAAAAAAAATTATATCTAGCCCTGCACATTGGGCCTGTCATACCCCAGCAACACTTCAATTTCACACAGAGTGAAAAAGTATACTTTTCAAAAAATGCCTATTTTTTTTCATGCGTTCTTCAACCAAAATAAAATAATATAACACACTAATTAATCATAAATATTTTCCTGGATTTTTAGAACATATAAAAACTTGGGGTCCATGAGTTTAGTGTCTAGTTTCTGTACGAAAAATAATTGTGAAAGTGCGCTAGACGTTTATATACAAGCGTATGGCTAACTTGTTGCAACATTATTTTGTAATTCTTATTTTAATCCAAATTCGTTTAAATTTATTTTCAAGGTATGTTAATAGTAAAAAAATATATATAATAAATTCCTACACATGACTGCTTTTGAAAATAACTTTGTAACTTAAGAGTTTAGTCTAAAAGTGAAAAAAGCAGCTAGGGTTTGAAATAGCAAGTCTCAGGTCTGTTGCGCTCACCAAATGCCTGGGGTGTTGGAACAGGTCTAGCATCCGGTCAACTACAACGCGGCACTTCCAGGATGCGTGTGGCAGCCACTTCCACAGACAAGCTTTCCCAGCCATGCATTTGCACTAACCAACTCGTTACATTTTAATCAACTACTATTGTTACTGAAACACCAACGTTTTTCAACATCATTCTACCTAAGAAAACTGCATTCAAATATATGTTTTCCCTATCAAATTTTGGCACAAAACTACCAAAAATTCAAATCATATAACACAATACTTATGCCACAAGTGGAAAAAAGAAAAGTGCGAGGACACGCAGAGAAAAAACATGAGTACAGCTTTCATAGCTTGCAATGCTTATAATGCATTTTTCATTATGTGAATTGACATCGAAATGTACGAAGCCCTCCGGACTCTTCATGATCTAACATCAAAATATTAGACAGCATGGAATAGAATAATCATTCTTAAATCAAAAACCTTAGATACCTATGTACACAATAAATACATCATATTCACTTATTTGTGTACGTTTAAATTTGTTTGCCGTTAAAAAAAACCTAACCGGAATTGTTTAAACAATTTGACACTTAATATTCTTTTCCCACTACGACTAATATATTCATTACGAGTAGAATTCTCTTTCTTAGACGGTAAAAACTCCAAAAATGAAGTACAAGGTTCCAATATATTTATGATTAATTGAAAACAGACATCGTTTCAAATAGTAGAGTAGAATGGCTGAGAATTAGGCGAAATATTGTAAATATTTTAAGGAGAGTAATCTCTCTTCTACTAGAAGTAACAGATTGCAATTCTCTTTTCCCTTACAAGGACACAGCTATCGGGAGATTTTTTAGATCATGGATCATATAAATACTCACATCAACAAAAATAGACGGTAAAAAAATAAATGGAGGGCCTAACAATAGATGGTTTGGTCGTGTTCAAGGAGATTTGAAGATTTTAGAGGTAGGAGAATAGGACAGCAAAGAAAGCATAAGATAGGAACGAATTGAGGCATATTGCAGGGTGGCCATGGCCTAAAAATAGTACAGTACTTTGGACGAAGAACGGGATCATAAACGAGACCTCACTGGATAAAAGAGACTAAATACTAATTTTATTGAATGAAACAGTAGGCCTACTCGCGTTAATTCAAAATATTATTCGGGCGCATGACGTAGCGTAGTTCGTTAAGGAAATAAGCCACAAGCCGGAAGGTCGGAGGTTCCAGTTCAAATGGAGTCAACAAATTTAAAGTGGCCTAAACCTTTTGGCGACACCATAGCCCTGGGGTCAATTCTGCCTATAAAGGAAATGAGTAAACAGATTAGGCTATATTCTGGGATTAAAGCAAGGCTTACAACCCTATTGTCGATCGTCTAGAAAAGTGGGAGTTTTAACCTCCTATACCCAAAAACTTCCGAAGACCTCTAACTGAGTTCACTTTACTATGCCATATTATTCATCCGTGATTTTTCTTTCAATGAGGACAAAATTCACGGTTCAAATCTACGATCCATTAAAAGCGCAAGTTGTGCCGTAAAAAATTATTCTATTATAAGTTATTTAAAAGTGTTAAAATCAAAATGGGAGAATAACGAAGAGTCATGAGGTAAGATGCAGAAATACGATGGGGAACGTAAGCAGCAACTTCATGTCGTCATGCAAATTCCTTGCTTTGTATTGGCTGCTGTGCAAACCGCTTCCTACTTGAAAAACATTGTAGAACGGCTCAAGAGAAGCTTCCATCTGCCAGCAGCTGCGAGCTTTTTTTTACACTTGAATTCTTAAGACTTCTAACATACAAGAACTCGTACATTAGGGATTTCTTCTAAGCACTAGAAAACCATCCTTAAAACGTTAGAACTTAAAGGTTTTTTTTCATATGAATCTTTTACTATATAATTAAATAACACAACTGATCAACATCATCTGGAATTGTATCTTAACTAAAAATATAATATACGTCATAAAGAACGTATTGCTACTGTTAAAAAATAAACCGGTTTGGATGGCATGAGGTATAAAAAACTGAATTTGAATCGTGCAAAAATATTCACTACATTGCATATTTCATAATTTTATCAAGTACACATATGAAACAAAAATTAGTAAATAAATAAAATTAAAAATACAACCTTTAGACTATGCGCCCATTAGTTCGATGCTCGAGCATGAATACACGCTTTATTACATATTTCTAAATATGTATTTTTAATCCAATAAACATAATAAGATAATTAAAAATTAATAAAATGTGATAATATAGATCATATTGCGATTTATTTTTTACTGTAATAACTAACTCACTGGTACTATCGAACCCGTAGGTTCATGGTAGCGCGGACATAAGCTCTCCACACATATCTATCCTGAGCTAATATTTTCAAAATATATGTATAATATATTTCCCTCAAATCATGGTTAATATTCTCCCACCTCATTCTTGATCAAGAAACTGGGCGTTTTCTCTCTGGCGTTCCTACTAGAAGCTTCCATGCCCTTCTTTAATTCCCCATTTGTGCCCATTTCAGTATACGAGAATTAACTGTTCTTATTATATCTGGTTTTTACTGCATTAGTAGATTCAATGTAGGGAGTATGAAGCAAAGTGGCTCCGGCGGTAGCATTTGACACTCGCATCCAGTTTTTTTTTCTCAATCGTCACCAACTGATTTTGTCCCCGCGTAGTAGGGTCACGTGAGTACTCCAAATTTCCAGGGTTTATTTCCAACGTGTAGACCTATATAAATAAAGGCGACTTTTTAAAATAATACAGAGTGTGTATGCATATTATAGGCCTATAAATCGATGGATATATTTGTAACTAATATAAAACCAGACGGTTTGAGTGGCTGGGCCACATCATCGGAATGGACAATAATAGAATTCCTAAGATATTATATACCAAACCAAGTGGTAACAGAAGAGTTGGAATACTCAAATTACGATGGTTAGATTATGTCGGTATTAAGAGATGGAGACAGAAAGTTTTGAAAGAAAGGATTGGGAGGTAATTCTTGATGAGGTCAAGGCTAAATTAAAAGAGCTGTAGGACCACAGATGATATCAATGGATGACATTCTGAGCAGCGGAAGGTTGAGATTTATCTTCTATCTTCCCTATGCAGATTGATCTACTCAGCCTCTTAACAAAATAAGTACTGGAAAGTTTCCTCGAGATAAAGTTCGCCGGGTCTCACGGTTAGGCACACTATCTCCTCCACTCGTAGTTGCTACAGATTATTTATTATACGTTCTGATTGACGTTGTTTATCTCTCTATTCCGCTGGTAAGATGCTTAGGCACAGGCCTAATCATTCAGAGGAAATGAAGGTCATTACAATATATCCCATGATGAGTCTACGGAAGGATCATTAACTATTTAATCTAATCGGCCGCGGTGGACTAGTGGTTATGCTCCTTGCCTCTGGTCCCGAAGGTCGCGGGTTCAAACCCGGCCGGGGTCGATGGATTTTTTAGGATGGAAAAATCCAAGGAGCAAGTCCTCCGGGAGGGACTTTAAGCCGTGGGTCCCGAGTCTGAAGATTTTCAGGCTCGTAAAAAATCCTTAAGCCCGAATGAAAAAGCCTCTAAGCAAAATTTACCGAATTTTTTCGTCCTAGTACTACCTTGGTTTCCTAGATATCAGTATGAGGCGGAACGCTGACCACGGACCACTCAAATGACATCTATACGAAAAAAAGTGTAACTAAATTTGTATGGTTCAAATTCTTCCCCGTAGGGGAAGAGCGCCTAAATCTCTGTTAAGGGAAACATGGGCTTAAAAGATACAAGAAGATCTTATCGTGCTCGAGATTTTTTCTTCAAACAATGCCTCAACGATGCATCCTAGAGCTGTCACCGTTCCTAAAAATAACGGCAAAATATTACAACCTGTATATATATATATATATATATACCGAAATTCGATTACCTCAGACATATCAGTAGTTACATAGATGATTATTAGTCAGGACATCAATTCTTCCAAATACACGGGCCAATCATGTAAAAGAAATATCGAAGCCATTACATAATAGTAGTGGTTTCATGGAAGCATAGAGGGCCTTCCTGAAAATGCGCTACCTGTGTTTGAATTCACTGCAGCTTTTTCATTGTAGTTAAATTTCTACTATTACTGTGTTAAAAACGCCAAGTAATTTTTGGTGTTCCTCTTTTCCTAAGCAATTCCTGTGGATTCCACTCCAGAGCTCTCTTTGGCACACTGTCTAGGTATATTCTGAGAACGTATCCAATCCATTTCAATTCACAATATTTAATTTCCTTCAAGATTTCATTTTGTGATGTTAAATCCCATAATTCTTCGTTTGAGATGGTATCTGGCCACCAGATTCTCAAAATAAATCCCACACATATGTTTATACATCCTGTTCATACACAGATAGCAATGCACTTTTCACATTGTATAGAATATACTGAATTTATAGTCCATTACATAGCAAGATATAATTTCATGGAGGCTGAAAGACCTTAAATAGTAAATAATAATAAATATCTATAACAAACTGTCACATATCGGCCAACTCTTTTAACCCCTCCATCATTCCTAAATGGATTTATATGACCTAACGCTATGTTTCTGTTATTGTAAACAGACTTGTATAGAAATGTAGATGCATGGTTTGCATATTATGTTACTGTTACAATATTATAATACAATAGAGAGGAATACAAGCTTTCTCCTGAAAAATTTCTTGGAAATCCACTGGGAACCCTAAAATACACATGCGATTTTTATATAAAATTTGATAGCGACTTTAAGAAAATACCCGAGTGGCATGGAACATTAAAAATAAAAAAAGTAAACCGCTAATCATGCAGAAAATCATTATTTCCATTCCGTAAAGAATTTAAAAATTACTTCGTTCTGATGACAAACCTAATGTCTTAATTGAAAATGAAACAAACATGAAGAAATGTGGTTACATTAAATCCAAAGATTACAATTTACAACAAACAACTTCAGTATAAAGTATGCAGGGATAAAAAAAAATGCTTTGGTTGACACTGGTTTCGCCGGACTACGCCGGCAACTTCTCCGACAGACACATAGTGCGGGTAGTATATAGCATAACTGGTAGGCGTACCATCAATCCATCATAGTCCCAAACAGATGTAGCATTCCTATGTTATTCTGCTACAATTTTTAAAACTAACTCAGTGGCACTATCGAATCCCTAGGTTCATAACCGTGCGGATATATACTTTCCTTACTTCACTAACCTGAGCAAAATATTTTTCAATCATCCCCTGCATATTCACTTCCCTCAAATTATGATTAATTTTATTCTCCTACCGCTGTGGTCTCGAGGTAGCGTGCTGCCTTATCGCGCAGCGGGCCCGGTTTCGGATCCCGGTAAGGACAGGCTCCTGGGTGAGGGTTTTTTTCGAGGGTTTTCCTCACCTGTAAGACAAATGTCAGGAAGTTTAGGGACCAATGGTCCCCGAAAATAATCCGGCCATCATCACCATCCTTATCATATTCTCCTTCAACGGTATGGAAAACAACGGAAAGCTACCTGTAGCTCTCTAGTAAAGCTGCAAAGTCTAGCATGAAAATGCTATGACTGGAGTGAAAAACCTGCCCTCGGGCAGAATTACTATGGATCGACCTCTTTTATGGCCTATCTACTCAGTCATTTCCCTTTGATTTTCCTTCAGGTAGTTTCCGTGCTCATCTTTCATTCCCATCGTGCTACAAGTCCGCCTATTGCAGTTTGTGAGGCATAAATTCCTTAATACATCTGCTTTCCGATAAATAGCTCAATGTAACCTAGTTTTCTCCATTCGCGTATCTGTTCGTCTCCATTCGTCCAATTTTTTCCCTTTAAGAACTTTCTCAAATATTAGTAATGTTTTTTCCTCTCTTGAAGTAAGAGACCATGTTTCGCATGTATATAATTGGAAGAGTAAGTTTGAAAATGTCTTTCGGAATTTGTATTAAACATTTCGAGCGGTTTAAAATAATATTCAGAGGATAAAGTCTTGATCAATAACTTAATTCCAAAAATATATTGTTTTAGTGCTACACAATGACAAGATCACTTAGAGCTATGAACCAAGCAGCTGCCCACCTCGATCATTTCACCTTATCTCGAATATTCTGGCGAGACTTTGTCGAATGACAAGAAACGAATGTGCTGAAGTATTTGAATTTACTCAAAAATATTCAGTGACATCTTCCAAGAACTCCACATCAGGCATACTTCCAGCAGGTAAGTTGGGACTCGGTACGTGGTAAAACAAAATATAAACAAAGGAAATAAAACATAGATGACTCCTTAAGTCGCCCTCCTTGACATAAACATGATTTTACTATTCCAACCTAATCATTTCGCCATAATTAGAAAATAATTTTGTTTGCAATAAGATATATGATCTGAAGATGGATATAAAGGTATTACTTAACAACATACTGTAACAGTTAAGGTTATTAGCGTAGCAATTCTATTCTGGACGTCAAAGGCTCAACATATTTTACGCTGTTTGAAGTTATTTTTAAATGTCGTAAAACTACCACATGAGATCCATGGTGTTACTTCACTTTAGGAGAAAGACATGCTGAGAATTTTCACGGCCTTAAAAAATTCATCAACCTCGTTGGGTTTCAATCTGCAAACCTCGGAATAGGAGGCGAGCATGACAACCTTAGTAAAAAGCATTATATCTAGAAAAAAAAATCAAATGATATTGTAATGGTAATGATGATAATATCTTCTTTCTTGTAAGCCCATGTTTCCCTTAACAGAGATGTACGCGCTCTCTCCCTACAGGGAAGAATTTGAACCATACAAATTTAGTTACAATTGTTTTCGTATAGATGTCATTTGAGTGGTCCGTGGTCAGCGTTCCGCCTCATACTGACAATTAGGAAACCAAGGTAGTACTAGGACGGGAAAAATCGGTAAATTTTGATTAGAGACCTCTTCATTCAGGCTTAAGCATCTTTTACGATGCCTGAAAATCTTCAGACTAGGGACCCACGGCTTAAAGTACCTCCCGGATGACTTGTTCCTCGGATTTTTCCATCCTAAAAAATCCATCGACCCTGGCCGGGTTTGAACCCGCGACTCTCGGGACCAGAGGCAAGGAGCATAACCACTAGTACACCGTGGCCGATGATGATAATATAATAATAATAATAATAATAATAATAATAATAATAATAATAATGTTTGTCCTTAAACCATTATACGATGCCATATGAGATTTCTGACTATAAATTTCTATGGAGCTGAGATGACTTTAGATCCTTTCACCTATTTCATTTGGATTATGGTTAATCATAAAATTAGCAATCTACAGCCCATTAAGGGCCTCAGCTTCCTTCAGGATTTATTGCCAGGCGATCTCTCTTTATCCACGTTCCACCGGTTTTTGATGCACAGTTTCCTTAAGTCTTCCAACACTCCTTTACACTATGATTAAACACATCTATCAATCCATCCATCCATTCACGTTTCAATTCACCAAATTAACTTTATATTTTTATTGCAATCTATACATACAACATTAATGATCATTTGATACAGTGAATTCACATTTTACGTAATGATTGACGTCATCGACAATAAACGGTTAGATGATTTGTGATATTTAAAATGAAAGTGTCGTAAAATCAAAATATGCATCATATGAAACTTGTCCAACGCTGTGGTCTCGAGGTAGCGTGCTGCCTTGTCACGCAGCGGGCCCGGGTTCGATCCCCGGTCGGGACAGTTTTTCTGTGTGAGGTTTTTATCGTGGTTTTTCCTCACCTATAAGACAAATGTCAGGAAAACTTTAAGGCCCAAACGGTCCCCGAAATCATATGGCCATCATCATTATGATCATCCTTATCATTATCATCAACATCATCCTTCAACGGAGTGGAGCAACGGGAAGCTACCACACCTATAATTCCCTAGTAAAGCTGCAAGCAAAGCATGAAAATGCTATGATTGCAGTGAAAGACCTGCCCTCGGGCAGAATTACTATGGATGGATGGATGGATATGAAACTTATGTAAAATTAGTAAATTATTAAGAAAAATATTTACCAATTAGAATGTCGCATTCTCGATAGTCTGTAGTCTCGTAGCTCCCATTCACGCGACCCTGGTTTAATTCGCATAGGGGTAGATATAAATCTCCACTTTGTTTTGGCCTGGTTTCTCGTGTTTTCCTGCCTTCGGAGGCATCCCTGTCATACTATTAACCACTTGACCCAGGAGGCCAATGTGGTTATCGTGTAACTCATTCAGAGAGGCCACTAAATCTCATACAGGCGTAAGTACTCCGAAAAAAAGAGAGAATAAAAAATAAGAGAGAAGACAGAATAACTGAACTTTACAAACAAGAAATGATGCAAAACATCAAAACCAACAACGTCAAATAATATGAATAGGTCTATACAAAATAAAGTAGATGAATAACTAAAACCTCGGAATAATAATAAATGCGGCTTTTGACAGTTTGTATTGTAGCACATTAGTAAAAAAAAATGTAATACGCCCTACAAAATTCTGCTTAATTGGAAGCAAAATCCAAGAAGTTAAACATGCACATGACTAATACATAAAAATGCATATGTTATAGTATTGTGCTTTCATAATCCGGTAGCTGTTTTAGTTTTATCGAGTACAGCAGTGTATAACAGATAGTAGCAATAAATAAATTGAAGATATACTATGTATACTTTGAAATGAAGCGTATCTGATAAAATATCGCGTTTCATAAGTGTTAAGACGGATCGAGAGTGAATCAAAAACATGCAAATTTTTGGGTACAGTAAAGAAAATTGAGATATAACAAAATTGTAGATTAAGGATATATGTATTAACAATAAGAAGAATCTCAATATGGTCTTTGTTTTCGATCTTTAATCATGTTATATAATAAGTAGGTCGGATAAGTTGAATAGTCTGATAGTGCATTTAATGTCTGCAGGGTCCGGGGGGAGGGGGGTATGAGCGTGCGGTGTGTATATGTGTGGGGGTCTGTGGGTGTATGTGTGTGTGTGTTTTTTTTTCTAATTTGTTTTCTAGCATTTATTTTTTTTTAATATTAATGTACGGAATGTGGATGAATGTAGATATGTATTATTGTGATTTAGTGTAGACATAGATTTTACTTATATGTAGCCTGTTATTGTTTTTTGATACAGGTGTATTTGTAGGTATTTGTTTATATTATTAGTTTTATTTTTTATTTTCATGGAAAAATAAGGCACGTACGGCCAAGCAGGCCCGTGCGCAATGTAAATGCATATGTATTTTCTTTATTCTGAAAAAAAAGGCAATAAATTCCATTATCTATCTATCTAAGTGTTAAAACAGTTTTTGGGGTTGCATTTTTAAACATTTTACTTTACACAAATCAATTTTCATCTCTCTTTACAAGCCTCGGTCACTTGTTAGTGAAACTATTGCATTCCGAACATCAACGAATTTAAAAACATGTCTGCATTATTGCAATGAGTGATATTTGCCATATGGAATTTGCCGGGGCCATAGAAAAAAATGCTTATTGAAATATCGGCCTTCGTTATATGGATGTCTGACACTAGTTGCTTCATGATACCTAGGACATAGAACTTCACTTGACTCTTGAAACTAACATTGCAAATTAGATTGTGTCACCAAGTTCATATGCTAAACCTTGTAAAGTTAATTTATTGTGGCAATGAGATTCAAATCATGATATTTACATAACTACTATCCCCCACTCTTCTCTCTTCAAAACCACGTGTTTCTTAACACAATTTCATGACGTCACTAAGTTTGGACAATCTCGCATGTTTCATAATATTCAGTTGACTTCTCTTTGGTCGTGGTTTCAGACAGTGGAAAAGGAGGGGTGGTAAAGAGTTGGAGGTGGGGGAAGGAAGGGATTTCAGAGCTACCAGGCTCCGGTTTCTCTCGCGTAAATAGTCAGTCTTTCCCTGGCACTCGCCTGGGGAGAATGTGGCAATGCATTGTTCATCCAGCGCCACAGGTGTCGTCAGTTCCCACCTCGCGGTTCGCGGCCCTCCCCCCACCCTCGGCGGATCAACATTAGATAGTGTGTTGGAGTCAAAAGGGAACATCAGACCGAGACCATTGGACGTAGGATATTATGTTTCCACGCTAATTCATTGTATCAATGTGAACCACTATTACTAAAAAAAAAACTATATATAATACGCAGGGAGTGGATTTGTACGTACTAAACATAAAGATTGCAACATTAATAGGGGTATAATGAGTAATAAGGTTTGTTTCTTCAATAAAATGAATAACTTGCCTGCAGTTTATACAACTTTACAAACTTTACTGATTTCTTAAATAAAAAATTAAAAATATATAATTGATCTGAGATCTCAGTCCTCCTTAACTGTAAAATTTCGGTAACTTCGTTTCAGATCTTTCGGGACACGTTCTATCTTCAGGTGTTACTAAGTTTTACATGTTTGATGACGATGGAGATCTCAGGTACAATTTTTAGCTTTTTTCAACGTGAATCACAATGACTTAAAAGTATCGATTGTTTTCTTCTCTAGGTTCTACCGTATTACATTGATATTGCAAACATTACTTTTAGGAAAGACAATATGTTTTTACGCTAAACATTATACGATGTATGTTGCAATCTTAACTTTTAGTGCATAAAAATGCTTCCCCCGTTGTCAAATAGAGAGTGGTTTATACAGGAATGGTTTTTACAGTGTGGCAGAGTTGTAAAGTTACTGGTACAAGTTTAATTCTTCCACTGTACATAGTTCTACCCTGGTGTCATCTGCTCACATCACGAACATAGACATGAAATAGACTAGCGACAGACAACAGCGCTAGAGAGCAGGTTACTGTTGCTATATATTAGTACACGTTAATTCAATATGGTTCCAGTTCATTTTCGTTTAGAATTCATACTATTTGAACGTACATTCAAATAATTTGATTGAGGCAGTAAAATGTAATCATTAATTAAAAATTAATTATGATAAATTCCATTCCATTAACGCAGTTTAACCACTCACATTATAGGTACTTTTCGTGTAACACGCCAGCCGGGTCTTATAATGGCACATGTCGGGAGAGGGATTTTAAACTATGTATCACACATACTTTTTTGACCGCATAGAACATGTAGGGCCTCCCTGAATGAGAGATCAGCTCAATAATAATAATAATAATAATAATAATAATAATAATGATTTATTTTAGCTGGCAGAGTTAAGGCCATAAGGCCTTCTCTTCCACTCAACCAGCGAATAGTAAAATTATACAAAAATTACGTACATATTACAATTTTAAGATATTAAAATACAGACTAAATGTCAAGGCCTCCTCCGAGACAACACAACATTAAGACGAAACACACTATTCACACAAATTCATACTAAACATGCCTAAAATGATGATGATTATGATAGCTAGATGATGTTCGGAGACCATTTGACTTACAGGTGAGCAAAAACTCCGAAAATACGATCGCCTAGAAAATTTGTCCCGACCGGGGATCGAATGCAGCCCGCTGCGTACAAGGCAACGACGTTACCCCGATATCACAGCGGTGGATCTAATTACGATAAATAAAAGTAACAAATTTGATAAAATGAATAAAAGAGGAGGTTCCGTGCCACAAGTGGTTAGATACTCTCCCTCGATCTCTGGAACCCAAGTTCACGTTTCAGTCATTCTATATGGGGTTTGTGGTGGAGGAAACCTGCCAGGGCAATTTTTCTCCCGTTTTCCCTGCCAAAAACTTAATCTCACCATTTTTCCAAACTCTCATCAAACATCCACTTCGTTTCATTCCATTTCATCTGCCCTTATAATTATGCGACATCACTGGTCAGCCGGCATCCTTGCATATTGCATACTTTAAATAATAGAGATGCATCTCAACTCATACCTGGACCTGGCATTATGCCGGACACGAGCAGAGGAATTAATTTAATAAATAAAATTATAATTCCAACACAATAAATGTTCAAATGGAAATCAGATTAACACTCAGGCAATAGGACAGAACTTCCATCTCAACTTCCACTTACACTACACTCAATGTTACAGACAGGGCATAGCTATTCTATGTCAAATCTTCGCCTTGTGTCTGGATGTGCATCCCTTATCTTATGCTGCCTTTGACGGTACCCTTGCCATACTGTTAACCACAAAACCAGGAAAGATCGTTACTGCGTTCAGAATATAAGTAGCCACGTGATTAACGTGATGTAAATGCATCTTACTTTCAATTTTCTTAACCGAATTTGGCGATTTATTCATTTAAGTACCTACGCAATTATCTTCATGAATTAATTGCTTGGTTAGTATTTTATTTAACGAGGTGGTTTACCAATTTAATTCATCATCTTCAATTCTGGGCAAGAAAGAAGAGACACATTATGGTAGGTCAATTCTTCAGGCTTAAGATTATTTTCTTGTAAGCCCTTGTTTCTCTCAATGAGATTTAGGCGCTCTCCCCATAAGGGGAAGAAATTGAATCATATTAATTTAGTTACCCTTGTTTTCGTATCGATGTCATTGGAGTGGCCCGTGGTCAGCGTTCCGCTTCAACTGACATCTAGGAAACCAAGGTAGTACTAGGACGGGAAAATTCGGTAAATTTTGCTTAGAGGCCTTTTTATTCAGGCTTAAGGATCTTTTACGAGCCTGAAAATCTGGAGATTTGGGACCCACGGCTTAAAGTCCCTCCCGGAGGACTTTGCTCCTTGGATTTTTCCATCTTGAGATTATTTTACGTGCCGTAAATCTATGACAGAGACACAAGTTTTTGCTTTCATTACAAAGGAAGTCATATAAACGAATTTTACATACTTACAAATCCTCTATCCTGGTCGGCTTTGAACTCAAGAATCTCGGAACTAGAGAGATAGTACTCTTGTCCTCACTATGCTACACCAGAAAACTGAACGCTGAACTTGATGTTAGACAGGATAACCATTACATCAAGACTAGTAGACCCTAAATGCCACGGATGTTCGATGTGCACGGCGCGTGGATACAAGGGCTAATGGTACAAGGTAGAACAATTTGTCCTACGTTCCGGACGACATACTCCTGGGATACCGATACACATTTTACAGCAGAATAGGTGGGCCCATCTGGGCTAGACCGGACAAAGATGACTATAGAAAAATCTCAACCCCTCTCCGATCCAGGGACAGAATCCAATTCAGCCTTAATCTAAATCTTATAGTCTATTCAGTGTTTCAGCAAACTCTTCAACTAAACGCTTACTCTTTCAATGGCATAGCCCAACGATGATCCTTAGACTCTGCTTTGCTAGGAGTTACTAGACCAAGTTAATTTAGTTACACTCATTTGCCTATAGGTGTCGTGAATGGTATGCGGTCAATATACGGACCCAATGAGACGGTAAATTTTACTCAGAGGCCTTTTTAATCAGGCTTAAGGATCTTTTACGAGCTTGAAAATCTTTAGACTCGGTACCCACGGCTTTAAATCCCTCTCGGAGGACTTGCTCCTTGGATTTTTCCACCCTAAGAAAATCATTGACCCCGGTTGGGTTTGAACCCACGATCCTCGAGACCAGTGGTAAGGAGCAAAACCACTAATCCACCACGGCCTCACCTTATCGTTTTATGCCATTATTTCATTTAATAATTCATTTAACGACGTTCTCTAAAAACTAAGGTCCTAGACGTCACAATTCAAATCTGGGCGTGAACCCTCTTCAAAAGAATAAAAATAAAGTGATCTCACTACATGATTTAGGAAGTCTTTAGAGTATTAGGAGATTAATGCTCCCGTTAAAAGGCAAACTGCACGGGATGTCAGACAGTTGTCAGTCTTGAGTGACGACCTCTTTGATCGAAGAAAATACGTCTGGTAATCATTTCTCCTAGAGACTGAGACCACCCAGGATAATGGGTTCCTAGAAGGATTAGGACAGTTTAAAAATCCTGACTCCTTCGGAAATCGAACCCGTGTCCTAATAGCTTGTAGCGTATTGTCTTAACCAAGTAAGTTACGACGTGCTCCCCTTTCCAAAGGAAATGCCCTAAAAATGCATTGAATCACTGTCGGGGTCGAACTTTGAAACCAGAGGCGAGCATCAAGATTCATGACCAACAGTCCATCACGACCGAATCAACTCCTTAATAATAGTGTAGTCAATGTCCATGGGTTATATGTAACAGTCCATCACGACCGAATCAACTCCTTAATAATAGTGTAGTCAATGTCCATGGGTTATATGTGGGTATTTGTGTTTGTTTATGATGCAGTGTTCAAATCTTGAAAGACAATTGTTCAAGATAAGCATGTTTGTAAATGATTACATGGAGTAACAATATTTTTAACTCACAAAAACTTACACAACTTACGAAGTTAATTTCGACGAATATATCTTTCACATTGTAAAATACTAAATGGGTTTACCGAACAAAGATTCTATATAAGCTTAGATAATTTATATGAATCATTATGTCGGCCACAATGGTAGGCCTATAGTGGTTATATTCCTTCCCTCTAGCCCCGAAGGTTGCGGGTTCAAACCCAACCTGAGAAGGTGGTTTTTAGGATGGAAATATACAAGGGACAAGTCTTCCGGGAGTGACTTGAAGCCATGGGTCCGAGTCCGAAAATTTTCGAGCTCGTAAAATAATCTCAAGCCTAAATTAGTGAGCAAAATTTAACCGGCCATTCAATGATATCTGTAGGGAAATAAGCATAACAAAAGTATTCTTGGTCAACAAACTCCGGATAGGGGAGCATCCATTTCTCCATGAGAGGCAAACGGGGTATATACATACATGACATTTACCGTGTGCATTATTAAGCCGCACAATCCGGACTTCTTTACCACTAGGAAAGTTCATAGTACTCATTTAAACGGGCTGAGTGGGTCCCAGACCAGTCCGGACATGAATTTAAAAAAAGCACATGCATTTAATGATAGAGATCGCACATGAGCCGTCCTGTTTCAAATAACGTGTGATCACAATGTTATTACTTTGACCTTGAAATAAACGATAACTGTTAAAGAGTTTAAAAATAAACTTAATTGGCCTAATATTATAAAAATTGGATTACCATGGTAGCCTACATGAATAAAACAACAAAAGTTGATGTTTACTGAAAAAGTCTTAACTTCGCTTCTATTAATAATCGTGTAACCTTAAAATCATATATATTACTCTTCTTTACGTCTACTTTTACCCAAATTAATCACTTGTATTATGAATCTATACCTCACATTGTGGTTGTAGATTTTTTTTGGTCGTCTTTGATATGACACTTTAATATTACTAGGGAGGAGAGAAGTCTAATAGAATCTCCTCAGCATTTGGACGAATCCAAAAAAATACTGACGTATATATATAAAGTCCACCGCTGTGGTCTCGAGGTAGCGTGCTGCCTTGTCACGCAGCGGGCCCGGGTTCAATTTTCGGTCGGGACGGGCTTCCTAGGTGAGGCTTTTTCGGGGTTTTCCCCCGACTTGTAAGACAAATGTCAAGTAGCTCTGAGGCTCAAAAGGTCCCCCAACATCATCTAGCCATCATCATCATCATCCATTATCATCCCCGGCGTGGAAAGCAACGGGAAGCTACCACACCTATTAATTCCTTAGTAAAAATGTAAAGCATGGCATGAAACTGTTATGATTGCAGTGAAGGACCTGCCCTAGGGCAGAACACTATGGAATGGAATATATATATATATATATATATATATTAACATCATACGATAATGAAGATTGCTAAGTTTGCAGTGAAATATCTGTCCTTTGGCAAAACAAGTATTAAACAAAATAGGTGTACATAATGTTAATTGTATTACTTGTGAATAATTAAACACAATTATATTAGATTCCGAAAACAATTAAGTCCTAAAGTAATAAACTCAAAACGATTTTCTTTTCATTTTTTTTTCTCCAGTTTTTGATCCATACTTTTTCGCACCACAAAGGATTATTTACGTATATCGTAGGCGTAAACTGATTTTAATTGCATTATTTTGAAAATAATTGGCCTTTTTCTTCAATCGAACATTATAAAGATAATATAAAATGATCATGATATTAATTAGAGCAACCTAAGAAAGAAGCAAGATAAAGATTAGATGATTGCAGTTTTGAATTCCAGAAGTAGAATGAGACGCTGTTTGTATATCTTTATCCTGGTCGGTGTAAATTCCCCCTTCCTACTCCCCACCACATTACGAGTTTTACTACGACAAACCCAGACGCAATAAACTCACATCCATTCATTCAATCAGCGAGCACCCACGTCATTATTACTTCATTTTAAGAGAGACAGCGACCTTAGTCAAGGACGTATATGCTCATGTAAACAATACACTGCCAAACGGGAAGAATTCCAAACACTTCGCTAATTATATCTATACTATCTTCATTATTTCTTTATCAAACAAACGAAGAAGGAAGCATTCAACGACGATGCTAATAACAATATCATTATAATATAATAAATTATTCCTTCAATATTCACGTACTCAAGACTGTTTTCTATTTATTAACGAATTTCAAGAAATTAACTTACACAGGTTGTTCTCTTAAAAACAATATTCCCATTCAATTTAACACAGCCACATGCCACCCGGGCCTTACAGTGACACGAACTGTCTGATGAGGAATTTTAATTTTTTAACCCCATATGAATGATCAGTCCACCGCTGTGGTCTCGAGGTAGCATGCTGCCTTGTCATGCAGCGGGCCCGGGTTCGATCCCCGGTCGGGGCAGATTTTCTGAGCGAGGTTTTATCGGGGTTTTTCTTCACCTGTAAGACAAATGTCAGGAAAACTTCAAGGCCCAAACGGTCCCCGAAATCATATAGCCATCATCATCATCCTTATCATTATCATTCACCGGTGTGGAAAACAACTGAAAGCTACCACACCTACAATTCCCTAGTAAAGCTGCAAGCATAGCATGAAAATGATATGATTGCAGTGAAAGACCTGCCCTCGGGCAAAATTACTATGGATGGATGAGTGATCAGTTCAATGTCGGGCCTCTTCCGAGACAACACAACATTAAGAAAAAAGATAGGCCAACCATTCATACTAAACATGACGAATATAATGATTATGTAGACCAGATGATGTTCGGGGACCGTTTGGGCCTTAAGGTTCCCTAACATTTGTCTACTGGTGAGGAAAAAAAACTTGCTTGTGTTTCCTTATTTTATTTTCAGTTCGTTTGAATGCAGTTTTTGTATAGTTCATTTTTAATTTGTCTTCATTATTATTAATAATAACAACAGCAACAGCAGTAATAGTAGTATTTTAAGTATTGGAATCACTTGGAAATTGTTAGAATCACTTGAAAATTGCTAGTTTCATGCCATATTTGAAATTCCAAAATCATGGCAAACACGCAAAACTGAACATTCCACCAAATACTTGCAACACATTGAATTTCCGACAATGTGAGTTATTTTAAAGTAGAATAATTTACGATAATTCCATGCCAAATATACTATTTAAACCAATGCATTTAATTTTCCCGGAACTTTTACGGTCGTATCATAAAGTGGAAATATGTGATCGGGGTTTGCGACGACCGTAAGTATGAACGTCACTAATTCATTCATTCATTTAGTCAGTCAGTATGCAAGCCTATGTGCATACGTATGTATGTATGTATGTATGTATGTATGTGCTTAATTGCCAGGCTAATTAACTACGTGGGATTTCCTGAATGTGGCCCTTAGGTGGATGGCTACAGATTCCCTTTAGGATGATTAAAATATTAATTCGTCCATGGATTCCAGGACAAAGTCATTTAGCCCCGTTAATTTTGAATTTAGTCCGAAAAAATTCAAATGTTGAGATGAATGACAGTGCATGTAGGCCTGTATTAAATGTGTGGGACCTTTAATTTAACCTCTTATTCCCCAAGGATATGTTAACCCATTTGCTTCAGATTTAAATGCTCAATGCATTTCCCCAGAAACTGAAATTTACCGTAAATAATATTGTCTATTTTCAGACATTCAAAACAAACAAAATATAACGGCACTTAAGATTACAATAAGGGTGAAGGCCAACACGTATTCCTCTGCTATTCATAAATGTTAACAAAGCATGACTCTGCTAAGGGATGTACAAAATATTGCAAAAATATAACAGCAGAGTTAAGCGAGTGTACATCGTCTTCTGAGTTGAAGGCCATTGAACTGCCGGCGAGTCTACATTTTTGAGGCAAATGGGTTAAGACCCGTAGTAGGAATACTTTATCTTTTAGTTGAAGTTTGTTTTGATTTGAATACATTATTTATTACACAGGCAATGTTGATAAAGTGACCAGTCTCATTGGGCAAGTGATCAGAGCTTCCGACCACAGTTCATAGGATCCAGGGTTAGATTCCCGGTCAGGCCACAGGATTTTTTTCTTAAAGGGAGTTATTCCTGAGGTCGCCCATGGTTTTGATTTAGACTAAGGTTAGGTTCAAGAGTTTTACTGGTGCTTCAATTTTATTAATCATTTCATCATCTGGATAATATATCTCCGCCTTCCAGGCGCCCCAAATTAATAAATTATAATTCCGCCATCCCATTAGAGAATACCAGAAACGTTATAAAGACAACTTGGTGGCATTGGTAAAAAAAAAATTATAAAGTTTCTTATATGAAATAGTAAAGACTTAAATTGAGTGGATACTTCAGTAATTTGTTTTACGACTATTTTACTTCTTACTGGTGTCTGGCTTTGAATGGTATTATTTCTTTAATCCACATTGTTCAATTAGATGTCATTCTAAATCATATAAAACAATCTTTCTTGAAGAGGAGTGTTACAAAAAGCACACTAGGGTTTATTACCAATATAATTTCTAGTCTCCGTCACGCCATGTGGGTTTCGTGATGGACAAAACGGAGCTTGGGCAGGTTTTCTTCCGAGGTTTTCCCATTTACCCCTGCCTCAAATTTGATTCCACCATTTCTCCATACCCATTTCATTCATCCACCCTGTGACAGTGCGTCAGGAGTGATCGGCCGGCACCCTTGTCGTTCACAGACCTCTATAAATATAAGGGTTTCATCTTCGGCCGGCACCCTTGTCGTTCACAGACCTCTATAAATATAAGGGTTTCATCTCATATCATTCCTTGATCCGACCCTGAGTTGGACACGTGTTGAGGATATTTTTTCTATTTATAATTTAACATTAGCACCTTCATTTTGTCATTAAAAGGTAAGTATTACAACAAGAGGACTTGCAACTTTAACTTTAGCAATTTGTGTGATGTCATGGATTTTTTTTCTATTTTATCCGAGATGCCCGCCTAATGAATCTTGTAAAGGAGAACAAGTAACTAACTATATCAATACTCATCGACAGTTATCGGATAACATCAGTTATAATTCGTGCTAGCGATGTTTTCTTACAATTTTATACTTGTCCCTATACCAATTGTAAACATGTTTATTCAGGTTAGGCAAGATTAGATTAGGTAGGTACTAAACTACCTTCATTTTTTGTTAACATGTATTTCATAAGTTGGTTATTCTTTCCTAGCAATGACTATAATAGGCATGTTCCATTGCCAATAATGGCGTATTTCGGGAATTTTCTACTGAACTTATTGAATTATTTTCAGGCATATTCCGGATTTAAAAAAAATCCTTACGTAATTATTCATAAATGGCACATTAACTTTTCTGTTTATGGTCATTTTTATTAGAATTTATGTTGATGGGTGTAATGTTGAATAGAATCCCATTTTCCTCTATTTTTTTTTTCAATTTTACAAAAAATAAGCCCAACTCAGTATTATCGTGATAAATGTGAGTAACTGAGGTTCACAGAGGGAAATTTGTAACATGAGAATATTACAAAATGAACACAATCAATACATTGGATTCCTAAAAGAGGGACATTGCTGTGATATAATAACTAAACATGCCAACACGACCACAAAGCTCCACCGCCAGGCTTGTGGTCAGTTTCTAAATTTTGCCACAGCAAATGGAATTCACTCCGAGTTTTACAAACAGACCACACCCTCGCGACAAACTTGTGGAATCACAATCGAATATTAGATAACTCAATCATTCTTAATATCCAATCCATATTAAATGCAGTGGAATAAAATACATTGGAGTCATCATAATTTAACTTTAAAGTATTTTATTTTATTAAATATTACAATACTTCCTTTTGTACAGAAAACAGATCGGAATTTATGAAATAAAATCAATGATTAATAGTATAACAGTCCTTATTGCTGATTTCCTCAACCTGAAAGCCTTCGCAAATTCCTAATTTTGCTGGGTAGGTACCCGTCCCCATACAATGATTGAAACTCCACGAGAAAAGTTCCTACATTGGGGTTCTGTAGCTCTAACAAAGACAAGGCCTTAAATCGCCTGCATCGGTGTAACATAATCACATATAATGTGGGTAAATGGTCCACCGCTGTTCTCTCGTGGTAGCATGCTGCCTTGTCACGCAGCGGGCCCGAGTTCGAACCCCGGTCGGGACAAGTTTCCTGGGTGATGGTTTTTTTCGGTGTTTTTCCTCGCCTGTAAGACAAATGTCAGGAAACGTTAAGGTCCAAACGGTCCCCGAACATCATTATTATTAGCATATTCATTAAGTTTAGGATTAAGGCCTCTCCTGACGCTTCATTACCATCATCATCACCTATCATAAATCATCGGGGCAGCGTAACTCCGCCTTCGAGGCTCCCCAACCTCAGAAATGGGTTACAATAACGCCATGCCAGTAGAATACCAGAATGTCGAAATGACGTGGTGGCATTGAACAATAATAAAGAAAAATATTGTGTGTAAATAATGTTAGAGACATGAGCCTCTAAAACCTGCGAGTTGTTAAACAGGTTGATTTAGCAGTAATATGAAAATATTCAATAGAACAGTAGCATTAAAAAAATCCTGATAATTTCATATAAATTATCAAAAATGAGACGTACTTATAGAAGTGAAAGTTTATAGATACGTCGGGCACGGTGGTCTAGTGGTTACCAACTTCGTCTCTAGGTACACAACAGGGGGGTGAAACTTTTAATAAAATATGAATAAATAATAGAAAAAAGTGATGATACAAGAAACAGTGTAGTATACAAATGAAGTCATATGGTCATATAAAACTTTATATCAGTACTTATTTCAGTATACGGATAATACACAATAAATCATTTGATGTTATAAAAAAAAAGTCAATAATAGTACAATTCATCGTAAAACTCCGTTGAGGTATAGTCACAAAATTAAACTTTTAATATTAAATATAATTATAATTTTAAAAAGTATTTTAAGTTACGATGCAATTTATATTCCCTTAATTAGATGATTGTGAATAAATATTCATTTATTCCATTGGCCAATTTTAGGTATTCACATTTCCTAAAATTAGAATTCGATTCGTAATTCCACACACGATATGTTCTTCTTCTAGATGTGAATAATCCATATTTTAGGTATATGTTTTGTATTGGTTGTTAGATACGCAGACCTATAAGTTAACATTTATTTAAAAATCTGAAATTTGGCATGTGAAATAGAATATTGAACGCAGCAAGAATTTAGTGTTTTCCCAATTTGTTTCGAAATTCCATCCGCAAAACCACACCATCAATCCATATAATGCAAATAATTATTACTGTACTTATAAATTAGGGTCTTGACCTCCAACACTAATCAATTTCATACATTAAGTCATTAACAAGTTTACATAATGGTAGGGTTAGTATTGAATTATAAACAAACAAGGGTTTATGTCAATAAAGCATAGAAAGCTGAAGGAGTGCAAATATCGTTTTGTAATAATTTCATCAGGAGAGGTAGCGCAATGCAAAGTGAAAATCCATACAGAAGCACAAGGTTCAACTTTTCCTTGTCTCTCTGCCCTTATTATATAAGGATTTTCTTGTCTTTGACGCACACTCGGACCTTTCTCGCTTATGCCGCAAAACCTGCTCTGAAAGCTTAACCACACAACTTTATCCTGTAATTGCAAAATTTTCCACGTCTCGGGAGATTCAATGTCGAAAACAACGGGAAAGGGAGCTTACGTTCATTTAAAGATTGTAGTGACAGAAATTATTTCTCTCTCTCTCTCTCTCTCTCTTGTATAAGTTTAGGCCAATAATTTTCAAAGGAAATTTCATTGTATTGTTTTCTTATAATAATAATAATAATAATAATAATAATAATAATAATAATAATAATAATAATAATAATAATAATAATAATAATAATAATAATAATAATAACATAAACTGTTATTATTCCTGCTAGACGCGAAACAGGACTTTCACTTTAAAAAAAGAAAATAAAATATTACGAGTATTTGAGAAGAAAGTTCTTAGGAACATTTTTGGAGAAAAGAATAGGCAGGTGAAAGCAGAAAACTACGTAACTGTGAGCTACATGATCTTTATGAGATACAAAAAGTAATAAGATCAATCAAGTTTTATAGACTGATGGGCATAACATGTAGCAAGAATGTGGAATGAAATAAGCGCATGAAAAGTACCTTTGATTTGAGGGAGGATGAATTATAAAATTAATGATTGTAAAATATTAGCTCAGAATAGGGATGTAATGGAGAAATTATGCGCGCACGGCCTTGAACATCGACTATGGACAGTGTTAGTTTAATAATAATAATAATAATAATAATAATAATAATAATACTAATAATAATAATAATAATGTAAGAGTATTTATTCTGACACAGCTAAGGCAATTATGTCTATTCTTCCACTCAACCAGCACAAATATACAGTACATAATGCCCAAATTACAATACTTATAGTGCCAATGAGCTGCTGTTGTAATAATAATAATAATAATAATAATAATAATAATAATAATAATAATAATAATAATAATAATAATAATAATAATAATAACAATAATAAATATAATAATATAACAGGGTGCTTATGACCTAAAAATGTTGAAAATGAGTTATTTAATAAAATTAATCCTTAAAAAACCAAACTATTAATATGTATTATTACATGATGATAAGTCAAGATATAACAGTTAACACTAAACCCAATGCAAGAAATGCAACTTGTTTGACCCTCAAAAAATGGATAATTTATGTACAGCTTTAGGCCCTAATTCTGCTAGTTTGATAGATGGTATAATAAACACATGGACAGTTTTGACATGTGAATTTTTCCCACAACAGTATTTATTTTAACCTAAATTATCTCTGTCACACTCTTAAGGTACGTACACACTTGCGCGCCGCGCGCGCACCATGTTCGTCAGATTTGGACGGGGTTTTAAGGTGCGCGCGCGTCTCGCACCACGATCCACTCATTGTCGGTTTTTTCCACGAACACTTTGATGGTTCGCCGTTTAGATTTGGACGGGTACCTGAGAGGTTCGTTGTTTTCGGTGCGCACCTATTATTTGAGTATGGAGTGGTCAGAGGAAAACATGTTAAAACTTATTGATATTTATAGAAACAAGCAATTATTGTGGGATCCTCAACATAAGGATCATTTTAAAGAATCATTGAAAGGAGATGCCTGTTTTTTTTTCAATGTTATGTGTTTTTTTTTCGTGTGTACTGTAATTGTATGAATAAATTAGAATTATTTAGAAAACATTATTTATTTAAGACGTTCATTTCATAATATTATGTATGAAGTATCACAAAACAATACAATATATAAATACATTTATTACTAATTATTTATTTATTTCTTCAAAGACTCCAAAGAGCAAGACTGCTCATGTTAAGGGGCAATATACAAAAAATAATGGCCATAAAACAATTAACAATAAAAACAAGAAAACAAATTCAGGCATAAGTTTAAGTACTACAAACTACTATAGATGCACAATATATATATACACACATATAAATACAATATTTAAACAGGATAATATTAATAATAATAAAATTAACAAAATTAACTAAGAAAGCAATGAGAACAAATATTTTTAATACAATTAGAAAAATGTTTAACATTCGTGAAATGTTGATATTCAATAGGTAAGTTATTGTAATGGTTGATTAATGCATAACGAATCCCTTTTATACTTTTTTTTTGAGAAACTATACTTTGAAACTATTATCTTGTGCAATAAAGTACAACCTCTAGTATAATAATCATGTACACTTTATTAAAAATTAAGGCCATGTTATGGTGAGATAGATTCTTAATAATTTTAAACATATATATACAAATCATATATTTTTTTTAATTCCTTTAATGCTACAATATTTGAAAAAGTATAAATAAAGTTATAAGATGTGATAAGTAATAAGCGTGACCAGACGTCCCGATTTTGGCGGGACCGTCCCGATTTTTAACAATTTGTCCCGCGTCCCGCGGCATTTAAAAAAAAAAGTCCCTATTTTTGGGAAAGAATGCAGGACAAGCGGGAGAACGGAAAATAGACATGGTTGGTTACACCTGCTCTGCAAAATGTCTACTGAAGGTTTGTGGGTTTCCTATGGATCGCAGGAGGTTCGTTGAAATTTAATCATTTCGACGAACATAACACGCGCCGCGCGCGCGCCGTTCGTGTTCGCGGCGCGCATATGTGTACGTACCTTTAAGTATTTGGAGCTCTTAAGATAGGAATTTAGAAAAAAATATTCCTAGAAGATTGGTCAAATTCTATGCCGAAGGCTGTGCATTTTATCGTTATCAAGTAAAAAAAAAAGATCATCTGTTTTCGCTAAACATTGATAAGTAGAGTCGGAATTCCTATGTAATTATATATTTTTTCCTTGATATGTTCTTTTGTAATAACTAGTAACCGGAAATGTTGACGATTCACAAAAATCTAGACCTTACACTCGAGTTAGATATTACATATTCTTTACATATTATACTCATTAGTACATATTTATTAGAATATTATATTTTTTTGTACATTAAATGATCTTCGAATCTAGGTTCACAACTGTTTTGTTGTACAGTGGTAGTAAACAGGTAAAATTTCTGTATGATTTGTTCTCAACTCTGTTTGGAGCTTCAAATGATTGACAGTTCATAGCCATATCATTATATTTGTCTAGTCAATCCTGCTGACAAAGACTACACAATGCAACCCCCTGATAGATTTCTAGGGGGAAAAAAATGACATGGAATATCTCACAGTTAAACAAAATGCAAACATTCAATAAGGTTTAGAGTTTTCTTGGAAAACTTTAGCTTCAATTATTTTTCTATATTTCAAAATCGACTCAAACGTTTAAAAAAGTTTGCTTCCTCCTCCCCCATGACCATGAGAAGTGAGTATGAGGGTGAGAGAGATTTCTATTATACCATGAAGTTAACTCTGCACGGGGCGGGGAAAGAGTTTTAGCGCTACAGTCGCCGAACTACTGAATATATGGAAGGGATGTAGGAGAAGATTGTACATCCGATCAAATACTGAATGGTTCTACTTTAAGTGTGGGCGGAGAATCCCTAAACACGTGTGAAAGATCTTAACATGGTCGTCAAATTAGTCATTTAAGCACGGAACGCTCAAGCGGTCGGGTCATTTAAAATTACAGTATACGCCGTCTCTCCGTCACCAGCCTCACAATAAATCACAAGTGGTAACATGTAATGAGAAGGGACAGCCCATTCCTTCACATAACCACAAAAGTAACAGGGTTGTCAAATTAGTAATTCTGCCAATGACCGCGTAAAAGGACGGACCATTAAAATCCATAGTATTAGTCAGCTCTCTACCTGCCAAAGAACATATAGAGAGGACAGAAAGTGGGCAACATAGCAAGAAGAGAAAGAGAGCATGTTAGTTAACATATTTTCCGCCTGCACAAATTACTTAGTAGAGTAGTAAATTTCTAACATAATCCAAACAGGATGTTCCGTTACGTCCTGTTGTTGTTGAAGAAAACATTTAAAATTGAATACACTTTAAGAATATAAAACAATATGTTCCACTCTTTTGATATTCTGTGGTGGAGTGAGGAATATCAGAATGTATCACAGATTTGGTGCACGAAATCAAGAGTGGAATATTCTGATTTCGTCTGACCATTGTGAGTTATTTTTATTTAGTACACCTGTGTTATCTGAAAAAAAAAAAAAAGTCATGGATAATTATAGATGACGCCTTTCATCACAAACGATAACATTACTGTTGTAGGGCTAAACATCTTGTAGTACACTATGTAACAAATAATTGTTGAAGTGTAGATAACTGTAAGTACTGTATTTTGAGAGTTGTACACAAACAATTTAAACATACAAAAAATAACTGTGAAAATAACTGTAAGGGGTTATATATTCCGCTTTGTACTAATATCTTTTTTTTAGTAATATTAGGGGCTATATATCTTAATTTAGGTTCAGGACCTATGTCTAAAATACATATTATACCCTTTTTAACGAAGATGCTTCTGGATTGTTACTTTATCATTAGTAGTATAAACATACTGAACTCAACATTCTTATAAAATTAGAACATTTTAAGAGAAACATATTTCACCATAACAAAACAAAGCTTGGCCAAAGAAATAACACAGTATTTTATTAAAACAAAAATTTTGATATTTTTATAATCAAAATGTAATATTTTTATTTTTACTACATATTTAGAGGTTAATATTACATAAATATCCGGATTCTATTGATAAATATTAAAAAAAACTCCCGTTATGATTACATATCGCACAGTGATTTTTTTAGTAACCCGGCCCTCAATTTCTACCTGCTAATATTATTTACACTCGTCCTTAGAAAGGACTGAAAACTGCCACCCACTAAATATGAATTCTCCCTTTTTTTATAGCCATCTCTTCTTTTCGATGCTTCTATTTATTTGTTTTGCAACTTACCTATACCTATATCAGAGAAAGATAATATATAATGTAACTCTTTGGCGTGATAGACCTAGAAGCTTATCTTTGCCGGCTGCTAGCTTCACATCTACATGTGTTAATCATCCTGCAAGTGTAGGGATGACATAATTATAATCATCGTGTCATGTCCCCAGCTGATTTTCTCAACCTGGAACCGCTACATATTATAGTAACCCAAATTTCTCATGATGCTGGGTGGGCACCGATCTCATACTGAAGGAAATTACATGAGAAAATTTTTTTCCTCCGTGGAGACTCGAACCAGTGCAAGTACCGTAGATCTGTGCAAGGCATCTTGCCTTAACCACGCGGCTATGGTGAAGGACCAGAAAGAGATAATACGTGTAGATAATACTAAAAAAAACTCTTAGGAATAGAAATTAGACTCTGCAGGTCAGGGGTGCGCAAGATCTGATACGGAGATAACTGTTGAGAATATGATAAAAAGTGCGATAATTATGACTAAGTAACATATGAGAAAGAAAAAAAAAACATTGTGGGAGCAGCATAGTCTCCCAAAGAGCATTTAGGGAAGAAAAACTGGCATTGCTGTGTCACCAAGCTATGGGGAACCATCTGCTTGCAGCAGGACTAAGATCACATATACTTCTGGTCAGGTTGTGACTTCAGTAATGAAAGCAGGTTCTGTATGCATGTGATGGACGTACATACCAAGTGAGTGTTATCTTCCGGGGTGCATTCATACATACATACATACATACATACAAGCCTGACCCCAGGCTTCATGGTATGGATATGGACCATCAATTACAACTCGCGGTCACATTCGGTGTTTCTGCAGGGTAAAGTAAACTATTTCACAGGTTTTTAACCCCATGCTACTGACATTTCTTCCACAAGAAGGTGATGTGCTTTTTCAGCAGTACAATGCACGTCCACATATATCTCCTGCGACGCTTATATGCTCTTTGTGGTACCGTATGCAACAAGATCTCTCGCCAATTGATTACTTATGGGACATGATGAAGTGGGAATTTACTCTTTCACCAGAGCTTGGAATATAATCTATCGCAGGGTGCCTTTATGGACGTTTGAATGCGAGAATACACGCCTGCGTTGAGCCAATATAGTGTGCATTGACGGGACTGTTTTGGGACCCCTTACTTTGACACGTGGGTTTAATTTGGTCTGGATTTATCATTTACTGGTACAATGATACCTATCACATCACCTTTCAATAAAATGAACTTGCCCTTGAGGGTTGTTCCATTTTTTTTCCCCCGGCAGTGTACATATACCATAGATCATGGTCTTAACAGTAGTTCAATAAATACACATATAGCAGGGGAGAAAACATTCCAGCAGACTTTAAAAATGTGTTAGTAATAAAGACATCTGGGAAAGTTATAAGGAAAATCATTGTAAAAAGTTTTTATACAATTTATTTTGAGATATGGCAGTAGTTTATACAACATTTTAAATAACTTTCACATTCTCCTTTCAGGTAGACAGATATATTTTATTTACCGACGCTCATTAACAACTACAGCTATTAATCATATTTGAAGAGAAAAATTATACGCTCAGACCGGGACTTGAACTATTAACATCGAAAACCAATTTGGGCGTGAAGGTGCTAAAAAATTTTGCTCCCGGAGGGTTCCTACTTCAGGCTTGAGATTCTTTCACGTGTCATAAAACTACGACATGAGGAAGAAAGAATCAAGTCCATTCCTAACAAAGTCCTACTCAGATTTTTTTCCTCCTCAAAAATCGATTGACCCCGACTGAGTTTCAACCTGCGAGACTCGGAACCAGGAACGAGTATAATAATACAGATACAAAACGATGATCTTCCATAACGCAAGTTATTACCGTTGTAATTCAAAATGGAACTACGCATAAATTTTGCTTAAAAGTCTAATATTTCAGATTCGAGGGTTTTTACACCATACATGTAATAGCTTTGCTTTCTTTAAAAAGGAAGCCATACAGAGACTAAGGAATCCTTCTTCTTCATCATCTTGGACATACAGCTCTTATGAGCTTTAGTTAGTACGGTACGGCCTTCATAATGATATCCCATTGAGCTCGATCTTCAACTCTCCTCTTCCTTATTCCCAAATGTCGTATATCATTTTCCAAATGGTCTAACCATTTCAATCTCGACTAGCCACTATTCCCTTCTACAGCGCAACCAAGACCCTCCCCACGCTCCTTGTGACCTCCAATCTCATCAAGTGACCTACTCACTGAAGCCACCTAACATTATGTCATGAGAGTGGGTTGCGGATAAGACATTTTTAATTCTGAGATCAGTGTGAATTAATATATTTTGTAATCTTTGACTGGATTATATAATTGATCTTAATATCTTCCCAAGTTGTTTATGTTTATAAATATTAATTTGCCAACCGCTGTGGTCTACGGGTTTGTCGTTACCTCAGCCGCAGAGGGTCAATGTTCGGTCCCATGTAGGGACAAGTTTCCCTGCGTGGGTTTTTTTTTCGGGTTTTTCTCTCACATATAAGATAAAATCCAAATATTCTCCTACATCATCTGGCTATTATAAACACCCTATAATATTCGTCTTAATTAGTAGTGAGCTACAGGAAGTTTATGGGAAGACATATATAATAAGAACAAATATATGTCTCGTAGACTGTAATTGGCAGGACATGGTGCACTATTGGAAAATTAAAGTGGAGCATGGGAAAACCTAGTACGAAAACCAGAAGGAAAGCGCCCAATAGTGAACCAAGGATGAGGTTGTAGAATAACATTAACCATGATATGAGGGAGGTAAATTATACAAAGAATGATTGGAAAACATTGAAGCTTATGTACATGCGGCCATGAACCTACGTGTTTGATGGAGCCAACGAGTTGGTATTAATGTAAAGGCGAATGGTTTGTCATGTCTTAAATTATCGTGTTTTCGGAGGTGGCCCGATATCAAATATATCACTTATCTGGAGCGGCCCTCTATGTCCTTATGTGGTCAGAAGTATACTTGTGAACCAGAGTTAAAAGTCCTATCTTGTCAGGTTGGGCCACTGTTAACAATTCCTTGTAGCGTGGGAGACATAAGAAGTGTTTACGAAGGGAAAGGTTGAACCAAGGAAAATAATGATCATATTGACTTTTTCTACATTATTTTTTGTCCAATGCCATTAGGTTTATTTCGATACTTCTGGCATTCTCTCCAACCATTGGGAGAGATTGGGACACCTGGAATTCGGATTTATATTGCCCCGAAATGACGGGTGTTGTATTATAATTAAACACTAGGATCGTCATTAAATGTAAAGTTAATCTAAATTCCAAACCAAGGGCGCCAATTAAGGTTAAAATCCTTGTGGATTGAGATGAAATCGAACTCGGAACCTAATGACCATAAATCATAATGCTTAAAAACAAGCCACATTTCTTTTTATCAATTGTAAATATTAACTAAAGACCGCCCTTTCAAGGGACACACAGAATTTTATAAGAAACATTAATTTACTAGGGGGCAGGGAGTGGCGTAGTTGGTTAAGGCAATACACTACAAACCCGAAGGTCGAGGGTTCGAGTCTCGGTGAGGGTCAGAATTTTTGAACTGGCCCAAATCTTCTGGTGACGCCAAGGTCTCAGCCTCTAACGAAAATGAGTAATAAACTGTTATTCTGGGGGTAAAGGTGGCCGTCACGCAGGGCTGACACCTCATGTCGATAGTCTAGAAAAAGTGGGACTATTAACCTCCTACTACCCCCAAGTGTCTCCTATGTCCTGTAGTGGGGCAACTTTAACTTTTACTGATTTATTAGAATTTTGGACACATTCAGAATTTACGGTCATAAAATAGACATGGGCAGAATATATTATGAGAGGCGAGTGCGTTAATTTCACCTAAGAGTTCTAATGAACCCAAATATATTCAGAATTTCTACTCCAGAAAAGAAGTTCGCGTATACCAGGCGGATTTCAACCCACGAACTTCGAATCCAGAAGTGAATTGTCAATTATTGTAGACAGCCATATCGGGGATTCTGTATCAAATACCTCAACGTTTATCTGGTGGCTGAGGAAACATCACATCTGGAGATAAGGTTGGACTGACCAGTGATAATATTATTATAATGATCGCAGTATCAAACTGATAGCAAAGCTAACACAAGGTCACGAGGGAATTGTGTTTGTATAAAAGTTCAATGACTCTTCACAGCATCTGCGGTAAGGAAGTAGCTAACAAAAGGAACCAGTCCTCTCCAAAACTACAGTATGCCTAAGAAAATATTTCCTTTATGCAACTACCTTCTGAAGTGAGAGAAAAATTAATGGTTCATTCGATTGCATAAACAAAGTCTGAACTATGACCCATGATTGTATATCCTAATTGTTTTTGTTTCCACGATGACTTAAAAAAACAATATCAAAGGCAGTAGTTATAAAACGACTATCCTGGTTTAGACTTCGTGTTTTTTTAAATTAACGACTATGAATATTCAATTTTTTTTAGTTGTTGCGGAAACAAAATTTGAGAACTATGGTCACTTTATGGATTCGTTTTTTGTGCAACTGACTTAACAAATAAATAATTGTAAATGATATATGCAAATGATTAACAAAATACTAATTACGGCAATTCTTTAATTTACGAAACCCGCTTCACTGCAGCATTCGCTAAATGCAATTAAATCCAGTCATATCTCCGATATTCAGTTACCTAAGATACATCTGAATATTATTCTCCCACGTCTATGTTTTCCTAACGATATTTTCCTCAGAGACTTTCCCAATAAAAAAATTGAAACTGTTTGCACTGCCACCATTCGACCTGCACGACTTGCCTATCCCAATACCCTAGACTTAATAAACGAACATGAGTGAAGACCAGAATAAATCTGACCATGTTCTTTATAAGAAAAAATATACACAGTATATGCAGCTCTAAACAAAAATCCATCAATCCATAGTAATTCTGCCCGAGGGCAGGTCCTTCATGCTATGCTTGCAGCTTTACTAGGGAATTGTAAGTGTGGTAGCTTCCCGTTACTTTCCACACCGGTGAAGGATGATGATATCATATGATTTTGGGGACCGTTTGGGCCTTAAAAGTTTTCCTGACATTTGTCTTACAGGCGAGGAAAAACCCCGATAAAAACCTCACCCAGAAAAACTGCCCCGATCGGAGATCGAACCCGGGCCCTCTGCGTGACAAGGCAGCACGCTACCTCAAGACCACAGCGGTGGACCCTAAACAAAAATTATATAATTAAAAAATTAATATCATTATATGAAAAACGTTTCATCCTACCATTCTATTCAATAGATTAATATTATGATAACTATATAAATTACGGAGATCCTCATTGTGAAGCTTCCTCCATTCCCATTCCTTAAAACGCCATGGCGCGATATGCCTAGACCTCCTTGACCCACTAGTTGGCTACTGGCCGCACAACTACACGTGTTAATGATATAAATGGACGATCATCTAGTCAGTCAGGGGAGACATGTAGCCAGCACGTTGGGACCCCCAGCCGTTAGTGTTTTTAACCTGGATTCTGATAACTTATGGGTCTAAATATTGGTTTCTATAATATATGTTCGAATTTAGACATTATAGAAAATAAAAGATTGCAGTGGTATGGTCATGTCAAAAGAATGCCAGAGCAAAGATTGCCAAACATTGTTATGGAATGGATCCCAATGGAAAGGATGAAGAGAGGAAGACCGAAGAAAACTTGGATAGCAGGGGTACAAGCAGCTATGAGTATCAGAGGAATGGAGAAGATCAATGGATGGACAGAGAGGAATGGCGTTTAGTTTCCGGAAGACGGCGGCAGCTACCATGATACCGGATGATGATGATGATGATGATGAATTTAGCTTCCCTTAATGTATGAGGCAATGTTTGAGACCCATAAAGAACCAAAGACAAAATTATCCTTATATATATTAATACCCAGATTCTTCGAAAAAAGCCGAGGAATCAGGAGGTAGGCCCTAATATAGACAAAGAGTAAAAACCAAACAAGTTAGCTCATATGGTGAAGTACGAAACTTAATGTATGGTTTTAGTTCTTGAGTATATGCATGTGCAGTTGTATCCTGATCTAAAACGATTCCAATTTCTAAACTGGCTCCTTCTGATTGAAGCGTCCTTCAATCACATTATGGACAACCGTGAAAGTCTTACATCTAGACCTTGAGATTGTTTCAGAAGATCCTGAGTGAAAAATTCTGTACCGACCAATTTGATTCAATTATCTTCTGGTTGAAGACAAAAAAGACTATACTTTACGGCTCCGAAGTTTGAAATACAAAAACCAAAAACTGCCGAAATGAAATTTTTGAGATTATTGGCGGCTTAAATGATATACGACCTAAGCGGAACAAGGGTATTCAAACAGAACTAAACATGCTAGCAAACAATTATTCTATCGAGATTTATCGAAATAATTGGTACATTCATATAATACAGATTTCCACTAACAGACTGGTCGAGGAACTAAATTAACTACTGACCTATAGAAAAAAAAATCCTTGGATATTCAGAGAAGCGTTGGAAGGACTATTTTAGGTCTGAAGCAAACAGGCAATAGGACGAATCCACGAATCATATTGATGATGAAATGAAACACGAGTTAAAATATGAAACAGTAACCCAATAAATTGTAAAGATAAAATTCTCAAAAAGACTTCAAGCGCGACAGGCTGCAGGCCTCACATCCACAGAGGTAGACGATCATCTAGTCAGTGTAGGGGTGACATGTAACCATGTCGGATGCACAGCCGTTATAGCTGGTATTCACAACCTCGAGTCGCTACTTATTGTAGCTCCGCAAATGCCTTACAATGCTGGGTGGGCACCGGTCCCATACTAGCCGAAATTCCATGAGAATTTTTTTTTTCCCCATCGGAACTCGAACCAGCGCAAGCCCCGTAGCTCTGCGCCAAGGCTTCTTGCCTTAACCACTCGGCTACGGCGCGGGACGATAAAATTCGTATTGTTATTTCTGTATAATCACCCTTTCATATCACTGATATAATATACATGTACAGCTTACTGGATACAACCATAGATTTTACGTAATATGACCTTTGTCTTAAAGTAAGAAAAGAATACTTCTTTTTTTCAAATCATAATGAAAAGTATTAACTGAATATAAATTAGAATTACATAGAATTAAAACAAAATTTTATGTAAAGTTAATACCGGTACTTTAAAAAAACATCACGGATCAGCATTGAGGTTACAATGTAAAGGTTAAAATAATAAAATATGAAGGCTACCTGTGATCTCACATGCCTAAATTAATTGCGATTTGACTTACTTGGACATGACTGATATCTCAGATGCATATTTTATTCGTTTATTTAGACGTTTTGCATTTATTTTACTTCAAAATGAACTTATTATTATTATTAATAATAATAATCTTGTAAGCTCATGTTTCCCTTATCAGATATTTAGGCGCTCTCCTCCTATAGGGAATAATTTGAACCATACTAATTTAGTTACACTTGTTTTCGTATAGATGTCATTTCGAGTGGTCCGTGGTCAGCGTTCCGCCTGATACCGACATCTAGGAAACCAAGGTAGTACTAGGACGGGAAAATTCGGTAAATTTTGCTTAGGGGCCCTTTCATTCAGGCTTAAGGATCTTTTACGAGCCTGAAAATATTCTGACTCAGGACCCACGGCTTAAAGTCCCTCCCGGAGAACTTGCTCCTTGGATTTTTACATCCTAAAAAAATCCATCGACCCCGGCCGGGTTTGAACCCACGACCCTCGGGACCAGAGGCAAGGAGCATAACCACTAGTATTAACCACTAATTATATATATATATATATATATATATATATATATATATATATATTTCCGGTTTTAAAAATGCTAATACATTTTTCCGGCACCAATGATTTGTCTTCAATTTCGCATTATAATTTTCGTCTATTCGTCTCTATTATAACACATTTATTCCTCTATTTCCTAGTCCTTCAAAGTTTCTCCAATCCCTTGGACCCACGTGAGATTTGGTCGTCCTTTCCTTCTCGTTTCTGATGGTGCTCCGACGATATGAGAGTTGATGATGACGGTAACGATGCACCTGGAGAGGCCTTAAACTAAAATTAAGCTAATTAGGCGAGTAATATATAGATGATAATGATTAATGATGGCCCGATGGTGTTCGGGGACCGTTTGGGCCTTAAAAGTTTCCTGACATTTATCTTACATGCGAGGAAAAAAACCGAAAAAACCTCATCCAGGAAACTTGTCCCGACCGAAGATCGTACCCGGGCCAGTTGAGTGACAAGGTAGCACGCTACCTCGAGACCATAGCGGTGGACTTACATAATCAAGAATAAATTTGTCTATCTTACTGTAAACAAATATGTATAAAGTATAAGTAGCTCTGAAAATATATAAAAAAATATTATTCTTGGATTTTATGCGTATATTTTTAATCATCTCCTCACTAAAATTATCATTAAAACAAGGCAAAACTCATAAAGAGAACTTCTTGAGCAGTGGTTCTCTTCTTATCGCGGATCCCTTCAAACTTAAATTCTCGGATTATGTATTACAATAAACCTCCATATTTGCATTAAGACGGCTCCGTGGAGCAAGCGGTTAGACGCTCACCTCTCACTGCTGGAGTCTCGAGATCGAGTCTCAGTCACTCCATATTGGTTTTGTGGCGGACAAAACACGAGTTTGGATAGGTTTTTCTCGGAGTTCCTCCCATTTTCCCCCACATAAATTTCATTCCGCCATTTCTCCATATTTATCTCATCCATTTCATTTCGTTCATCCGCTCGTAAGACCGTGCGTCAGGCATGGTCAGCGGCATCCTTGTCATTCACAGATCTCTACAAATATAGGGGCTTCATTTCATCTCATCCCTCAACCCGACCCCGAGTTAACCGTGCGTCAGGCATGGTCAGCGGCATCCTTGTCATTCACAGATCTCTACAAATATAGGGGCTTCATTTCATCCCATTCCTCAACCCGACCCCGAGTTGATATTACTTGCATTAAGTAGGCCTGTCCACCGCTGTGGTCTCGAGGTAGCGTGCTGCCTTGTCACGCAGCGGGCCCGGGTTCGATCCCCGGTCGGGGCAATTCTTCTGGGTGAGGTTATTATCGGGGTTTTTCCTCACCTCTAAGACAAATGACAGGAAAACTTTAAGGCCCAAACGGTCCCCGAAATCATATGGTCATCATCATTATCATCCTTACCATTATCATTATCATCATCCTTCACCGGTGTGGAAAGCAACGGGAAGCTACCACACCTGCACAATTCCCTAGTAAAGCTGCAAGCATAGCATGAAAATGCTATGATTGCAGTGAAGGACGTGCCTTCGGGCAGAATTACTATGGATGGAAGTAGGCCTAATATAGATATATACCGATGTATTTATTCAATATGATCTGCAATACGGTATTGCATAGTTGGCGTCGAAAAAAATTATACAATCAATATATTAATTTACTTAAAAATACAGGACCCCTGCAGCAGCACTAATATATTGTTGAGGATCCCTAGTGATCCGCGAAGCTTATTCTGGAAATCGTTGTTCTACATGAAATTAAAATTCAATAACGGAACACTCACAAAAATAGTTTCAAAGAGAAATTCAATTAACTGTTTAGAAATAATGTGTAACGACGAAGAACTACGCGAGAGAACCCCTAATTAAGATTATACGCAATGAATTCATTTCTATAAAATAGATTTAAAAACATTTTGTACTGTATTTGTAATCAAAAGCATACGTCTTTCTCAGAATACGGTCATAGTTTAAAAATATCTCACGAGATGGCTACAGTTCCCACTTCCTATCAACATCCCCGTAAATTATTATTTACAAACAGCTCCTATAAATGTAATCATGGAAGTTTAGAATGAAACTATATTCTTTAAAAAAAATTAATACAGCACGTAGATACTTCATGTACATGATGTATCACTGACTTTATATGTTATCAACGTGTTTTCTTTAATACCCAAGCATAGCATATTTGGCAAATGGTTTATAACCCTACATAATTATAGTATTTTATGTGGGTGTGTGATTTTATACCTTCTTCTAGTATCACCATTCATATCAATATGGACGTTCACCTCGATCGCCAATCTGTTACAACAGAGCTGGAAGAAGGAGTGAACCAAGAGAGCTGTGACGCCTCAATCGAATTATATAATTATTTAATTAAAACATCCTTTGATAGTATTAAAATATGTAGCGATGGTATGAGACAATTCTAATGATTTTCTAACAACCAGCCCCATGGAATGGTGGTCAGCGTTACTTACTACTGTTCATGATGTCCCGGGCTCGATTCCCGGCCACCACCATAGGATTTTTTTCTTAAATGGAATTATTCCTGTGATTTTCCATGGTCTGGAATTTAGGTTAAGAACTCTCCTGGTTCTTCGTTATCATTTATCACCCCCGGTATCATCGGGGTAATGTAACTCCACCTTCCATGTGTTCCAAGCTAAGAATTGGATTACCATCCATGCCAGGGGAGAAAGCCATACATGTCATAAAAGGACAACCTGGTGGAGGCGGCATTAGACTATATAACTCCTGGCGCGACAGGCCTAGAAGGCCCTTAGCCTACCAGCCGGCTGCTGGACTCACATCCACATGTGTCAATCACAGAGGTAGATGATCATCAGCTAGTGTAGGGGTGACATGTGGTCAGCATGTCGAGTCCCCCAGCCGTTATAGCTGGTTCTCTCAATCTGGAGTCGCTACTCATTGTAGCTACCCAAATGCCTCACGATGCTGGGTGGGCACCGGTCCCATACTGGCCGAAATACCATGAGAAAATGTCTTCCCCCGTGGAGACTCGAACCAGCGCAAGTCCCGTAGCTCTGCGCCAAGGCTTCCTGCCTTAACCACTCGGCTACGGAGCGGGATATATATACAGGGTTCCCACAAATGCTCTTTCGGGTTTCGAACACGTGTAACTTGCGTTTAAATAAACTTACAAACATGAACCTAGTACTGATGGAAAGAGAAACTCAAAAAGTTTTGGTTATAGTATCACAGTTGGCAACAATGACCTACAATTACATAAAACATTGCGTATTGTTAAAGTGAGAAAATGGCTGGTATAGAGGATAGGCGAGCGTTCTGTGTTCTGGATTATCATGTTCATCAAACTGTTCGACATTTTCGAACAAGATTTGGCGAAGATCCACCCAGTAGTCCTTCAGTTCGTAAGTGGTACTCTGATTTTACGACAAGAGGGTGCATCTGTAGGAGGAAATCTTCTAGACGCCCGGCTGTAAGTGTGGCAACCGTAGGCCGGATTCGTGAATCTTTTACACGAAGTCCTCAAAAATCAACCATTTTAGCTAGTAGTTACAAAAGGAGCTCACATTGATCATCTGCAAGGTATTGTAACCAAATCGTTTTGAGTTTATTTCCATTAGTACTAGGTTCATGTTTGTAAGTTTATTTAAACGCAAGTTACACCTGTTTGAAACCCGAAAGAGCATTTGTGGGAATTCTGTATGTATGTATGTATGTATGTATGTATGTATGTATGTATGTATGTATGTATGTATGTATGTATGTATGTATGTATGTATGTATGTATGTATGTATGTATGTATGTATGTATGTATGTATGTATGTATGTATGTATGTATGTATGTATATATATACACACAGTTTAATTTAACTTAAAATCTTTTCAAGGTTGATTAAGTTAAATTAAGCCTTTAATAAATGCTAATAACAAGTGTTCTTAAAATTAATCCCACACACCGGTAGATATAACAACAGGTTTTTGTTTTTGCTGAATATCCGGAAACATTATTACCCCTTCTTACTGCACTAATTTAATGCATTATGTAAACAAATACCTTTAGACTACTGGATGTACGGGAATAATAACAATTCTTGTATTTAGATTTCAATGAAAACATTACTTTTCCTCAACAGAACGTAAATTGATCCCACAACAATCCATAGGAGACCCTTGGAGTAGTAGGAGGTTAAGGAAACCATTTTGTAGACAATCGGCACTTGATGTTAGCCGGGTTGTCAGCCCTGCGTGACGGCTGTCTTTATCCCCAGAACAAGCGTCTGATACTATTTTTTTAGAGGCTGAGTCGATTCCAGGATCATGGTGCCACCAGAAGGTTTGGGTCAGTTTCAAAATCCTGACCCCACCGGGACTCGACCCTTGCTCTTCCGGTAAGTAGCGTATTGCTTAACCAACAACGCTACGGCGTGCCCCCTTCAACAGAAAACTCGACCAATTTTTATATATTGATTGATTTATTTTAACGCACTCTATTAATTCGGAACTATTTAATTATATGATGCTGATGGGGTTAAGATTTTTAAACTCTCCTAAACTTACTGGGTCCCGAGCCGTATCCGAGTGGTTAAGGCAAGATGTCTTGGCACAGAGCTATGGGACTTGCGCCCGTTCGAGTCCCCATTGGGAAAGACATTTTCTCATGGAATTTCTGCCGGTATGGGACTGGTGCCAACCCAGCAATGTGAGGCATTTGGGTAGCTACAATAAGTAGCGACTCCAGGTTGAAAAGACCAGCTATAACGGCTGGGGAACCCGACATGCTGACCATGCCATCCCTACACTGGCTTATGATCGTCTACCTCTATGATTAATACATGTGGACGTGAGGCTAGCAGCCGGATGGTAGTTCAAAGACCTTCTAGGCCTGTCGCGCTTGGAGTTAAAACTTGCTGGATCTATCATGGTCCTTGTTTGATTCACCATCTAACGGAAATGAGTAACAGTTGCATTTCTGGAGACAAAGGCGGCCGTAACCAAGCTGAAACTCCAGCTCAAAACTTATGCCTCTTGCCTACAAAGATAGGAGTGCTAATTAGAATCAAAGGCTTCCTAAGGTCTTTAATGGTAAAAATCTATTACCTTACTCGACTGAAAAGATCGAATGAAAATAAGGACCCGAGTTTGTGTAAAGAAGAGATCCAAAACTCTAGTGACTCCCACAGTCAAACACAGTCCTAAAACTTGACATAACAAAAATAAACTAATGTCTCTAATGTTACTAGTTATAATAAAAGTTTAGGAATTATTAATCAAGTTATGAAACCATCCCTTCTACAAAAAAACATCAGATTACGTTTATATAACACTTTGGCTAGACCAGTGTTGACCTATGGTAGTGAAGCGTGGACACTAAGAAAACAACATGAAAGCAGAATAACGGCTTGTGAAATGAGATTCATGCGCAGAACAGCGGGTTACACCAGATGGGATCGGAAAAGGTACACCGATATCTTAAAAGAATTGAAGACTACGCCAATTTTGGAATATATTAAACAGTACCAACTAAATTGGAAACACCATCTTTAAAGAATGAGTTCAAATCGGATCCCCAAAGCTGTTTATAATTATATACCAAGAGGACGAAGATCACTGGGCCGTCCTATGAAACGCTGGAGGGAAAATTTTCTATAGGATCGTAACAGGCCTTGGCCTAATACTTGGAAGGAAGAAGAAGAACTAATGTCTCTCCATAAATAAAATGTTACTTTTCAGTGTACTAGATTTTGCAACAGATTACATAAAAAATTCACAAGGTCAATGGCACGGCCTTGCGAAGGACAGAATTTTGTGAGATATGGAGTGTTGGAAAGGTTCCAGTCCATATTTCACCGCATAACCAGGTTAATTAAATAACAATTACCGCATTCATTCGTGAGAATACATATTCTATGCAGATTAGAGAATCGTCTTTCATTTGTCCCTTAACAGCTGTGCTTAATTATATTAACAAGGGGAGGAAGAAAGGTTAACAATCAATAGATCAACATTTGAAAAGATTTATGTAAAACATAATGTTAATAGGATCGTAACGATCATCACAATATTTATTCTACTCTCTTTCATCTCTTATGCTTTATAAATGCGATTTAAAAAATAAAATTTTAATTTAAAGAATACATTATTTTTCTCAGATAAATATACACCCATATTCTGAAATGTATTTTCTTTCCTGTATATCATAAACATTGCAGAACATTTCCCTAACGAATGCCATTTTTATGTACATTTAAATATGAATAACATTCATTGCGAAATTTCAAATGCATATTGCTCATTCTGAAGCGTCCTCCTTTCTCTTCTCTTTTCGGACCTAATATTCGTCTTAGGATCTTATTTTGGGTTACTTGTAGCTTCTTCCCCCAATTTAAAAGTTTGTGTTTAATGTCTACTTATAGCTACGTTTAACATTTCATAATTTATTTCGAAACCTTAGACAAAACACAAGTCGGCCGCGAAGGTCTAGTGGTTACGTTCCTTGTCTCTAGTCCCAAGGGTCGCAGGTTCAAGGGATGGGAGCAACTTTAAGCAGCAGGTCCCGAGCCTGGAGATTTTCAGGCTCATAAAAGAACCTTAACCCTGAAAAAATAGGCCTCTAAGCAAAATGTATCGATTTGTACCATTCAGACAATACCTTAGTTGCCTACTAGATGTCTCTGGGACATGCCAACCCCACATGTCTCTCTCACATTTGTAGGGAAATGAGCGTAACTACATCAGGTTGATTAAGAATCTAAAAAAAAAAAAAAAGGCGAAGTTAGTGTAAAAGCAATAGGATGGACGAAAGACAAAAACCGAGAATACAGATGACAAAGAATTTTCTATTATGAGTCGCCATTTAATTTCTTCATGTGTATGATTTACTCTTGTCATCCAATCTTCTTTAAAAAGTTAAACCAAAATGAATAAAACGGTTATTCCAGTTATTTTACAAGGATGCAAAACGTAATCTCTTACTATAAGGGAGGAGAAACTATTAGGCCTACGAATTTTTGAGAATTAAGAGGTGAGGAAAATGTTTAGACCAAAGAGATGTGAACAGATTGGAGACTGGAGAAAACTTCAAAACAGTCAGCTACATGCTCTTTATTGTAAATCTGATATAATAATATATATATATATATATATATATATATACTGTGATGTGCAGGGCATATGGCACGAATGGGGAATGAATAAGGGGCAGAATTAAGAGCTTAGAAAAATGTTAGACCATACAGAGACGAACAGATAGGAGACTGGAGAAAACTTCATAACAGTAAGCAACTTGATTTTTATTGCAAATCAGATATAATATATAGACTGTAATGGACAGAGCATATGGCACGAATGGGAAATAAAAGAGGGTTTGGGAACTTAACAAGGTTGAGAAAACCAGCTATAACGACTGGGGGACTCGACATGCTGTCCCATGTCACCCCTACACTGATTCATAATAAAATAAATACTTAAAAAAACTAATCTAATTCTAGATAAGCCTAAGAAAGATGCTCATATAACTTTGAGATTGACACATGTGGATGTGAGGCCAGCAGGCGGCTGGTAAGCTAAGGGCCTTCTAGTCTTGTCGCGCCATGAAATTATTATTTTTATGGGAACTTAACAGGAAAACCAGAGGGAAATCGCCAAGTTGATAGGCTAAGACTAAGGTGGAAGAATAACATAAACTATGATTTGAAAGAGTGAATATGCAGGAAATGATTGGAAAACATTAGCACAGAATAAGTATGGAGAGCTTATGTCCGCGCAGCCACAAATCTTTTGGGTTCGATAGTGGTCAGTATGTTGACTTCTAGGAAAACCAGAGGAAAATTGCCTAATTTGTAGGCTAAGAACGAGGTGGGAGAATGACATTAACCATGATATGAGAGAGGTGGATTATGCAGGGGATGATTGGAAAACATTCGCATAGTACAAGGATGTATAATGTTCCGCAGCCATCATCTCTGTGTTCGATAATGCCAGCAAGTTGTTATGAATTTGATCGGTTAACCCTTAAATTCGTAATGTATCCTTCCGGATACATCAATTGGTTCAATTAAATTAATATTTTAAATAAATCATAAGAAAACAAACAAAAAGAAACCACGTAAATAGGTGTCTAATTATGTAATATACCTAATAATAACAGTAACATAAGATTCCGTTTTCACTGCGGTCCGCCACATTCAAATAACTAATAGAAGAAATTTGTGTTTTGCGAATTTAAGGGTTAATGATCCAAACTATTTAAACGATACTTTTTCACAAACATTTACTAACTTTTCCCTGTCATTATCTATTATAGGATATTTACATCACGGAACATTATCATATATACTTAAATTTTCGTTTGTTTACAGCTAAACCAATTTTATTACATACATATTAAAAAAAAGTATATTAACCAGTTTACAAATAAAAATAAATCAATATAAACAATGCATAAACTCAATTAAATACTCGTAGATTGCAGGCTTTCACGGCCGATACTCATATTACAAGATTTCGGGCTATAAGACCGTGGTCCATAACTGGTGTTTTTCCCAGAAGTTTCTCCTTCGGTACGGAGGGCATCTTCAATAGCGAGTTCTTGTAGGTGAACTCGCCACTGTAGATGTCCTCTGTAGCCGAGGAAGAAACGCCAGTAATGAACAATGGTCTTATAGTCCGAAATCTTCTAATATCAATTAAATACAATTGAAAAAATACGATTAATACAAGACATATAAGCCCTATAATCTAAGATCGAAAAAGCAAAATGACTTTAGATGTTAAAGCGTCTTTATATAAATTTTATTCATCCCACGAGTGGATTTTTCTTATGATATGAAGAACATTTTTGAACGAATTACAGACAAATTTATTGGGGTTGCTGACACATTTAAGGCAATGGGGTGAGTAAAAGAAAATAAAATCGTTTTATATGATCACAGCTCTAATAATCTCGCACCCCCTGCAATTTTACATTCCGCTTTACAAACCACGGGACTAATAAATTGGTGTTGGGGAGGAGAATACACAAAGCAAGGAGATTGCTGTAGTGTTCTGGGACATATGTGCTAATTATTTCACAGTTCGTTCAATTAATCAATCAATCAGCCACGGCTCTCAGACTAGGAATTATTTATGCAAATTCATCAGTCCAATTTACTGCCACTGTAAGCAATATATAGCCTGCTCAATACCAATCCAAAGTTAATGTAAACAGTTCTCTTAAGGTTGTTAGATTCGATTTTAAAAAAATAAAGGCATTTCTTCCTCATCCATCTATAGTAATTCTGCCCGATGGCAGTTCTTTCACTGCAATCATAGCATTTTTCATGCTATGCTTTGCAGTTTGCTAGGGAATTGTAGGTGAGGTAGCTTCCCATTGCTTTCCACACCGGTGAAGGATGATGATGATGGCCATATGATTTCGGGGACCGTTTGGGCCTTAAAGTTTTCCTAACATTTGTCTTACAGATGAGGAAAAACCCCGATAAAAAACTCACCCAAAAACAATTGTCCCGACCGGGGATCGAACGCGGGTCCGCTGCGTGACAAGGCAGTATGTTACCTCGAGACCACAGCGGTGGGCACTTCTTCCTCATAGTAAATACATATATATATTTTGTTTTATTTTTTATTTATTTAATATTAACCCATTTCAGTGCTTCACGATTGTACAAAAGGCTGGATAATTGAACATTACAATACCATAAACTGTAATATTCACAAAAACGGACGTAACTTTCAGCAATATATGAAAAAAAAACATGGCAAACTTAATAATTTTACAAGTAAAAAAGTTAGGGTATTCAATAGAAAGTATATGAACTTAATAAAAGTTCATGGCAACATATATCTCATTACAAGACCAATTAAAAATAAACGATTTCATGCTGCAAAAATATTTTTTTAATTGAGGAAGTGGCTGAATTCAAATACTTAGGAACAATAATCACAAATAGGAATGAGATGCACAAAGAAATTAAACATAGGCTCAATTCTGGAAATGCATGCTATTATGCATTGCAGAGACTTTTGATGTCCCAACTCCTCTCAAAAAACGTTAAGCTGAAAATATATAAAACTATTATTCTACCAGTTATATTATATGGGTGCGAAACATGGACTCTTACTTTAAGGGAGGAAAGGAGATTACGAGTATTTGAGAATAAAGTTCTTAGGAAAATTTTTGGACCAAAGAGAGATGAACAGACAGGTGAATGGAGAAGACTGCTTAACAATGAACTATATGGTCTTTATAGGAAGCCAGATATAATAAGAACAGTTAAGTCTCGTAGACTGCGATGGGCAGGACATGTTGCGCGTATGGGGAATGAAAGACGTGCATGGAAACTTCTTGTAGGAAAGCCAGAAGGAAAACGCCCTGTTGGTAGACCAAGAATGAGGTGGGAGAACAACATTAACTATGATTTGAGGGAGGTAGATTATACAGGGAATGATTGGAAATAATTAGCTCGGGATAGGGATGTATGGAGAGCTTATGTCCGCGCGGCCATGAACCTACGGGTTCGATAGTGCCTGTGAGTAAGTAAGTAAGTATATCGGTAGTTACCATAAAATTTGCAGTTAATTTTGTCAATTGGGAACACTTAATTTATATTCTGGTAATAATGCAAAATACTGACTATTACTCGATCGCGTTAACTTTTTAGCCGGTGAGGGGAAGCAATGGCGGTAGTGGTGAAGATGGGGAAAATGTCTCCTTCCAACTTTGGTACAAGTGAACGAATGGGCAAGTGGCATAATCAGTAGCAAAAATAGTGGTAGACTTACTTGAAATAGGAGATGAAGTTAATGAAAGATCTTCGGAGTTTGTATGTCTACGGGTTTCTGAATAATGTGACATACAGAGAAATTAAATCAGCACTGATTTCCAGCTACTGTCTGTCAGACTTAAATGTGTATTTACTGTGAATATAGGCTCTAACTTTCGCACTTTACAGTGTCACTAACAACTGACAATACACGACTGACGGATAATAAACACTGTCACTGCAACCTGAGACAAGGGTCTACCATCTCCAACACCTACTCACAATCCTTTAGTTACAGTTTTTCCGCATTGAAAATTAACGTTGTTGAGTAATACATACTGGTAATCATAATCGTGCATTTATTCATGCATATATATATATATATATATATATATATATATATATGAAATTTATATTCGCGAGGTCAAGAACCTCCAACTTTGATAGTGCCAGTGAGTCAATTAGGAGATAAGTATGGTCTTTTCCAATTAACCACTTGATCTGATCTCGTTCCTTACACATTAATTTTCTTAATGCGACACTGTTAAAGAGCGTCCTTAAATAAAATACTACCAACGATCATTACATTATACATTTCTTATTCAGAATTTCTGCAAACAATTGTTTTATTTTAAGAGAGCATTAAAAGCATGGTACATCCAACCGTAGTAATTCTGCCCGAGGGCAGGTCTTTCACTGCAATCAAGGCATTTTCATGCTGTGCTTTGCAGCTTTACTAGGGAATGATTGGTGTGGTAGCTTCCCGTTGCTTTCCAAACCGGTGAAGGATGATGATGATGACGATAAAGATGATGATGATGGCCGGATGATTTTCGGAGACCGTTGGGCCCTAAGCTTCCTGACATTTGCCTTACAGGTAAAAACCCCGAAAAAACCTCACCCAGGAGCCTGTTCCAATCGGGAATTGAAGCCGGGCCCGCTGCGTGACTAGGCAGCACGCTACCTCGAGACCACAGCGGTGGACAAAAGCATCGTAAATTAAAATAAACATTTCTATATGTAGGCTACAACAGCGTAAAGTATTATCGGCTTAGGACTTAAGTTTCTTGCCTATGGTCCTGAGAGTCGGGGTTAAACCTGCCGGGGTCGATAGATTTTTATGATGCAAAAATTCAAGGGTCAAGTCCTTCGGGAGGGACTTTAAGCCGTGCGTTACGATTCTGAAGTTTTTCGGGAATCGTAAAACAACAAGCCTAAATTAGTGCCTCTGAGCACTAATCGGTCATCGTCATCCAAATAAAACTTTAATTCCCTTAGTAGATATCACTCGAGGCGATGTGCTGACCGCATATCGCTCGCTAACATATGTAGGGAAATAAGCGTAACTACTTGAGGTCGTTCGAGAAACTCCCACTAGGGGGGTACTCATCTCCCCACTTACATGCAAGGGTATACAAAACAATATATATGCGCAAGAATATCTAAATATCGGTACTTTTTTTTTCGCTTTCAACAGCAGATAGCTACAATTCGTATAACGTTTAAAAGAATGAACAGTTCGCAGTTGGTAACGGATTTCACTTTCAATTAGCACGTGTATCTCGAATAACTAATTAGTATAGTGGGCAATTACCCATTTTATTCATTCAACCACTACTTCCTTCAGCTGTTCTATTTTTATTGAAAACTCCAACCTCGCTCGGAGTTTTTACGGTAGTGTGAATTTTGCAGTTGTCCTCTGACCTTTGACCCGAGATCTAAGCGATCCAGCTGACGGAACAATTTACATTTTCACACTCTAGGGAGAAGAGGGCCAGGAAAAAAATCATTAGACTGAATCAGTCTTGAATATGTCATGCTTACAATTTGTAGCATGTTGATATCCCTAAAGCCAGTTTCACATTTCAACAGTATCACAAATTGACTCTCGGAAGATATGAATAATGCTCGGACTAAAAGCCTACAGGACTAAACCCTACATAGTAGAAAACAGAATGTAACGAAAAAAGTGGACCAAACTTCAGGTAAAGATTCAAAATTATTTATTAATATAAACATTAAAACATAACATTATAAAATTTGAGTACCTAGTAGGTTCAGTATACTCAACTACTATTTTTTTAAATAGGCTGCTGTAGGCCTTTCGGAACCTATTCCATCATCAACAGAAGGTCAATTTGATACTGACATCTTTATGATTATCTTATAGAGATGGTTGTATATACCGGATGCATTCTCATAAAAAATCAAGTTATCGTCGATATCTTTTATAATTTCCATTTTCTATTGTTATATAGTTTATCTTTGCTGGATTCCTATCTTAGTGCAGTATTACGAGGATGGCTATATTTTCCACGTGATAAACTGCATAAATAACATGTTTGGCTAGTATTTATATTATATAGTGACTTACCTCAACGAAATGTTATTAGTACATGGCCCTATTTAATTCCTCATTGGTGTAACAAAAATGTATGTGACATGGATGGTTGTGACTACTGGATGTTCACGGATTATTCCCGCCGTAACGGCTCCCTGATATCAACATCTGAGGAAAAACCACTGTAAAAAGCTATTATTACAATCTATACTTCTGTGGCCTAAATGGCTGCCCGCGACTCTATTCCTAGATGGAATTTTAGTCTAAAATATTATAAAATTAATAATAATTTACAGTCTACCGCTGTGGTCTCGAGGTAGCATGATGCCTTATCACGCAGCGGGCCCCGATTCGATCCCGCTCGGGACAAGTTTCCTGGGTGAGGTTTTTTTTGGGGGGTTTTTCCTCACATGGAAGACAAATGTCAGGATACTTTAAGGCCCAAACGGTCCCCGAACATCATCTGGTTATCATTATCATCAATCTCATATTCACCTCATGAGATTAAGTTTAGGTTTAAGGTCTCTCCTGGCGCTACATTATCCATCGTCATCACCCATCATATCATTGGGGCAGCTTAACACCGCCTTCCAGGCGCACCAACCTCAGAAGAGGGTTACAATACGCCAATGCCAGGAGAGAATACATGAAATGTCGAATTACAAACAGGTGGCATTGAACAAAAAAAAATTACACTAAAACCAGTTTTATTTAATAAAACTGATACATGAAAATAAACTATAAATTACATTTAATCAATTTGTAATCGAACAAATATTATTTTATGTTACCTACAATTAGAGAAATTGCACTCAGGTGACGACTCCGTGGCGCAAGTGGTTAGACACTCGCCTCTCACCGCCGGGCTCCAGAGATCGAGTCTCGGTCGCTCCATGTGGGTTTCGTGGTGACGAAACGGAGTTCGGGCAGGTTTTTCTCTACCGTTTTCCTTCTGCCACAATATCATTCCATAATTTCTCCATACTCATCTCATCCATTTCATTTCGTTTCGTTCATCTGCCCCTGTGATGGTACGTCAGGCGTGGTCGGCCGGCACCCTTGTCGTTCACAGACCTCTATAAATATAAGGGCTTCATCTCATCTCATTCCTCAACCCGACCCTGAGTTTGACGAGTTTAAGATATTTATTTTTTAATTCCATGGCACGACAGGCCTAGAGGGCCCTTAGCCTACCATCCGGCTGCTGGCCTCACATTCACATGTGTATCAGAGGTAGATGATCATCTAGTCGGTGTAGTCATCTCGTCAGCCGTTACAGCTGGCTTTCTCAACCTGGAACCGCTACTTATTGTAGCTACCCAAATGCCTCACGATGCTGGGTGAGCCGAAATACCATGAGAAAAATTCCTTCCCCCATGGAGACTCAAACCAGCGCAAGTCCCGTAGCTCTGCGCCAAGGCTCCTGCCTTAACCACTCAGCTACGGTGAGGGACGGATATTTATTTTTTTCAAATTCTTTATTTTGTTCGACGCAAAGCAACTTTAGGCTGAATAAGAATTGTGAATGTAAGCAACTCCGAACCAGCCAGGACGCTTTAACATAATGGCTAATGAACAGGGCTCGGAAGTTGGGACCTATAAAATGCCTATAAAAGACATTTGAAAATACCTAAAATATCCTACAAAAGACCTAAAAGATATCCTACAAAAGACCTAAAATGGAAAAAAGACGCAAAAATTGTTACACTTGTTAAAGAGTGCATAAAGACAACCTCGCAGTCTTCCCTCTCTGCTACAGGTAATTTTCAGAAAGTGACAATTTCTTAGAAAGTTTGAAGTCAAAATAGAATAGTTATGGCTGTCAGTACGCTGGTGGTTAAAAATAACGGGTATGTTTGTGAGGGTTCAATGGTTTCTCGCAAAACGTGTTTATAATATGAAAAGTCTTCAGAAAGTAAAATTATACACCATTTTTAAAATACATTAGAATTGAGACTAGACTCTACAGATTCTTGAATTAGGCCTATACAAATGGTATAAATGTAGTCAAAAGAAGGCAAAGTTGCGAAAAAAAACTGTTAAGACCTAAAAAAGAGTAAAAAGAGACCAATAAGAAAAACAAAAAAAGACCTAAAATGCGTACGGGGTGAATCATAAATATGGTTATACGCTTGATCGCGTTGTGTGATGAAAATATTACCGTTGGAAAGACAATTATTCAAATTACAACAATGGAATAAAACAAAACAGTGTAGAACTTACGTCATTAGTCAAAATGGTGTTGAATATGCAACAGCAAATTACAATTGCTGCATGGGCAATAACGTATGCTAATGATCGTGAGGCAAGACGTGAGTTTAACGTAGAATTGCAGCCGTCGATTGTGGGGAAGTGGAGAAAACGACTGCTGGAAACGGGAAGGATGCAGAAACAACGAAGATAATTGTGGAGGCCTTCGACGCTAGCCCACAAAAATCAACCCGCCAAGCTGCATGTGAGCTTCATATCAGTAAATCGAGTGTGTGTCGTGTTTTGTAGCGTGAGAAGTACCACCCCTTCAAACCGATTCATGTCCACGAACTTAAAGAAAACGACCCTGACAGGCAGATGGAATTTTATGAATTTGTTGTAAGGGAATCAGCAAACGACGAACATTGGTACAGAAAATTGCACTTTTCTTATGAAGCTGTTTTCCACGTGAACGCACGTGTTAATCGACACAATTGTCATTATTATGGTAAAGAGAATCCTAATGTTATTGAAGAGACACGTTTAAGATGCGGCAAAGTCACTGTTTGGGCTATGATCGGATGGGAAGGACTGTTAGGAATGCGAATTTTGGATGAGACTGTTAATGGTGATAGGTATAGTGATATCCTTAGAAAAATTGTCCTGCCGGGAATTCAAAGTGCTGAACATGAACAATTTTTATTCCAGCAGGATGGTGCGCCTCCTCACTATGCAATTGCGGTGAGGGAAATTTTGGATGATGATTTGCAAAACTGGTGGGTGGGAAGAAGAGGCCCCATTGAATGGCCAGCCCGTTCCCCTGACCTCACAGCATGTGACATTGGTTGTGGGGTTATTTGAAGGAGAAGGTTTATGCCCGGAAACCTCAAGACGTCGACATGCTGAAATTAGTGATTGAGGAAGAAATTAGAGCTATTACTCTAAACATGTATCATAGCGCAATGAATGACTTGCCAATTATGCTTGGATGTAAACGGCGAACAGATTGAAGCAATAAAGTGACTTGCTTAGTGTTGTGTTTTGTTTTGTTCTATTGTTGTAATTTGAAGGATTCCCTTTCCAATGATAACATCATATTTCCTTTAATAATAATATTTTCGTCACAAAATGCGATCAAACGTATAGCCATATTTCTGAATCACACTGTATATATTAAGCTGGGCCTCATCTTTAGGCATAGAATAAAAAAAAAAGGATTTTCCCTCAACTTCGGAGCCATACTAATGACCAAATTGCCCAGTTCTCTCGCTAAATCAAAGGTAAAATTGTTTTATAACACTAGTATGTACTTATAAATTTAATTTTTTACATTTTTATTGCAAATGTAGGCCTATTTTGACAGCGTATGTGTAAATTACAGATTTTAAGTAGGCTAATGTAGTAGTGTCTTTAATTGTAATTGTAGTAATATTGATTCTCGGTCAATCTATGTGGGTTTCATGGTGGACGAAACAGAGTGTGGGCAGGTTTTCCTTGGCGTTTCTCCCGTTTCCTCTGTCACAAATTTCATTCAACCATTTCACCACATTCATCTCATTCATTTCGTTTCATTTCATTTCACCTGTCTCTGTCGTACTAATGCTCAGGCTGGACCACTTCAGCAACCAAACACGTCCCCAGCTGGTGCACTGGGGGAAAGATCGGTGGATCTGCTAGACAGTCCTCCCGGTTAAGTCCAAGGGACTCGTGAACCATTAGTGGGGTAGGCAAGAGTTGAGCGCCTTGTACTAGTTGCTCATCTGTTGGAGCTTGCGAGCTCCGTGCTGGCCCACAACAGCTGCAGAAGGCGTCCCTGGGGGCACACCCGGGCTCGGCTCGGACCAGTCCAGAGGGGAGCTACTGTACTGGTTCCTGGCTTGGCCTACGGGCCCGTCGACAAACTGTGGGGTCGCCAGGAGATGAGCACCTGGATGTACTAAAAGTCTCACACTGTTGGGCTTGTAGCCCTAGCCGGTCTCACAACGGCTGCAGGACACGTCCCTGGAGGCACAACAGGGGAATGGTCGGTGGATCTGCGACAGCAGTCCTCCCGGCTAGGCTCATGGAGCCCGTGGACCAACTGTGGGGTCGTCAGGATTGAGCGACCTGATGTACTATGTAGCTCAGCAATTGCCCGAACTGCAAACTCCAACACTCTCTCCCTGGGGTGTTGGTTTAAGGACCGTGAACTTTAACGTGGACGCGAACATAGGATAGGGAGGACTAGAACTAGGACTTGGGAGTATGGTCAGGACGACCGAGGTATCCCAAGGGGTGGACGGCTGGGCCTAGATGTCTCTGTGATGGCGCATCATGGGTAGTCAGCCGGCTTCCTTGTAATTTACAGACCTTCAATTAAGGTAAATAATCTGAATTCCAAAATATGATGACTGCCCTCAATCTGTCTTGAGGGGGGGTGATCTGCCCCATACTGAAAAAGTGTTAGACTACATGGAAACTATACAATTAAAATACATGATAAAATTCCGTTCAGATATCAGTTACAATGTAAAATTTAAATTTAAAATTAGTAACTCGTAGGGTACCGTCTTCGTAAACTTATTTATTCAACAGTTGGTATTTCGGAACTGGTTCCGTCCTCGCAAGAAGGTTATTAGGCTGAAAGCAGCAGTCAGTACTCAGGTTGAAACTAGTTCCGAAAGGCTATTTATTATTTTTAATTTAACACGTTGAGGAAGATGGTACCTTATTGGTATACATTTTATAATTTTGCATCATGTTTATTATATAATATTTTTTTCTTGGTCTATATATTATATAGAAGATGAAAGAAATTCCAATGACATTGTAAAGAAAGTGAAATTGAATATTTGCATCGTACTATAACTGGATCACTGCCACAATGTACATCGTCAAGGAGACGCAATTCGTTTTGGTTTTGTTTGCAATACTTTGTGACGTAAACAACTATTCCACTCCATATAGGGGGAAAAAGAAACATACCTTTCCGTGAACAAGTCAATGACGTTATCCTATGTGTATAAAACAGAAACTATCAGATGAAAGCATTGGAATGCACTTTATGCAAATTAGGTTCTGTTATATATTTGAGAATAATAAATTATTTATGCCAATATCACACTCAATTACTGAGTCACGAGGTAACTGAAATGCATAAAATGGATTTTTTCCGGATGGGTTATCGCCTCAATTATTGTGTCGAGTAGAAATATTTTACGTGCGATATATTTACGTATCTGATGCTGTTAATATCGAATAAACATGAAATATTTTTTAAATATATTTTTATCGTTATAAATGTATTGGAACCTATGAGATACATTCACAGGGAACTCAACTTGCGATTGCTTTCAACTTCCTTAGGCTTCTTATTCGATAGCGAAGTAATAAGAGTAAAGTGGTCCCACTACAGGCCTTACGAGGCTCTTGGGATAGCAAGAAGTAACCCATTTTTTTAGACAGTCTGAATTAATGAGAATTCATCCGAGTTGTCAACCCTGCGTGACGGCCGACTTTACATCCAGAATGTAGTCTGATACTAATTTATGTAAGAGACGGAATCGCCTCAAGGGTCGTGGTGTCGCCAGAAGGAATAAGCCAGTTTAAAATCCTGAACTCATTGGGAATCGAAAGATCGACCTTCCGGCTTCTACCAATAACGTAAAGGTGAAGGAAGTAGTAGCAGCGTGTATGAAGAGTGTTGACTTTTCATTATATGTCCACCCCTGTTGTCTCGAGGTAGCGTGCTGCCTTGTCACGCAGAGCGCCCGGGTTCGATTCCCGGTCGGAAACTTCCTGGGCGAGTTTTTTTCTCACCTGTAAGACAAATTTCAGTTAGCTTTAAGACCGAACATCATCTGATCATCATTATCATCTTTCGCCGGTGTGGAAAGCAACGGGAAGCTTCCACACCTATAAATTCCCTAATAAATCTGCAAAGCATAGCATGAAAATGCTATGATTGCAGTGAAAGACCTGCCTTTGGGCAGAACACTTTATATATATATATATATATATATATATATATATAAAACATATCCTTTATATATATATATATATATATATATATATATATATATATATATATATAAAACATATGTTATAAGTATTCTGATTAAAACTCTAAATGAAGCAAAAAAACTATGGAAATTAATAATAATAATAATAATAATAATAATAATAATAATAAAGTAAGTAAAGTAATCCCACTACAGGCCTCGGGAGGCCCTTGGGGTAGTAGGAGGTTAAGGCTCCCACTTTTTCTAGACAGTCGGCACTTGATGTCAGCCAGGTTGTCAGCCCTGCGTGACGGCAGCCTTTACCCCCAGAACAAACGCCTGGTACTCATTTCCGTTAGAGGCTGAGTCGACCCCAGGGCCACTGCCGCTAGAAGGTTTTGGTCAGTTTAAAAATCCTGACCCCACCGGGACTTGAACCTTTGACCCTCCGACTTGTAGCGCAGGGCCTTAACCACTACGCTACGGCGTGCCCCAATAATAATAATAGTTTTATTTTAGCTGGCAGAGTTAAGGCCATAAGGCCTTCTCTTCCACTCAACCAGCGAATAGTAAAATTATACAAAAATTATACACTTATTACAATTTTAAGATATTACTAAAATATAGACTAAGCAAAGCAAAAGCAATGGTGATGTGATTCAATACTAATACTAACAAAAACATGGAATATAATAAAATTAAAATAATATAAAATTAAAATAAAGTAAGTAAAGCTTCCTAGATGGTTATTTACTGAATGCTGAATATAGTTGTTATGCAGTTAATGTTTTCATTGTGTCGAACTTACGATATCAGTTAATTTGTATTTAAATAATCATACTGATTAACAGTCCCTGACACGACTGGAAAGTGAGTTCCACGCTCTAGTCACAGATATTATGTAAGATTCAGAGTACAGAGATGTCCTGTGCTGTGGTACCGAAAGTAAAGAAGAGTCTTGTGATCTCGTTCTAAATTGTTACGAACCGATAAATTTTGAAAACGTGCAGATAAATTCTTGTAGGAAAGCCAGAGGGAAAACGCCCAGTTGGTAGACCAAGAATGAGGTGGGAGAATAACATTAACTATGATTTGAGGGAAGTAGATTATACAGGGAATGATTGCAAAGGATTAGCTCAGGATAGGGATGTATGGAGAGCTTATGTCCGCGCGGCCATGAACCTACTGGTTCGATAGTGCCAGTGAGTAAGTAAGTAGATAACTTTGTAAATATGTGTGCAGGATTTGGAATAGTAAAGTATGTGAATGTAAAGTTCTTCTGTCATTTAGGCGTAGCCATGATACAGCCTGAAATTAAGGCGACACGTGGTCATAACGACCGAGATTGAATACAAATCGAATGCACGCATTATATGAGCATGCAGTAGTCTGTCAAGACAGATCAGTTGTCAGATTAGTCAGTAATATGTCGCAGTACTCGAAGTGTGGCATTATAAGAGTCTGAACAAGTATTGTTTTAATTTTGTTGGAAGGAAGTTTTTAAACCTATTTAGGGAGTGAAGGAACATTTTCTAGCAGCTATTATTCACCTGGATTTTCCAGTCTAGGTGTTGGTCCATGTAGATACCCAGAATTTTTACTACTGAGTTGTAAGGGATATTTTCGTCATTTAGTATAATGGTAGGGATATTTTCGTAATTTACAATCCTTTGGATTGGTCGATGTCCTATAATTATGCACTGTGTCTTGCCAGCATTAAGATTAAGTCCACGTTTCGTCGACCATTGGGATATTGAGACTAGGTCACTATTTAGTTTGTATAGTGTGTCATGTACATCGTCAGGATGGGAGTGAATGTAAATTTGCTAATCGTCAGCGTATAGGTGATGTCGACAATAAGGAGGATAGTGGATATGTCGTCAATAAAGACAGAGGACAGAAGTGGTCCTAACAATGAACCTTGTTGGACGCTACCCTTCAGAGATAGCTAGGATGAGGAATATTCTGCATTGGATACACATTGCTGGCGATCATGAAGATAGGATCCAAGCCAGTTAACAGCATTGTCCGAAAGATTCAGAGCGAATAATTTTGGTATAAGTATGTCAGTGTCAACAGTGTCGAAAGCTTTACTGAAGTCCAAGAGTGTAAATATTTTTATGTGGCCTTTGTCCCTTGCTTCCCGCGCATATTCGGTAACCGTACTATAGCCTGTCCTAAAACCTGATTGGTATAGGTGTTAAGGTAATCAGTTAATTGTCCATGAACAATGCGCTCCAAGGCCTTAGATAGAACTGGGAGGATGCTGGTACGACTAAAGTCGTTTGGTGTTACTTACTTACTTATTCACTCACTGGCACTATCGAACCCGAAGGTTCATGGCCGCGCGGACATAAGCTCTCCATACATCCCTATCCTGAGCTAATGCTTTCCAATCATTCCCTGTATAATCTACTTCCCTCAAATCATAGTTAATGTTATTATCCCACCTCATTCATGGTCTACCAACTGGGCGTTTTCCCTCTGGCTTCCTACAAGAAGCTTCCATGCAAGTATTTCATTCCCCATACGTGCAACATGTCCTGCCCATCGCAGTCTACGAGACTTAACTGTTCTTATTATATCGGGATTCCTATAAAGGCCATGTAGTTCATCGTTATGTAGTCTTCTCCATTCACGTGTTTGTTCATCTCTCTTTGGTCCAAAAATTTTCCTAAGTACTTTATTATCTATCCAAGGGCGATTTATCTAATTCCCGCGTTAATATCTGTAGTGCCCCGCTATTGTATAAAGTCCTAACATTCCATGTTCCTAGGAACATGTTCCTGTGCTTGAGCCTTTGGCATGGGTTCCCTGAAGTAGTCCCCGCCCGGAGAACCGAATGGGGGACTATTTGACCTCCGGAAAATTTTACCCCAGTTGAACCCATGTTTGTGTTACAGGTAATTTAATTTTAGGAATTGGTCTGACTGTAGCTTATTTCCAAAGTTCAGGGTAAGTTGAAGTCATGATTGAGGCATTGAATATATGGGCCACAGTTGGGAGTATGACATGGAGTATTTTCTTTAAAAAGTCGATACTTACATTGTCTATACCTTGTGTTCTGATAGTTTAACGTCGATTTGCATTATATAGAAAAATAAGAATTTTTCTCGGTAAGGAGTAGGTGTGGATAGGAGCACGTCTATAGTTTATTGTTTGGTCGCAGTGTTCATGATAAGTGTGGCGTACGATGTGAAATGTTGGTTTAGATCGTCCAGTGATATGTTAATACTCTCTCCTTTGGGTGTCAGCTGTCGTAGACCCATTGATCTAATACGTTACCACATATCACTTGCATTTGTGTTTAAATCAGTGAGACTATGAGCATACCGCAACTTGGCGTTCCTAATGATTTGATTAGTTTTGTTTCTTAATGTCTTGTATTGTCTTAAATTAGCGTCACGTTTGTCTCGTCTAAATTTTCGAAAAGCAGCATCCCTCTCAGCCATCAGTAGTCGAATTTCGTGGGACATCGAGGGGATTTAGTAATTCGTCTAGTCGTCAAGGGGGCATGTTTATCGTAGAGTTCTAATATTAGAGTTCTAACATATATTTTTTGTAAGCCTATGTTTTCCCTTTACAGAGATTTAGGGGCTCTCTCCTTACAGGGAAGAATTTGAACCATACTAATTTAGTTACACTTGTTTTCATATATATGTCATTTTGAGTGGTCCGTGGTCAGCGTTCCGCCTCATACTGGCCTCTAGGAAACCAAGGTAGTACTAGGACGGGAAAATTCGGTAAATTTTGCTTTGAGGCCTTTTCATTCAGGCTTAAGGATTTTTTATGAACCTGAAAATCTTCAGACTCGGGACCCACGGCTTAAAGTTCCTCCCGGAAGACTTGCTCCTTGGATTTTTCCGTCCTAGAAAAAATCATCGACCCCGGCCGGGTTTGAACCCGCGACCCTTGGGACCAGAGGCAAGGAGCATAACCACCAATCCACCGTGGCCGATCAGAGTTCTAATATCATATTGTTAAATTTAAGCAATTTGTCAATTGTGTGAAGAGTCCAAATATCATGCCACGGCATCTCTATAGAGTCTGCAATTAGATATTGCTGGATAATATTTTTTAAATACTGATGGACAGAGAGGACGTGGCCAACCAAAGACAACATGCTTTGATGGAATGAAGATGATGCAAGGAAGATGGGATAAAGGAACAGCAAAATGTTAGCGAAAGATAGGAAAATGTGGAGAACCTGTGTTAAAGAGGTTAAGATTTACAATGAACTGAATACCCATAGAAGAAGAAAAGGAAGTAAGGAGAAGAACAACAAGGAGGAGGAGGTGGAGGAGTTGGTTAGAAGTATAGTTTGATTTTCTTTTTAGTTTTCTGTATTTACCATTTGTTTTTTCGCTATCCCACTTTCTCGCATAATCACAGGACATACCCAAACTCAAGGTGGATGTTTAAAATCCTCTATCCCGCTGTGAATCAAATGGGGATGGAGAGATAGATATTAGTGAGGTCCACACATACCTCTCTCAGCTTTTTTTCCCAGTTGTCAAAGCAAACTCTGAGTTGGAATTTTATTACCATGCTCCATTTATTCACCATTTCATATTTTGCTAGAATTTCTGTTTAATTTATTTTTAAAAGACAACATGAGATGCACATAACAATAGACAAAGCATACTAAAAACACCTAAAAATTCACTCGCGATTTCGTCATAAATAATTGGCCTAGAAGTAACATAACTGCTTACAACGTAAACTCAGCTGTCCAAACTACGAACCCTGGCAGAAACAATTTTAAGAGGCGATTTTTTTTTCGGGGTTCTTCCTCGTCTATAAGATAATTGTCCATCATAATCAGCCATATAACATTCACCTTGCTTAGTATGAATGTATGACTAAATAGTGTGTCTTCACTTAAATGCTCGTGTTCCTTGGAGATTTCCCCAGCAATGAACCGATCACCCATTCGGAAGCCCTGCATGATCTTACAAGATTAAAAATAAAGAGTTAAAAGTTCTCTTCCAATAGTTCATATCCTTGTAAGGCCCTAGAGGCATAGGGAATGTAAAATTACCTATAAAAAAGAGAAAATTATCCGCCGCTGTAGTCCAGTGGCAATGTCAGGGCCCGAGTTCGACCCTCAGCGGGGACAAATTTCCTGGGTGGATATTTTTAGTTTGTTTTTCTCGCCTGTAATACAAATACCAGGAAAATTTGAGGCCCGAATACTTGCAGAAGTCCATCTGGCCATCATAATCATCCATATTATATTCGTCATATTTAGAATGAATGTAGGGGTGAATAATGTTTTGTCTTATACGTTCGTGTTGTCTTCAAGGTTACCCTGGTTTTGAGCAGATCACTCATCCGGGGAGGTACTCAATAGCTTGTTTGGTGAAAAAAGAATGTGTGTGATCAAGACTTTAACATCCTCTCCCAACAGATTTGCTCCCCGTAAGGCTCTCGAGTGACGTAGAACATGTAAGTGTTCTTACAAATGGAGAGGTTAAATAAAGAAAGGAATGCGCAGAGAGAAGAAAGAAATTAAGAGCGAGAGATTAATTTCACAATATATTCAATACCCAGAACAAGACATACCCTACAATTCCTACGAATTAATACCTTGAAGTTCTAATCGCAATATTAACCAACTATTCTGAAGTATTTCTAAGGATAAAAAATATAGGAATTACAACCTCCCACTATTCTAATTCTTATACCGTTTATACTGCTAGGAACTCTCTACCATAAAATATTAAGGGTTGCTGGACCTTAGCTTCTCTAAGAAAGCTCTTTCTTTTTTCACTGATCTCTCAACAGATTAATTGATATTCTCTGATATTCCGTTCATCTAATAAAATTACCTTCATTCATTTTCATTTCAGTTTAATTTGTATACATATTTGCTTATACATTACTTTATGGGAGTGAAACTTCGGTAATGACCAAAAAATTACAAAGTTGAATACAAAGCGTAGAAATGAACTTCCTTAGAAGAAGAAAAAAAAAAGCTGCACGAGACTGGATCGGATAAAGAATGAAGATATAAGAACATAGTTAAATATATATCCACTGAGTGATGAAATCAAGGAATATGGAGATAAATGATTTAGACGTGTAGAAAAAATGAATGTAAAAAAATTACCAAAATCAGCATTTAACTACAAGCAAGATGTTCAAGGAATGTAGGAAGGCCAGTGAAAAGATGGACAGAACAACAGTGAGGCGGAACAGGCCATTTTCCTAGCCTGTAAAGTCAAGAAGAAGAAGAAGAAGAAATATTTATACAATGTTATGATCTTGTGTATTGTTTTCTTTGTATATAATGTTTTTCACTAGTTCTGTGGAAGAGAAGCCCTCATGACATTAAATCCGTAAGTTCAAATATTATTGTTAATATTATTACTATTATTAACAAGAAATTGGCAGTTAGATCCCATCATATAGCAAATAACTACAATATACTTTACATGTTTCTTTTTTTTTTTAATTACAAACATTTTAGACAGAGTGTAGTTTTCATGTAGCAATCTAATATGACGGATTGCATGCCAGTGACAAATAAAAGTTTAAAAATCGTGAACTGATATTTTTATTTATTTTCATGAGAGAAAAATATAAATAATGCACATAACACATAATCCAACTTCTGGTATGGGACGTTCATACATCAAATCTGATTAATGTAGTAAGTTTCCCTTTGTTTGTTATGCATTTTAATTCGACAGCATGCATTTATGAATAAATATAGTAGGATTTATAAATTTGGTCTACATTTTTCTGAAGCAAAACAATTAATGAAAGGACACATTAATCATTGTAAATATGTAAAAAAAAGTTTATATAAATTTATATTAGTTTAATCTCTCCTTGTAAGAGTAATTTGCCTCTTACATGAAAACGACCTGGCGGAAGAGGATTATGTGAACCAAACCTTTATTTTGACCTCATGAGAACATAGTTGGACTCCTCGGATGAGTTCCTAGAAAAACGAACATTTTGGAGAATGCATATCATTCATTCATACTAAATAAGGTGAAAACTGTATTAAGTATACAAGAAGGTCAAATTATTATTTATTTTGAGAATTTTCCACATTATTGAGCGTTTTCTCCAACCAATAATAATAATTGTCATGAGTTCTAAACATACATAAATGACTACGGACTTATATCCTATAAGTTTGTAATACACCTTCACAAATTCCCCTTAATTAAAGTTCTCCATAGTTATGTGTCTTTATTCGTTACACCAAATTTCCTCATTCAATTCTGAATGTTATTCTTCCAGGTTGTTCTTGGTCTTCCTTTTCTGCTCCTTCTTTGAATTTTCCATATATAGATGGAAATTATTAATTAATATAATTAATCTCTACTCTGTAGAGAATATATTATAAAGGTAAGTGGACACTGTAATAGAAATGCAGTTGTACGCTTGATTACATCGTGTGATACTACAAGAAATATGACATTGCCTTTGGAAAGACAACTGTTAAAATTCTTCAAATTAAACAAATAATTTACTAATCAAGTCACTTTATTGCCTCCAACGGTTCGCCATTTACATCCAAGCATAATTAATTGGCAGCGCATTGGGAAGTCATTCATTATTTTATCAACTATGATAGTTGTCTATTAAAATAGAATTAATTTCTTATACAATTGTTATTCTCAACGTGTCAACATGTTGCGGAATCCAGAAATAAACTTCTTTTAATTAAGCTCACAACGTATGTCCGTATTTCTCATACATTGTTTCTTGCAGTAGGTATAGCAACGCGCAGTAGTTCGATTCCTCAATGAAAAAAAGTAAAGATTATCGTGATATTATTATTATTATTGTCGAAAAGTAGTTAAAAATCACCAGTATTGTCACTAAAATACACATTTAAATATTTTTCAAAATAATATTTAAAAATGCATAATACCGCAATTAAATTATTTTATACAAGCTATACAGTATATATGTAGTCTCTCTTTCTCTCTCTCTCTCTCTCTCTCCTCTCTCTCTCTCTCTCTCTCTCTCTATATATATATATATATATATATATATATATACACACACACACACACACACACACACACACACACACACACACACTACAAATCACAAATAAATGTTATAAAATCAAAATTATGTAGTACGGTTTATCAGTTATGACAACTTAATAATTTAGGAACCTTTATTTATTTCTTATTACAATATTATTGTTATTATTATTATTATTGAAAGAAGTCGTTGCATGTCACTAAAATATATAAACTGTTTTATACAAAGTGTGTGTGTGTGTATATATATATATATATATATATATATATATATATATATATGGTAGATAAGAAAAATAAATGCCTTGGCGGGATTCGAACCCGGATCTATATATATATATATATATTACTAATCGCAAATAAAATAATAAGAAATCAAAATTAGGTGATACTCTTTGTCGGCTATTACAATCTTAAAGTGGAAGAGAAGATCGTAAGTTTTTAACTCCAATTAATAATTTCTAAGTAAAAGAAGGAACTAAAAAAAATAGATTCTGGAATTAACTGCTCTAATTTCAGCGTTAGCTATGAATAGCTAGCAAAAACATCCGTAACGAAGATTACTAAATGTAGATACTGGAATTCTAGTTTCGTAAGAAAGAAATACTAGATTATAACATTCAGAAGGATTGAAATTTTAGCAAGGAGGGAAAATCCCTGGAATTACTGGTGTGGGACGTGAGAGTTTCCAGTTCGAGTCCCCTTGCTCTAACATGTACGGACAGACGGATAGGGAAGCACTACTGGATCAATACTCGGCAGCTGCAGATGTGGCAACACCGCTCGCTCCATGCCCCCGCCCCACTTGACAACCACGCTAGCATTCAAGATACTGAATCTATGAAAAAACTTTACTCAAAAATATTTTTAGTTATTATACGTTTTACATGATAATAGTGTATTTCAGTAATGTAGAATACACGAGAATATTTAGATTTGCAATTTACTCGAAGGATCTGACGATTTTCCATTTTACGTCCTTACAATTTACTGCTTCTTTCTTATTACTGCCAATAAACACATTTTATTTCGCAATACTAACGACAATAATGGAATTTTTACCACTTCCAACAACTCTTATTTTATTTATACTACAGACCAGCAACTTATCAACATTTTTTTCCCCAGCACATTAAAACAATGTTAGTGTAATAACTAGATCTTCTGAACACACGCAAATAGCATGTAATGCTTCTACTGTGATTTCTGTTTAATACAACTAATAAACTCAATAACAAAATCATTATATATATATATATATATATATATATATCACTGGTGCTATCGAACCTGTAGGTGCATGTCCGCATGGACATAACATCTCCATAAATCACTATCCTGAGCTAATGTTTAATCCACTTCCTTCAAATCATGGTTAATTATTTACATACATGCAAATATATATGTCCCCGCTCCGTAGCTGAATGGTTAAAGCAGGAAGCATTAACACAGAGCTACGGGACTTACGTTGATTCGAGTCTCCATGGGGGAAGAAATTTTCTTATGGAATTTCGGTCATTATGAGACCGGTGTTCACCCAACATGCTGACCACATGCCACCCCTATACTGGCAGGATAGTCGTTCTAAATCAATTTTTAGAAATGGTTGTCACGAGTATTGCGAGAACGATACATGAATTTGACATTTGGATTTCCAATGCAATTTCATTACAAATCGAAATATCGTATTTCAACTTTATTCTAATAATACTCATGGGCATGGAAGATCATCTCATAATACGAATTCTAATATATATATATATATATATATATATATATATATATATATATAATTATTATTATAACTCGCCTGATTAGAGGAAGGATTTTTTAACTGGCCAAAATCTTTAGGGAGGAGCAAAATCCTGAAATCGACTTTAATGGAAATAAGTACCAGATGTGCAATCTGAAGGTAAAGGCAACCAGTATACAGGGCTGACAACCCGGCTGATAAACGTTCAGTAAATTTAATAAATTTATGAGTAACAAAAACGTATATTTCAGTTTAGAAAATCACATAATGTTTATAAACAATTTCTGTATGACATTTATTATCCCTGTATTTGGGATTTGTATAATGAAGTCATAATCCAAAATGAAATGATTATCACCACAGAATAAGGTTCAAATTGATATTATATATAATTATTTTAGGTCTTGGTGTCAGGCAGCATAAATTCCTGTAATTCATACCGTGTCTTACTACATTTTCATGTACTCTAGCATTCAATCAAATGGGTGCAACTTTCACCAACATGCAATATAAATAAATCATTAAAAAAACTAATGTATTTACAAGTAAACAAGTAAGGTGTTTGTTGATAGAAAATGTATGGACAAAAATAATAAATTCACATCAATACTTATTTAATTACAAGACTAACTAAAATTAACTATTACAAGTTATGACAATGTATTTTTAACATTTATGAAACAACCTGCATTTCATTTTTTTCAATTGGCAGCAATGATTGAATCAAATTTCATTCATTCCATAGTTGGAAATAATATTGCAATCCTTGAATACATATTCATAACCATGTGTTTTTACAATGAGTAACTTTTGATTAGCACATATTTTCGATATATTTTATTCCTATTTTATCTTCAAATAGTCTACCAATTTCTACGTTATAGGTGACGATACGTTCTGAGCATATTTAAAGGTGTGTTTTTATAATGACCGTTGGGTGTGTACATTAGTATTTTTTTACAAGAAATAATGAAATTAGATGTTAAAAATTATGTTTACATTAAGATAATTTAAGTGTTTTTGTTTAGAAATTGCGGTCCCAGTTTATCCCAATCCATGTAAATATAATTCTTGGGCAGGAGATATTAGATTCATCAACATGTAGATACAACGTAACCTAACTACGGTATATATTCCTGTACACCAATCAAGAATAATAAATAATACGATTTTAAAATTTTTAATCTATACGACTGACTACACACAAATTCATTACAGCAGCAACGAAAATTTCTAATATCAAAATAAAAATGACATGAAACTGCAAAATTTCTTAACCCATAAACACAACATTGTCACCTTCTAAAACTTCGTCAGTTAAATTTAACAAATGTTTCAGTAGAAAAAAAAAAGCTAATTATTTTGTAACTATGTTTCAATGACCTATTTTGAATGTGTTTGAATGTTTACATTAAAAACATAGTGATGGTGGGCAATGAAAACCTCGTAACTCCATTTTCGTAAATTTTACAGGAGAAACAATAACTGTTTTAAATAATTATGAAAACTGATACAGCAATAGTTCCCACATAGTTTTACTACAGATTGATTACAAGTAAAGTTATTAATAAATTTGAAGTCCGTGATCTCAACAGATTATGCATCTCACATTTCTGTGCTGGCTACTAAAATTATGTGGTTTTCAATGACTGATGGAGTTACGAGGTTTTCATTGCCTACCGTCAATAGTTACAAAATAATAAACAGTCAAAAATGTTTTTATTGCTCTCCTGAAAAAATTGTTAAATCAGACTTGCGACCTTTTAAAAATAAGGTGGCGACATGTTAAAAGAGAGTTAAAAAATCTTAGTTTTATATGTAGTTTAGTGAAATTTTTATGTTATATGGGATACGACACTTTGCAACAGACATATAAAGGTAGACGACAAAAATGTCATTAATAATTTTGACATAATTTACAGATATAACTTTTGGTAAACTTTTGTCGTATGATGGGACTAAAGTTTCTAAAAATCTGAAATACCTACTATGTATATTCAGTTATTTCAAAACACCCTAAAGCAAAGTCATCGTCCCTCTGAACCATTCAATAAACTTACATTTCCCATCTATTTATTACAAAATTGCGCAACTTGGCAACGCAGTTCATCTCTTTCATCTTTACCGTTTGATGTGACGTCAGGGTCAATCATACCGAGTACACATTTACATCCTCTTCATTTGAATACCATAATAAAATTATTACGTAAAAACTTTCCACTCCATCAGTTAATTAAGTTATGTAATGAATTACATATTTTAAATTCTTTGTACGCACAGTGAGCGAGGTAATTATGCAGATCTATGTGAAGTGTTGGTTCGAGTTTCCATGGGGGAAGTAGTTTTCTCATGGGATTTGTCAGTACGGGACCAATGTCTTCCCAACATCGTCAGAAATTTGGTAACTTCGAAGATTAATTACATTGAAAAGTAATCCGCTCTATAACAGCTGGGGGCCTTCCACGCTGACCAAATCTCGCCTCTATTCTGGCAATATGATCGTCAATCTCTGTAACTGATATATGAAGGTGTAAGGCAAGTAGTCCGCTGGTAGACCAAATACCTTCTATGGCAATCGGGCATTAAAGATTTTTAAGTCATGCTAATCGAACTTGACCAATTTACTTGTAGACTCGTAAAAGTAATTGCCAATTTGAAGGTAAATTTTCATTTAAAAAATCTTGAAAACAATAATTTGATTCAAGACCATGATTTAAAACAAATAGTTGAATTATTTCACTTGGCTGGATATCTGGAAATCTCTAAAATTTTCGGAATGAACTTAGACATTCTATGAAAGTATTTTTTTTTACAGTTTTATTACTTATTTCTTAATAGTAGTTGTATTTCATCCAAACCCTAATTATGTTCTTAACCCAGCCCATGTCCAAACTTAATTTTGATACTGGATTGCATCAAATGATGGCTCCAGAGAAAAGGAAGAAGAGCCAATTCATGGGATAGTAATCAAAATCTACATAACATGAATGGTGTAGTTTGATTTTTACAATCCATCAACCCCGATCGGGTGAACCTTGTCAGCAGAAGTGTGCACGGTAATCCCTAGTTAAAAAAAAAAAAGAAAAAGTTATTAGTGGGTATGAAATATGGTAGGCCTATATCCATCCATAGTAATTCTGCCCGAAGACAGGTCCTTCACTGCAATCATAGCATTTTCATGCTATGCTTGCAGCTTTGCTAGGGAATTGTAGGTGTGGTAGCTTCCCGTTGCTTTCCACACCGGTGAAGGATAATGATGATGATGATGATGGCCATATGATTTCGGGGACCGTTTGGGCCTTAAATTTTTCCTGACATTTGTCTTACAGGTGAGGAAAAACCCCGATAAAAACCTCACCCAGAAAAACTGCCCCGACCGGGGATCGAACCCGGGCCCGCTGCGTGACAAGGCAGCACGCTACCCCGAGTCCACAGCGGAAAAAAGTTATTAGTGGGTCTGAAATATGGTAGGCCTATATAATATGTACAAATAAATTGGTTCCTTATAAGGATATGATGGTACTCAGTTTACAATAACTTACCATCTATACACACATAATAGGCCTAACTAACTCACAGGCACTATGGAACCAATATATCCATGCCACATGGACATTCCTGTCCCTAAGCTAATGTTTTCCAATCATCTCCTGTGTGATCTACATCCCTCAAACCATAGTTAATGTTATTTTCCCACCTCGTTCTTGGTTAACCAACTGGATGTTTTCCCTCTGGTGTTCCTACAAGAAGCCTCAAAGCCTATTGTCCTTAAATGTTAAAATACACCTGCGTCTATGTATTATTATTTCCTGATTATTTTTATATAATTATATGTTATGCCCAATATAATCTCAAAATATTAATTTTTAATGACAATTATATTAATATCAAAATACCATCAAACACATCTAAAAATGTAACAGGAGGTGAAATTCATAGCTGCAATCTCCTAATCCAGCCTGATCTTCATGAAAAGAATTTTCCCCGCTACAGCAACAAGATTTAAGGACTAGGGCTTCCAAATAAAAAAGAAGCATATTCTTTTCACAAAATACACCGCTAGAAAAGTTCTGGATTTAAAAACCATCTAATTCCAACTCAAAGCATTATATAACACTGCGTTTCTCCACTAACTCATAGATGGCAGCTGCAACATGCTTCTGTAGCTAGGATTGCGTGGTAAGAAGAGAGATTTTTTTTTAAAAATCAGAAATCACATACAAGGATACCTTAACATTAAAATTTTGGAATACAAGTATTAAACGAATCTGCAGGACAACCTTTCAGGTTTTTGCACATATATATATACAGGAATTAAAGAAAGATATCAACATCGTTAGGCCCTACGGAAAACATGGTTTCTGTGTTACAAGAAGACACCAGAACTTCAGTTTGCCGCAGTTAAATATGAAACCATTATTAATTATTTTATTAATAATTATCAACACGAAGGATACATGTGCAGAAGCGGATCATTTCAATTTTAAGAAAAATTGATTATGATCTTCAACTATAGCATTTTTTGAGGACTTTCATTTATTCTAAAGCAACCTGGAAGAGACTTTTAAATGAGATTACAATATAAAAACACGGGACTGATTTTCCTGGCGCAATAAATAATCGATTCATTGCAATATTGTAAGGAATTATTTATATATGTTTCATTCTGGGTGTTGGTAAACCTTGTTGAAAGGGCTAAAAAAGTATAAAATAAAAGATAAATTCCTGCCTGCAACCGCTCGGGCTGATACCCTCATCCTAAAATTAAAAATAATGTAGGAATTAAACTTCTTTCGAAAAAGAAATAAAAAGTAGAAAGTCTTATTCTTCTGAAAGTAAAATAATGATGAATAAGGTTATAATTATTATTATAAAGATTATTTATCTTGTAAATTAAATGTCAATTCCTCATCCATATGAACAGTAAATATGTTCATTGGCGCGTTAGAATAATAATACAGAAAAATAAATTGTTTATATGTAAAGTGATCAAACTTTCCCACAGCACTAAACCTCTACAACAGCGGTTCGATTTGGCGACCACCAAGTTCGTTGCACACATTGCACATGAGAAAGGTCCCTATTTAAAACGTCATCTACTCAGTTCCCTCACCAGCCCTAAAAGTTTGTAATTGGAATTTCCGAATATTCTCTATACATTATCGTCTGATGTGTCGTGTGATGCACGCATCATATATTGAATATTTATGAGTTCAGATATTGAACTTTAATACTAAAGCAAAGTGATCCCACAAAAGGCCTCAGGAGGCCCTTGGGTAGTAGTAGGTTAAGGCTCCCACTTTTTCTAGACAATCGACACTTTATGTCAGCCGGGTTGTCAACCCTGCGTGACGGTCACCTTTACCTCCAGAATAAGCGCCTGGTACTGATCTCCGTTAGAGGCTGAGTCGACCCCAGGGCCATAGTGCCGCCAGAAGGTTTCGGTCAGTTTAAAAACCTGACCCTAACTGGACTTGAATCCTGGACCTTCCGGCTTGTACCTTAACCACTACGATACGGCGTGCCTCGAACTTTAGTACTTCCTCTACAAAACAGTGTAAATGACTTCCAGGTACCATAAGTAGTTTTAAATGTTATAGAACGTAAGTTGTTTACTTATTTTGTAGTAGCCCTGTATTTTCTAAGATATTCATTGTATCCTTGAAGATAAAATCATTTCATCCATTAACAAACATATGGATAGAATTCTGGATTCAAAATGAAATCATTGGTGGAGGTTGTTGCAGATTCTGTTAAAACATGTAGGAGAGATGGTCGAGTGTACCCGTATCGAGTTATTCCACCTAAATGTATTTTTTTTTAATTCCTGAAGCGATTCAGTGACGCGAACAGGAATCGAACACAACTCGCCTGCTTTACGATTATCGCACTGAACGGCAATAAGCTTTGTCGTAACCACAACCAAATGGCGCGTTAAATTTAATGAGAATCTCTCTCATTCTGTTCCACATTAACTACCATCTCGGTTCGTCCACAATTTCAGAAGCAATCTCAACTCATTTCAGACATAAATGGATACAAGACAATCAAACCAATTGTTACATTCATATTTATACACACTTTATCATAAGTAATGCCACGAGTGATTTCCAAATTCACGACTCACGAAGGAGCGAATCTATCTAGAGAATTTGGAAATCAAGAGTGGCATTTGTTAGGACTATTTAACGAATAAAATTAAGATGTTTACTCACAAACCTTTATTTAACTATAGTTATTTTAAAATATTTATATATTTAATGTAAACGGCGATGTTTGAAAACAAATGAGAAACGATTGTTACGCTTCATTTGCTTCTTTTGTTCGTCACTGCAACCAGATCATATTATTTACTGCCAAAGGAACGCAATATTGTAAGAATGCACTCTAGTGGAGAAAAATGAAACACATCAAACTGTGTATTAATTCATTTCTGATGTCCTATGATGTAAATATGACAATTATATTTTTCTGGAATGTTATTACCTGGGAAAAAATACATTTAAGAAAGTGCAAACAGTGGTTTCTTTTTTTTGTGGTATAATCAATTGCTACAAATGTTTTATATTAACTCCCGCATGCGCTATGTGTTGACATTCATGCACTACATATACAATCTGGTAGCCACGGTTCTTGGAGACTCAGTCACTGCAAAATAATGCTCTGACCCATTCAGAATGTTAAAAAAGGAGGTGCTTTTTTTATTATGATCAACTTTAGTTGGTAAATTCTAGGCGAAACATGACTGTGATTGGTTGTAAATAAAAAATCATTGAAATGTGATTGGTCATTTACTCCCATTTGGGGCATGAGTTAAATAGTCATCTAAAATTATACAGTAAAAAAAGTGATACCACTACAGCAATGGGGGACCCTTGGGGTAATAGGAGGTGAAGATCCATTTTTTTTCTAGACAGTCAGCACTTGGATATCATCGATTTGTCAACCCTGCGTGACGGCCGCCTTTATCCCCAGAACAAGCGTCTGGTACTCATTTCCATTAGAGGCTGAGTTGATCCCAGGGCCAAGGTGCTACCAGAAGATTTGGGTCCGTTTAAAAATCCTTACCCAATCGAGACTCGAAACCTCGGACTTCCGGTAGTATTGCTTTAACAAAATACGCTACGGCGTGCCCCCGCAGTCATATAGCGTCTAGGTGTATTCAGTAGAGTGTGTGTTTTAATTGTTGAAATTACTTAAGAAATAATTGAAAAAAAGAATCACTGATTATGGTGACTGAATTTTAATGATGCTATGAAATGGTCAGGTCAAAGTTACTGTAGTGTAAGCCATTTTTGTCAGCAGTAGAATTGTAACCATAATAGGTCTACAATTCAATTCAAATTTGGATTTAAGGACATCCTTAAAATAATAACATTGCTGGTGATTATGACGAAATGAGTCTTGGTAATGCAATTCCAACTTTATTACACCTCGATCACGAAGGAAAACCGAGAAAATACTGATATCAGTTTGGTCTGCACCAGGATTTTAACCCAAATACATGTCTCAAAAGCTAACGCCTAAGTCACTCACTAGGTAAAATCTCTGAGTTTTTCATGGTATTTCAATGAATTTCAGAAAACAATCATGACAATCCCAAAAATAGAAACATAGTTTGATTGAATAAATCTAAATGACCAATATGATAAACGACCTGGATTTTAAAGAAATAAAATCAAATAAAAATATATATGTACTGTCTTGAGAACGACATTTTTAAGGAAATTATTTTAATTATTAAAATAAAAAAATATTTATTTAAATTATACATATTTTACTCATCAAAAATAAAAAAATATATAATAAATGGCAACCAACCAAAAAGCATGCAATAAATTTTCCTTCTTATAGACGCTTTTTAACAAGTAGGGTCAGATAACTTCTAATTCCTTACTCTTTGTTTATGATATTATGAAATGGCGAATACGATGAGATGAGAGCTGGCAACGAAATTACAATATATCATTTGTCTTTACAATTGAAAAAATAAAAAAATAATAATAAACAGTTTGGTCGGCACCGGGGTTTCAACCTTGGGTCTCTGAATACAAAACTAGCTCGGTTCCGAAGTATTTATGTTAAGTGAATAAGATTCTCGGAGGGGGGGCAGTCGTTTCTCTTAGGCCTATAGTACATTTACCGCAATATAAACTAACAATATTTTCTCTTACTTTCGTTCCAATTGCTATTATCAATAGTTATGATAACAGAAGCAATGCGGCATAATCATAAAATTGTTGTAGGATTAATTCCAATTTAAAATATTAAAAATTTAGAATAGCGTCGTTCAGAAACGAGCACTTCCTTGTACCGGGAACGAAGTCTCCAACGGGGCGCGCATGCATTTAATTTCTGTTGTGAATTCAACAATCACTGCCCAGGAGGTCCCGGAGGCTTGAGTGCCGGGAATGGTATGCAACCGTTGTAAGTCCACGGGGAGCTCCTCCCAGCATTCAAAACATAGTTACGCCATTTTAATAAGTCTCACGAATCGGGAAACACTACGAATTCCAATAAGCGTAACTTCCTTCTTGTACAAAATATTTTCGTTATCTCGTGTTTTATAAGAATTTTCAATATACCACACTTCGATATTTATAGTCACGATAAATACGGAGATCATTGATATCTTATGAAACTCAATTTAAAAGTATTTCTTTAAATATATCAAGGTTTAAAATATCGCAACTACAGATAGGTACTCTCATAATTAATTTTTTAATGAAATTTTATTTGGAATATTTTCTGATAAGAAATTAAACTAACTTAACTTTTCGAAATATAAACTATCAGATTATATGCTTTTGAACAATCTTTCTTCTTCTTCTTCTTCACGGGTTAGACTTATTTACTAGCCTGTTCCGGCTCCAAATTGCTGCTCTTTCCATCTTTTCCTTGGTCTTCCCAAACTTCTTCTTCCTTGTGGTGAATAGCTGTATGCTGCTTTTGGTATTCTATTCTCAGTCATCCTTGCCAAGTGTTATTTCCAGTTTGTTCTGTATTTCTCTATTGGTGTGTTTAATTCCTCTACTTTTATCTGTTGTCTTATTTCTGTGTTATGTTTTTTGTTTGTTCTTTGATATGCTGATATTGGTCTGAGGAATCTCATTTCAGCAGCTTGTATTCTGGCAGATTGTTGTGTTGTCACTGTCCATGTTTCGGATCCATAAGTAATAATAGGCACTGCAATTGTCTTCTATCATTTAATTATAGAGTCCTTCCTGGCTTTATTTTTCAAAGTTCTTCTTAGTGTTCCTGTTATATAATTAACCTTATTTAGTTTGCTATTTATATCTGTTTCTGCTGTGTATGATATTTCGCAACCTAGGAAGTAATATCTTACTACTTGTTCTAATGGTTTATTTTCTAATATTATCTTTGTCCGAACAGGATGAGCGCCCTTGATGGCAATTGTTTTTTATTTTTGTAAGGATATTTCCATGTTGTATTTTTTTGATATTTAATTTAGTTTATATAGCATTCTTTGTAGTTCGTCCCCTGTTTTTGCTATTAAAATCTGGTCATCTGCAAAGGCTACTGTTTTTATTACTATATTTCCTAAGTTAATTCCCCAGTAGTCATTTGCTTCCATGACCTTATGTCGGCGAAATAGATGTTAAAAAGAGTGGTTGATAATGGGCCATCTTCCTGCGAGGTTTATTATCCAGCGACGGTACCAGTGTCTGGTTATTTGGTGCGAAGAATTTGTTGAGACCCACTTACACCGCTTCAATATTTTCGAAATTTCACGCAGAAATGGGCCATGAATCTAAACAGATGTAATCTGAAGGTGCAAGATCAGGGTTATATTCTGCGTGTGGAACCGGTTCCATTCATTCCAATTTACGAATTTTTGTCATTGTTGTTCGTAACCTGCTGCAGAATTCTATTATTCTCAATTAATGCTGAGTATCTCCATCTCAAAATTTCATGAACCCGTTCGAATTGAGAATAAAAATCCGTATCGGCGGCACGCCCGTTTGGAACTAACTTTCAAATCTTTAAAATTCCACCACAAACACAACATTACATTAAAAATCGTCATTACTTATGAGACAACCTAAAATAGAGATACATCCAAGGCATTTGAATAGAAGAACATTGGAATCAGTTTGTTTTTAAATTTAAAATTAACATGGTAAAATGTCCCATTTGCCATTATCAACTTTTTTACAAGTAAAATTCAATTTGAAAATTATATATATATATATATATATATAGGGGAACAGGGGGCAGAACGGGGTAGTGGGGCAGAATGGGGTACGTGTATTTTTCTCTCAGTATGTGGCACGATATATCGGAATTTCTCAAAAGTATCTCTGTAATGTCTCAGCTGCTTGTACAGATCAGTTTTTCGCCATCGGTGAAGTCTTTGTTACTTTTTTGCTTGTGTGGTCAGTTGTGAAGAGATTTTTGCAATATTACACCTTCTCTTCAGTGCATGCAAATACATCTAAGCTTCATTTGAATAATATCTAACAATTACTGTGTTAAAGATTATTCCATTTTCTTTGTAAACATGTTTACTGCATTAGGTTTTGTTTCAAAATAATCCGGTCATAACGCCATAAATTATAATTGAGTTCGTGGGGCAGAATGGGGTAGGGCAAGACAGGGTACTACCCCGTCTTGCCCCATGCGGTCTTCATATTACTGACTGACTCTTTTCCTCTGTGTAGTTTCAAAATGGTGAGGAATTATAAAAATAAGACACAGAGAGAAGAATTGTCCCTTGTGTCTATGCTAGAAGCCGTTAATGGATCAATGGTGTACAAAACGGCAGCTAGTCAATTCCAAGTGCTTCAAACAACTCTGGACGACGTGAAGAAAAAGAGAGAAAATGTGGATAACACAGTAAGGAAATAGATGGAAAATTTCTCCTGCGTTTTTAGTGAAGAGCAGGAAACCGAACTTGAATACCTAAATAAAATGGAAGCCCAACTCTTCGGCCTCAGTGTAAATGAATTTCGAGGACTTGCCTTCCAACTGGCGGAACGGGTAGTGCTTACGTACGTGCCTCAACAATGGCTACAACCGTCAATGATTTTCAAAAAAACTGGGATATGGCCAGTTAATGTGAATGTTTTTGATGATGCAGATTTCTTGCCTTCTTCAACAACAGACATTCAGATTGCTTCTGATAATAATAGCAAGGCAACACTTCCAAACCTCAGGAACATCTGACGTCAGAAACATTTTCCTTCCCTGAAAATCTAGGGTCGCCAAACCACAGTCATTATCAAAGTGCCAGCCAAGAAAATATCACACCCATTCCAAAAGGGTCTCAAAAGAACAAGCGAGTTTAAAAAAATCGAGGCGAAAGTGCAATTTTGACATCATCAACATAGAGAAGTGCACTGCAACATTCTGAAAAGGATAAATTAGAAAAGATGCCTGTAAAAAGATGATTTGCTTTACCAGAAAGTGACTCGAAACCAGGACCATCCAAAGTTAAGGCAGTCAGGTTAAACCTACCTAGTTCGAAAAATCATTCTGGCTCTGCCAAAAATGACGTTGAGGAAGATGATTGTCTCTACTGTCATGACTCTTCAGAAGAAGGCTGGATTAGATGTCCTTCTTGACTTCAGTGGGCTCACAACTCTTGTGCTGGAGTCGATAGTGATGATGATGATGCCACTCATGTTTGTGTATTTTGTGAAAAATGAATCATTGTGCTATAGTTTATAAGTTTACTGATAAATATTATTAATTAGTAATGCAAAATACAAATAAAAAATTAGTACCCCATTGTGCCCCATCCATGGGGCACAACGGGGCAAATGTTTTGCTCTAGTTTTATTGGATGTATATCCCCGAATTTTTTATTAATTTGTAATATGATTATGTTTTTCTGTTCATTAAATACCAATGAACATATCCATATCAGAGAACGAAATTTTACTTATTTATAATGTAAAATACATTGGATCAAACATTAGATACCCCATTCTGCCCCACGTTCCCCTATATATATATATATATATATATATATATATATATATGGATGAAATATTGTTCCGAAAAACTATTGATAAATATATGAATGAAAGAAAAATATTATTTTGTTAACATAAACAGTTTTAATCTCAACCATTGATGAATAACAATATACAAAGTAGAATATAGAGAACACACAACAACAATAATCGGGAAGAAATAAATCAAGAAACTAGGTAATTAGATATCTAAAGCCTCCAGAATATCGGGGTAAAATGTTATACGGAAAAATAAATATCGCAACATTTAAAGTAAAACAAACAATTATAAAATTACAAACTAACCCATTAAACAGTCTTGTTGGTCTGAAAGTAGTGTTACCGCATGGAAACTTTAAAGTCGTGAACTCAATATTGAGGAAACTGGATTGTTATATTTTAGCGGAAGACACTTACTTCTACCGCATATAAAAATCATGTCGAAAAAATCTCCGGTTTAGGACCTTCCCTATCGGCTTCGTGATTAGCCACACAGAGGAAATAAACGAACGACATTAAAACTAACAAATAATGTATTCAACCAATGAAATGTACAAATCAACTTCACTTTATTTTCGTTTTACATGGTTCTGAATTTATTACATTACTGGAATAAAAAAAGATTCGGCTTGATGTGGTACGAATAATTGAAATATGCCAGAGGAAGAACATTTATTTGTTCCTTTATACATTCCACAATTCTGCTTTTATTAGTTAAATAAAAACATTTGAATTTAATTGTAACATGAATAAGCTTGAATGTTTTTATGAAACGAGAAAACCGTAATTAATATAAATATTGTTGGTGGAATATAAATATTACTTCATTATTTTGTGATTTATTCCATCAAAGTCCACCACTGTGGTCTCGAGGTAGCGTGCTGCCTTGTCACGCAGCGGGCCCGGGTTCGATCCCCGGTCGGGGCAGTTTTTCTGGGTGAGGTTTTTATCGGGGTTTTTCCTCACCTGTAAGACAAATGTCGGAAAAACTTTAAGGCCCAAACGGTCCCCGAAATCATATGGCCATCATCATTATCATCCTTCACCGGTGTGGAAAGGAACGGGAAGCTACCACACCTACAATTCCCTAGTAAAGCTGCAAGCATAGCATGATAATGCTATGATTGCAGTGAAGGACCTGCCTTCGGGCAGAATTACTATGGATGGATAGATTCCATCAAATAAAACTTTACATAGGCTACTTATAGACATGAAATTATTTAGCGAAACATTTTAATAATTTGTGTCCTTAGCGTCTCAATTCAAATCTTGGGACAAATTTTACTCAGAGGTTATTTTATGTACTGTAATATTACGACATGGGTCCACCGCTGTGGTCTCGAGGTAGCGTGTTGCCTTGTCATGCAGCAGGCCCGGGTTCGATCCCCGGTTCGGACAAGTTTCCTGGGCGATGGCTTTTCTCGGGGCTTTTCCTAACCTGTAAGGCAAATGTCAGGAAACTTTAAGGTTCAAACGGTCCCCGAACATCATCAGGCCATCATTATCAACATTAACGTATTCATTAAATTTGGGATTAAGGCTTCTCCTGGCGCATCATTACCAGCATCATCATATATCATCGGATCAGCGTAACTCTGCCTTCGGCGCCCCAACCTCAGAATAACGCCACGCCAGGAGAGAATACCAGAATGTCGAAATGACAACATCGTGGCATTGAATAAAAAAATATATTACGACACGGGACCTACGGCTGCACTTCTTCCGAAGGATAATATTTGTCTGAAATTCACAACACATTTATGAACGGTTTTAGATATTAAAAAATAATTTATTCATTTACAATTCTCAATAATAAATTGATTTATATGAAAGCATAAAGTTATTTTATCCTTATTAAGGATAGCCATGAGTGAATTTTGAGTGAAAATTGACCAAAACACACTTTTGTGTTTTATCTCTCATCAAATTCTCCTAAGATTCCTGTTCAATAAAATATGGAACTTATCGCTATTTCGCCATTATTTATAGCCATGGCGGCCATTTTTAAACTCCCCCAGAACTACTGGCAAAAATGATACCAATATATCAAAGATGGGCATCAGATGTATTATTGGAGAGAGGCACAAAAGGAAAACCCCAAAATGGTAATGACAGTCTCTGCCAGTTTGGCATAAATATCCAAAAGAAATATTTGTTTCAACACAGAAATTGGAACTGTGTGTTATTAAAGCACCCAGAAGCATGAAAATATTTGTGGCCTTTTTTCTCAGAGAGTATTTTTCAATCGCATGGCCATTTAAAAAAATTCCTTGCACTGTAATTTTGCCTTATTCAACTTAAATTTTCAGCTCTTATCTGTATGAATACAAAGAACCAAAATTGCATTGGATTTTAATCATTCTCAAAATGCTCATGAGTTATGATTTTTTATATTGTCATATTTATCTCGATTTCCCCAACACGAAAAATCAGTTAAACATTTTTTTCTCAAAAGTATTAACAGCACAGAAAAATCCGATGCAAATTTAGAAACAATGAGTATATCGAAAAACCTGACAAAATATTGGAACAAAATATTGAAAATCGTACTGCAAGGAACTTTTATAATTAACTAGTTAATACCCGGCGTGTGCTGTTACGCCTAAATAAATGAAAATTAATGTGTTTTTATGTTTAATTGAATAAGTTATAGGAAAAATAATTATAAATTTATATTCTTTAGATACCCCGTGCTGATTACCCGTCGTTGCCCGGAAATCTACTTATCTCGATCTTCTTAACATAAATGAGCTGAAATACGAAAATTAATGTGTTTTATGTTTGGTTAAATAAGTAGAAGGAAACATTTATATCGTAATTATTTTTAGATACTCCGTGCTGTTTACCCGGCGTTGTCCGGGAATCTACTCATCCCGATCTTCTTGGCATAAATGAGCTGAAAGACAAAAATTAATGTACTTCTTATGATTAGTTGATAAGTAAAATGAAAAATAATTATAAATGTATATCGTAATTATTTTAAGATTCCCCGTGGTGATTACCCGGTGTTGGCCGGGAATCTACTTATCTCGATCTTCTTGGCATAAATGAGCTAAAAGACAAAATTCGTTATTGTGAGTTATCCGTAAAAGAATACCCGCCATGTGTTGCTATGCATGCACAGAAATCCAAGTACTTGTCTCGATCTTCTTGGCATCAATGAACGACAAAAATTGTTATTGTGAGTTAACCGTAAGAGACAAACATACGGTATGCTGTCGCGGACTTTTTTGTAGAGCTTTTTGGGATATTCAATTCTGTGTACATTAATTTTGTGTATTTCTTATGGTTTAGGCAGCGTAAGCCATTTAAGCGTCCAAAGAGCTACTTTTTTTTCATGTTTTCCACTACAAAGGGCGATTTTTAAGGGTGTAAGAGTTGAGTATCACAACTCTCTTATAACCTATGTTCATCCCGGGATCTCCTGAACATTTTGCAAAAAGCCCCATCACAATCGGATCAACGGCATGGCCGCGCATGAAGTACGAACAAACAAACCAACAAACAAACATTCATTTTTATATATTAGATTAAAATAAAAAAGAGAAAAAATAATGTAACTTGCGAAGTAATATAAGAAATAACTTGAAATGCATCAATGTTATTCATGCAGATAGACATCTGTGGTAAACATTTGAAATAAATATCTCTATTAGTTTCGGAGTTTCAAAATTCACTCATGGCTACCCTAAGTACATAAAATCATCATTACCATATTCCCCGTGTTTAATATGAATGTGTGTGTGAATGGCGTGTTTCGTCTTAACGTTGTATTGTCTCGGAGGAGACCCTGATATTGAGCTGATCACTCATTCGGGAAGGTCCTCTATGACCTTGTGTGATAAAAAAAAAGGGTGTGTGTGATTTAATCCTTCTCCAGACAGGTCGTGCCACTGTAAGGCCCGGGAGGCGTGTAGCATATAAAAATACCTATTATGTGAGAAGTTAAACCGAGTAAATGGAATGAAAAAAAATAATACAAATTCCTTTGAGACCAATCTTACGAACATGACCTGACGAAGGGAAATCTTTCCACGTGTAGCAGGTGTGCAAAAGGCGATACACGCTAGATACTCTTGATCAAGGCCTGATAACTCAGAACATTTTATCAAAAAAGCACTCCCAGACTAAACAACCCACTATACGATATCGTCAGGAAGAAGCTTTAGTCACGACAAAGCCACATTAGGACCAGCAGCATCAACCATCATTCTGGATGCTGTAGCGAAGAGTGAACTGCTGAAGATGGAACGGATGTTCTGAAAGGCCTACAGGCATAAAGATTACATATTTTATAAGTTGAGGACGACGGATTTTAGCTAAGAAGCTATATATTATAACTTATTTTATTTTATGACTCTCCACCTCAACGGTTTTAACAATGAATTTTATTAATATTGAATATATAACGGACCGTCGAAGTTGCATCTTATTATATCTACGAAAGTAAAATTCTACTTCTATGTACGAGCAAATAAAACTTTAAATGCGGTTTGTTTAGGGGAATCTAACCAAAACTGATTAAAATAATTAGTTTTCTGGAAAAAAATAAATGTTCATGGATTACTTTTCATTGGTCGTGGGTACTGGACTGATCTTCACAAAGTATGTTCAGAACAAGAATGTATTGCATGAAACAAAGTCTGATATTTAGGAACATAAGAATAAGAATACATTTTATTTACAAATAAATGCTATATACAGTATTGACACCCGAATGAGCAAGAGCTCGTGCTCGGGTGCAGTTCAGTTACATGAATAATACAAATAGAATATATGCATTTAAAGTTGGAGCCAGTTTCATTTTTACATAAATTATGGCACATATAAATAAAAAATAATAATGTATTGGGAATAAGATTTATTCTAACAAAAGAATTAATGGAATGGAGAATGATATACATAAAATAATATAAATCATATAATGTAATGGATTATAACCAATAATAGAGAAGAAAGTAATTAGTTTTATATTGACTTATAATAATATAAGCAAAAATAGATGCTATATATTTATTATTTTTAAATATTCAAATGATTAATTTTATTCACTTAATTAATTAAAAATAATTAATTTAATTGCTTTTTTAAAACGCTGTGTTTAGTTTGCTTAGTTCTGGTTTGGATCTAATTAATTCATTATATAATTTGGGTCCTAGATATCTACTATGTTTAGATCCAGAAGTTGTATACAATTTTGGAACATGTAGCAAATAAGTAGTATTTTGTCTGGTACTGTAAAAACTTCGATTGTGCTCTTTAAACTCGTTTTTATTCTTATGAAAATAAGTAAGCAATGTATGCTTGAATATTTGTTTAATATTTGGCACGTTGAATTCTAAATAAATTAAATTTGTAGGGTAATCTAAAGGTTTCTGCAAGCAGATTTTTATGATTCGTTTTTGTAGTAAAGTTAAGGGAGAAAGAATAGAATTTGCGATTCCACCCCAACATAATATTCCGTATTGGATTATCGATTGAACCAGCGCTAAGTAAACAGTTCGCAATATATACATTGGTAAATATAATCGAAGGATGATAAATTTGTGAATAGTTTTACGTAGTTTGTTACACAGCAAGGAAACGTGTTTGTCGTACCTTAAACATGCTTATGAAGGATTTGTAATATTTCTCAACATAGAATTAAATATTGTGTGAAAGGAGGAAAGTGCTTCTGTGTTTTTTGATGCGCGTGTGGAGAGAAAAACAACACTGTTCACATTATATATTCAGCATAAATAAAAGAGGCGTTGGGATCGAGCACGTGGTTGAAACAAAGCATTGTATCTCTGTGTGGAGTGACATTTGGGAATGGATGGATGTGGGTCAATGCCACAGAGACTGTGTGGGAGGGAATGGAGCAACTTTTTAACGAAGACGAGGGAATGTTCTCACATAATCCGGGACTACAGGACGTCCCACAAATAACTTTACAATATCAAATCCCGTCACAATATTAAGCATGCTAAACTCTTGTCAGATTACTGTGTTAATACACATTGTATTACACCACTTCGTGATTTTATAATTGAAGGGTCCAGGGGAAAAACGACGAATGTCACATTAAACTCAAACTGAGATAAATGAATTTTAAGTTTTGAAACGCTATTAAATGTTAGGGTACCAGGGGGCTATTTTACGCATGGGGCTTTTTCACGCACTGATAGTGTCATTGACTCTGACAGCTATACCTTGGTATATTGAAGGTCGAAGTAGGTATTTATAAAAATCCCGTTTTGTCACCCCCTCAGTAGTGAATTTTTTTTTTGTGAATAGAACCGTTTTTCCGAGAAAAATTCTTTTGTTGTGCGAGGTAAACCGTATTCCGTCTTCTTACCTGTTTGAATAACATTACAGTCTCAATTATTAAGCTATAACATTCGCATTTGAAATTATTTTAGCTTTAAAATAGAGCTGCATGTAGGTTATGGTCTTAGAATATTAATTTAAAAACAGCAGATAGTGATACTTAAGTGACGAGCATAATAAACATTTTATTAACGTATTGTAATATGGGGCTACTTCGCGCACCGATGATGGGGCTATTTTACGCACTAAATTAAGACACATTTTGTATAAAAATTGAGTTACTAACACATTACGTTAATTAAAATTAGTAGAAGTAGTATGTGCCCCTCGTAGCTGAGCGTCGTAAGGCATTATGCCTCGTTGCTAAGCGGTTCCAATCCCCACGAAAAACAAAGCTATTGGAATTTCGGTCAGTAACTTATGGGTCCAGTGCCCACCCAGCATCTTTACAAATTTGGGTAGCTACAATTAGTAGCGGTTCCAGATTGAGAAAACCAGCTCTAACGACTGGGGTGCCTGACATGCTGACCACACGTGACACTTGGCGGATTATCGTTCTTCTCTATGATCAACACATGTGGATGTGAACTCAGCAGTCGGCTGGTAGGCTAAGGGTCATCTAGGCTCTCCATGACATGGAAGAGGAGAAAATGTAAATTAGTAGCCGTAATATTTCATTCGCAGACGCTCTTTAACAATTCTGGTCATTAGCGTGAAGTTAAAAACTGGGCACCAATGGGCCAGTAAATTTTGTTCATATGCCTCTTATTTAAGACTTGGGGTTCTTTTACTTGTCGTGAATTTACGACAACGGACCAACAACAAATTTACATTCCTTACAAAAAAAATAAATAAATAAACTTGACTGTAGACCTAATCGCCAGCCTAAGCGGACTTCGAAACATTTGATGTCCGACTCGAATGTGGAAGTAGCAGCTAGAAGGGCGCTAAAACTGTAGTCTGTCCGAGGAATGAGTAGAGAAATTTTCCAGTTTTCCGATTAGATATCTCTCTCACTTGAAGATCAAGAGCGAAATGAGTAATGCCACGTGATCTGTTCTCCCTCCTGCACTTCTTTCCGCGGCCTCATTGTCTGTAATTTTTGCCTTCCTCCTGTGTGTAAGGCCTTTTTTTCAAACAGCTTCTATACAGATTCAACGGACAGACTCGGTTGCCTCCAGATAACGAGACGGATGAAGGATGTGTCATGCTCTTTTTTGTGAACCGAGATACTTCTCTGAGAAGTCTTTAAGAATGGGAGAGTGGATCAGGTGTCAGTAAATGTATAAATTCGTTCCACGAACGGTATGTGGGTGCAGTTGGGAAGAAACAATTTACATGTGATAATTGTTTATGATTAAAAGTGAAGTACGCGAACTAGCCCCTCTCCATGCGTGGATTAGCCCCACTGCATTTAAACAAGGTGTATAGTACAGACAATTTTATAAGTTTTTTTTATTCAGTGTTATACCAGTATTTAAGGATGATGAATATTATATTATATACGTAAGTAAATAAGCTTTAATTATAGAGTAATCAAACATATCAATTTTTAAAAATATAATTATAATACTGACTTAAATTTGAAATGCGCAAAATAGCCCCACCCTACCCTATTAGGGAACAGTACAAACACCAAGAATATGAAACCTCAGTTTTTGTGATTTTGTGACATTCATCGTTTTTCCCCTGGACCCTTCAATTATTTAAAACAAATGAGGTTCTGTATTTACAAATCATTTCAACACATTTCATCTCTTTTTTACTAATAATATAGCTTATATATTGGCATCGTGCGGTGATCTAGATGTTAAATTTCTTTTCTCTAGTCCCGATTGTCGAGGGTTGAAACCCGGTCAGGCCCGATAAATTATTTAGGATTGAAACAAGTTTTCTGGGAGAGACTTTTAGCCATATCCCGAGTCTGAAGATTTTTTTCGGGTCGTAAAAAAACTTCAAGCCGAAATTATACCATCAAAGAGCAAAATTTAAGCAGTCTTTCACATCAAAGTAACATCCTAATTTCTTAATAGAGGCATAAGCGGAACTAAATTAGTTTCGTTAAGTAACTCCCGCAAGGGAGCATCTTACCTCACGTGGAGATGTACGAGTGTGACAGACAGTAGCCTACATAGACAATAGAACACAGAATTCACATATTAATATTAAAATATGTGGTGTGTGTGTGTGTGTGTGTGCATACCCCATACGCCCCACTTGGAGACATGCGTGCTCCATAGCGGGTATTTCTTAACAAGGCAATTTTAGTTACGCTTATTTACCTACTGATGTCAATGAGTTTTAACATGTGATTAGCGCATCGTCTCAATGAGACATCTAGTAGGCAACAAAGGTATTACTTGGATGGACGAAGGTGATGTCAATGAGTTTTAACATGTGATTAGCGCATCGCCTCAATGAGACATCTAGTAGGCAACAAAGGTATTACTTGGATGGACGAAGGTTGGTTAAATTTTGCACAGATGCCTTTTAATTCAGACTTGCGGTTCTTTTACTAGCCTGAAAACCTTCATACTCGGGACTTAAAAGTCCCTCCCGGAGGACTTGATCCTGGTCCCGTCGTGGACTCTTAACTTTAAACGGACTGGGATAAATTCTAGCGTCTCGCGCCGTAGCCGAGTGGTTAAGACAAAAATCCTTGGCGCAGAGTTACGGGACTTGCGCTGGTTCGAGTCCCCATGAGAGAAGACATTTTCTCATGGTATTTCGGCCAGTATAGGACCGGTGCCCATCCAGCATCGTGAGGCATATTGGTAGCTACAATAAGTAGCGACTCCAGGTTGAGAAGATCAACTATAACGGCTAGAGGACCCGACATGCTGATCACATGTCACCCCCTACACTGGCTAAATGATCGTCTACCTCTGTGATTAACACATGTGAATGTGAGGTTAGTAGCCGGCTGGTAGGCCAAGGACCTTCTAGGCCTGTCGCGATGGAGTTTTTTTTTGAGTAAACCTTCTAGCAGCATTATGGTCCTTAGTCAACTCAGCTTCTAGAAAGGTGGAAGGCTTAACCTTCTACTGCCTCAAGAGCCTATAGTGGGATAACTTCATTTTCTTTTTATAATATTTTAATGTCGGCCTCAGCGGTCTAGTGGTTATGTTCCTTGCCTCTAGACCCAAGGATCGCGGGTTCAAACCTGGCTGGGTACTCGCCGGTATGGATTTTTGGCTTGTAACGTATTGCTTCAACCAACCACTCAACCCCACATATTCAAAGTATTATTATTAATAATTATGTGGAATCGCGTAGTAGAGTAGTTAAGATATTACTCTACAAGCCGGAAGGTCGCAGTTTACACTCCCGATGGGATTAAACTAGCCCCAATTTTCTGGCGACACCATGGCTTGAGGTCGACTCAGTACCAGTCTTATGTTATGGAGGTAATGGCAACCGTCATTAATAACTGGCATCTTGTGAGGATTGTCTCCTAAGGTAGGTGTCAATGTATTAGGCCTACTTAAAGAGCAATTTAAGACTAATGTAGGATCTATGGTGTTTTTTTTTCACAAAATACATAATAGGTAGTCATAATGCTTTTAATTAACCTTGCAAAACACACACACACACACACACACACACACACACACACATATATATATATATATATATATTATATATATATATATATGTAAGCCTAATTAACAAATAAATCTTCTAGTAACTATAACTTTGGATGACCAAAATAAATATGTGTCAGCAGTCTCGGTTATACATAAAATATATAAGCTAAATATGTGTAGTTAATTAAGTAATTGTTCAAAGTTGTAGTTGATAATTAATTTTGTTTCGTGGAAATTTAGATTTTGAATATAAGGTCCTGAATACTCGTATTTTGATATGAAGTATGATTAACGATTTAGCGAAACTAATCATTTAATCGTGCGCCAATTCATTTTTCAAAGCGCGAATCAAAATAAGTTACTGTGTTTATTTTTGTATAGAGAAAAGTAGTATTTGCATTATCGAGTTGGCTGAATATGCAAAACATTTATTTATAAGTATATTATTTTGTATTATATCCACTGACGTAATTACTATTAGTAGCTAGAAGATAGCAATGAAGGAAATCGCGTAATTAGCGTGTCACAGTCTCAACCTTGATATTAATGTTTCATAGTCGAATTTGTTCCATCCCATATCGAGTAGCTAATCACACTTCCTCTGGAGGCTAAGTGGACCGCATTGCAGAATCGTATATTTAAAAATAATCCTGTATGTATATTTTAGAATAGAATCAGAACCGGGCCCTTGGATGCAAGCATATTTGCTACCAGGGCAGGGAAAGGATGTGGGGACGCCATCGCCCAGCGGGAAACCACTGCAAATAGCTAGGAAATTCATAGCCTTATGTAGGAGAGGAAATGCCCATACTCTGCCTCAAGATACGTACGAGAAAGCAAATCCGGAGCCTTAGGCGGCAGACCCACCATCGGAATCAGGTGATGTTTGGCTAATAACCAGCACACCTTACATTGATTTTTAATGACTATTTAACTCATGTCGCAAATGATAGTCAATGACCAATTACGCTTCAATGAATTGTTTTACACCAATGACAGTCGTGTTTCACCTCGCTCTTTATCGATTTCTCTTTATCAGCTCCTGCTTTTGTGATAAAGAAAGCTCCTCCTTTTTTTAATATTCTGAACAGGTTAGACCATTATTTTTCTCCAGCAAATACATTGAATATAGCAAATAATGAATAGATTCAGTGATTTTATTGAGTTGTTTATTCAAAATATAAATGATTAACCTGTAATGTTGATCATAATAGTTTGATGTGTTTCATTATTTCTCCACTAGTGTGCCTTCTTACAATATTGCGATCCTATTTGGCAATAAATAATATGATCGAGTTGCAGTGAATATACATAACCTCACATTTCTAATTTGTTTTCAAACATCGCCGTTTACATTAACTATATACATATTTTAAAACACCGGTAACTATATTCAAATAATTATATTATAGTAAAGAGCTAAATTTTATTCGTTAAATAGTCCTAACAAATGCCACTCTTGATTTCCAAATTCTCTAGATAAATTCACATTCTTTACATAAATTCACTCGTGGCATTACTTATGAAAATGAAGCAAAGAGCTGGTTGGATAAGAATAAAAAACGAAAGTGGAATTGGATAGGATACACATTACGAAAATAAGATAACGCAGTGGAAATAATTACTTTGGAATGGAATATCCAGGGTAGTAGAAAGAGAGGAAGATCAAGAAAAATATGAAAGAGAACAGTTATTGAACACATTATTCTGAAGATAGCTTTATTAATAACCTACGAACTGTAATAGGACTACTATCCAATTCTAACCGTTATAGGGCTACTACACAATTAAGTTCTATACTAATTAAAATCTGAATACAAAATTTGACTCCACTAAATATTAACAATTATTTAAATCAAAATTAATAATTTACTGAAAAAGGTAGCTCAACATTAAGAGTTGATACTGGTATTCTATAGGGTTCGGATTCAAATTCGGGGTGACTAGGAGAGTTTTCTTAGTTTTCCTCGGTCGTCGACACAAATTCTTAATTCCAAATCCCATTCAATCAAAATCGTTATTAAAATTGTGGGTTCTGTAAAATAGATTTATAGCATGTAAAAACCTCAAAAATTAAAAAGAGGAATGTGAACAAAATTATTCGGCCCTTTCACGTCCATGTTTTAATTTCGATGCTAATAACTAGAGCTAGGAATTTTAGGTGCTGCGTGCACCTTAATTTTATTTTGTTATTACAATGCTCAAATTAGCTTGTCTTGCAAAGAAAACATTAAATAAATGCCCCTAAATGTGTTTTAGTTGCACCTTTTTTCAATGCTAGCAATTTTTTGCACCTTTTTATCAATGCTAGCATATTTTACGCTTTTTTAAACCTTTTTTTTTGCAGCATTGTATTCCCAAAATAATGTGTATTTTTTTTACATTTCTTCAAATACGCTTTGAAGGGTTGGTAACGATGTGTGGTATCAGTCCACATCACATTTACTTCCACTTTAGTGCAGTCCCGTTAGGCTATTCCTTTTAAATTAGTTCGCACCTTCTTGCACTACAGTTATGCGAAAGCTATTGTTTAAGCAAAGGAGGTTGTTGAGTGCATAAACAAATGTTTCAGTTCAAAATAATATTTTACTTGTGCGATTTGCTATTTTTCCTGAGTGACCAATATACAGTGTGCCAGAACTGAATGTGAACTCCTACAAACTACACGATTTTGTAAAACAGTTTAGTGCAGATGGAATTCAGAGTGACAGATCTGTTATGAGGTGCATTCTTTGTGATATTTCAATAACAATTGATGAAAAACATCAACACAATCGTGTTACGCAGCATACAGGTAGTGCAAAACACGAAAAATAAGAAACTACAAAGCAGTAAATGTGTATTGTGACAACATTTTATTGTTGAAGCACTCTACCTTCTTCAAGTTTAATAAATGAAAAATATTTTGTTTTAATGATACAGCAAAGACATTTGTGGCGTGTGGTATTCCTCTTTCCAAACTTAACAACCTTATTATTAAAGCATATTTGGAGAAATATACTGGGAAGTCTATCCCAGATGAAAATCATATCTTTCCTCCGTACGAAGAAAAATTAAAACAAATCAGTCAAGTAGAAGGTGATAACCAGTATATTTTACATTAGACGAAACCACTGATAGACAGTTGAGATATTGAACTTTTTTAGATATGTTCTAAACATTTGAGTTGCTTTAACAGTTTTCTGGACTTGTGATTTCAATAACATAATGTTTTGGGACTTGTCTTACTCAGACTTTATAATATATGACAACATGGCTGAATTTTTGTCGTGAGTTACTTGATGTAACTGGTTTTGGTACTCTTTAATGATAATTCACATAGGAAATTTGCACCTTCTATTTTAAAAAATTGCACCCTTTTTTGCGCATTTTTTACCAAAATCTTGCACCTAAAATTCCTAGCTCTACTAATAACCTTAGCTATAAAGGACCGTCGTTGAATAAAATAACTCAAATTCGCCATTTCAATACAGGCTATGATTAAAAATCAGCGAATTTCTACATAAAAAAAGTATCGACAGAAACACATGGCCATCATCATCATCCTTCACCGGTGTGGAAAGCAACGGGAAGCTACCACACATACAATTCCCTAGTAAAACTGCAAGCATAGCATGAAAATGCTATGACTGCAGTGAAGGACCTGCCTTCGGGCAGAATTACTATGGCTGGAGAAACACATAGCCGTCTGGAAATAACCAAGGGCTTTATACACAATATGATCAGATATATTAAAAGTGTGTGTGTGTGTGTAAGACGAACTTTAATAATTCGTAATTTTGAATAATCTTTCCAAATTATACTATGCCGAATTTGAAAATTAAGACGATATAGACATATTCAACAAAACTAAAAGTAGTTAAAAATACATAGAAAATAACTTACAAAACTGATTGTACGAACAAACATCAAGGGCCTAATTTAAAGGCTACAATTTTAGGCATGAGTTAGAATTAAGAGGATGCGATGCGTGACAGCATGCCGGCCCCAGGTTTCGAACCGTGAACTGGACAGACGTGAGTATGTAATTATCCCTGGCTGTCTGGCCTTGGAAATGATCGTGACTAAGTCGAGGGCTTCCTGGCAGAGATCAGACACGGTCTGGCGTCTTCTCTTGCCCAATTTATTTTCCAGCGACCACTTCTAATGGTCCCTTCGGGATGAACTCGTTTAAGTCATCCCACCAGCACCATTAAGAATGAAAAAACCATACCATATTTGCCTCTCAATTTCAGTATTATTTGAATTTCAAAGAGGAAGTCATAAAAACTTTGCCTCGAGTGATGCGATCATTGTATACGTACATATATTTCATACCTTTCCCCTCATACAACCTGGAATCTGAGAGTTAGATCCAAATGTAACCCACGGTAAGGAAAAGAAAGAAAAATAATAATGCATTAATGTAGTTATAACTGATAAATACTAAGTATCTTCTCTTTTCAATTAGGTTCATTTTGACTCTTCTAGTAGATTCAGCGATATAAACAAACATTTAATTGAGCACAGCTATTCAAAGTCCACTAGTTCGGAAAAAAAAACAGGTATTTATCAAGAGGCAATGTGAAACCCAGAACACACGGCCATTTTTTTTTTGTGATGGTTCATAATTGCGTGGCAGATGGCAGGTGGAAAATGAATCAGTGGCAGGTTCGTTGAACTCCTAACCACACATTCACAAGTATTCCTCTGCATGAACACACTTACGTATTTTGCATTTATTTTTCGTTTATATCAAAATTATCCGCCAACCCAAATACCGTAGCGTCGATTGAAGGAGTGGGAGTCAGGATAATGAAAAATAATATTATTTTTTCTATAGGAGAATAAATATTTATGAAATTCTGACCAGTATGGGACCGGTGCTAACCCTGCAAAGTGAATAATAATAATAATAATAATAATAATAATTATTATTATTATTATTAGTGGGTCTAAGTTGAGAATAACGGCTGGGGGATCCGACATGATAACCACATGTCACTCATATACCAGCTGGATGATCGTCCACTATTGATTAAGAAATATATATTATGTGAGGGCAGCAGCAAGCTGGTAGCCCACGAGGCTTCTAAGCTCTCGCACCATGGAAGAGTAGTAAATAAACAGCCAAGTATAATAATTAAAAAAATATTAGATGCATTGATTTATATATGAAGGGTCTAAATGTAACCTCAATGTATAAGGTTGGCATCAGTAACAATAAAATACATAATAAAATTCCGTTGAGGTATTAGCCACAAAATAATTTTATATAATAATTTAACTGAATATATTGCAAATCAGTACCCTCAAGTGTTAAAATTTTTAAAACTATTTTAGGTCATTCAAAACTAGTTCCATTCTCAGTAGAAGGTTGTTTTGCTATTGACTCATTTTGCTTATCCTATAGATAGAGTTGTATATACTGGGTTCATTCTCGTATAAAATCAAGTTATTATCGATTTATTTCATAATTTGTATTTTCTTCAACATATATATACGTCAGCAAGCTTAGGGTCCAATGGTCCCCGAAAATCATCCGACCATCATTATCATCATCCTTCAGAGGGGTGGAAAGCAACGGGAAGCTACCACACTTATAATTCCCTAAAAGCCGTGAAGCATTGCATGAAAATGCTATGATTACAGTGAAAGACCTACCCTCGGGCCTTGTCACGCAGCGGGCCCGGGTTCGATTTCCGTTCGGCACAGGATCCTGGGTGGTTTTTTCGGGTTTTTTTTCCTCACCTGTAAAACAAATCTTAAGAAGCTTAGGTCCTAACGGTCCCCCGAAAATCATTCGGCCATCATCCTTATCATTATCATCATCATCCTTCACCGGTGTGGAAAGCAACGGGAAGTTACCACACCTATAATTCCCTAGTAAAGCTGCAAAGCATAGCATGAAAACGATATGATTGCAGTGAAAGACCTACTCTCGGGCATTACTAGGGATATATATATATATACCGTCCACCGCTGTGGTCTCGAGGTAGCGTGCTGCCTTGTCACGCAGCGGGCCCGGGTTCGATCCCCTGTCGGGGCAGTTTTTTTGGGTGATGTTTTTATCGGGGTTTTTCCTCACCTATAAGACAAATGTCAGGAAAACTTTAAGGCCCAAACGGTCCCCGAAATCATATGACCATCATCATCATAATCATCCTTCACCGGTGTAAAAAGCAACGGGAAACTACCACACCTACAATTCCCTAGTAAAGCTGCAAAGCATAGCATGAAAATGCTATGATTGCAGTGAAAGACCTGCCCTCGGGCAGAATTACTATGGGTGGATGGATATAGGCCTATATATATATATTAGATTCCTATCTTTGTGTAATATTATAATGCGGTTATCTATGCTTTCCATATAATGTTCTGTCGGTTAGTATCACTGGTTTTGATATCACTACAGTCTAACAACTAGTATTAAGTGAAATATATATCTCTTTATTGCATTCCTATATTTGTGCAATATTATGATAGGATTATCTATGTTATTCATATGATGTCCTACTGGTTAGTATCACTGGATTTGATATCAACTACTTTATAGGAAGAAAGGCTGTAAGATCACGCTTGAAAAGCGCCTTAATCAACAAGCATTCAATTAAAAGAAGTATTTATAAATAAGGGGACATCATTAATGGACGAAAACAATACTGTATTTAGAGAATATAAAAACTGAACAGTTCTCATACTGATAATATTTTTCACCCTTGTTGATCAGCAAATCATATAGACAGAATCTGATACACTTCACTCAAATTTCATGAACCATGAGTGACGTGGCATTTTTCAAAATAAATATAAATTTTTCAAAGTGTGACGAGAGTCGCTAGGGGCGAACTGCACATGACATACAAATGTGCGAAAAAGAAATGGGGAAAAATAACAAAACCACTCGTTCATTATTGACTGAGTCTCACACAGCTGTCAAATCATTCGGCAATCACCACCTCAATATTCCCGCACAATTTCAAGGGTCCTCCAATGAACAGGGAAAGTATATGACCTACCAACTCCGCCTTCATCTATTAAAAAGACGATTCCATGACATATACATGTTAAATATAAATAAAATTGTATTCATGTAATTAGGCAATATTTTAAGAGAAGATAAACCTTACGATTTGCATTCAGATAATTAATTATGTAGATCTAATTAACTTCATACGAAGAAATATTTTTGGTAGTTTCATTTGGATCGCAGGAATTTCGTAAATTACAAAACCACTTGGGGCCACACATGACCTTTAGAGTACTTGGGTCCTTAATCATTTAAAGAAATTATATTTAATCTGAATGCTTGTTATATAAGTAATATTTCTTTATGTCGAATATAAATTATTTAATGGAAAAACATTACCAATTTTCGATTCTAGAGGTGTTAAATTATTTCTTATTATTATGTGATAATTTATTTCGAAAAAAAGAGGGTAAAATTTAAATTCTCAACGAATCTTTCATTACAATGTCTAGATTACTACAGTGAGTTTCACTCGACCTGCGGCCGATAGCGGTAAAAGTGACTGCAAGTATGGAGTCATCAACTCGCGCTGCCCACGCAGTGTCAACGCTAATAGCCGCAAGTCGAGTGAAAGTCACTGTACTACCACTACTACTACTGTACTACTCTTACTTATTGGCTTTACAACCCTTTGAGTCTAGTCTAACCTCTCCTTTGTTTGGAGTTTCTAGATCGAGCTAATTTAGTCATGCTTATTTCCTTACAGATTTAATGAATGGTATGTGGTTATCATACCGACCCAATGAGATATCTAGCAGGCTAGTAAGGTGTTACTTGGATGATGATGGACGGTCATTTCTGTTTCGAGAGTCGCAGATTTAATACCGACAGCGGTCGATAGTTTCTTTTTAGTATCTAAAGGTCAGGACGATCTCAGGGATGGTCTTTAAGCCATGGGTCCCGAGTCTGAAGATTTTCGGGCTCTTGATAAAACATCAAATCTAAATAAGAACCTCTGAGCAAAATTTACTCGGCGTTTTCCATCCATTGTATATCTTAGTAGTATAGTAGTTGTCTCTTTGAGGATATGAACTAATCCCTTGTCACTCACTGACATCTATATGGCAAGAAGTGTAGCAATATTAGTATGCTCCACGTGGGATGTACATACATGGAGAGACATCCTTTATAAAAATTGCCTACATAGATATGAATATCCATTTTATTGAGTATTGAACATCTCTGTTATAAACATTGCAGCATAGGATGCCTCAATACTTATATAACAGCTGTTTCATTGCCCCGGCCCTATTAATTACTAACATTATAATATATGAACGCTGATACAATGCTTCCAATGTTCGGCCATATTCATTGCAAACATTTTAATATAAGAATGATGATATAAAGCAGGTCCAATGCCTCAGTCATATATATTATACCGTAAACATTTTATTATAAGAATGCTGACATAAAATGAAGAAGACTCACCAAAAATTGAAGTAAAACTCAATCAGTATTTTACGTTATGACGTGATGTCAACAGAGACAGATCACACTTACCTAAAAATAAAAGAAAAACATATTAAACTTGCTGCAAAATATGGACAATGCATATTACGAACACAAAGTATAAGTGCAATCATGATATTTAATATTTTTCTATTCAAATGTTTAAAAATCACACACTATTCCAAAATCAATGCTTCTAGGCCAATCGTCGTTGGTCGTAAACATAACTAGAGAAAAAAAAAGAGGTGGAAAATTTCTCACCCATTCATGACAAAGCAAGAGTTCGAGTCCACTCAACTGCAATCAAAACAAATAATCTTTTTCTTAATTAAAGTTTTAAGAACACATAATTTGAAAATTAATGCTTCCACGTGCCATCGAATAGGCATAAACAAAACTAAGATGAAAAAGAAAAGTCGAGGATTTCTCATTCATGACAAAGCAAGTCCTGGAGTCCATTCAACCTCCAAAAAGAAAGGGAATCTTCTTGGGATAAAGTCAATCAATCAAAGAATCAGCCAGACTACACTCTTCTTGATCGTTAGGATAAGGATCGTGTATTCTTTAATCCATTTGTTAATGGCCTTCATTGGTTAATATTTATTTTCAACTTGATTTTATTAAAATTAATAATTCAAAATTATTCAAACTGAGAAAATGTGTTCGGATAGTTCATGTTCCTTCATGCCAGATAACTAACTATTGGCGCTATCGTACCAGGAGGCTGGAACCGCGCGGGCACAAGCTCTAATACACCCTTATCCTGATCTAATGCTTTCCAAACATCATCTGTATAATTTACTTCCCTCAAGTCAAGGTTAAACACATTCTCCGACGTCATTCTTGGCCCACCTACTGGGCGCTTTCACTCTGGTTTTCCTACAAGGAGTTTCTAAACCCTTCTTCCATTCCCCATTCGTACCACGTATCCTGTCCATTGCACAATAAGAGACTTAACTGTTCTTTACTACATATGGATTCTCATAAAGATTATGTAGTTCACTGTTAAGCAGTCTTCTGCATTAACCTGCATCTTCGTCTCTATTTGGTCCAAAATGTTTCTGAGAACTATATTCACAATTACACGTAATATTTTCTTCTCCCTTATAGTAAGAGATCGTGTTTCGCACCCATACAAATAACTGGACAAATACATTTTATATATTTTTCGTTTAACGATTTTTGACACAAGTTGGGCTGACAAGAATCCCTGTAATGAGTAATAGCATGCGGTTCCAGAATTGAAACTATGTATAATTTCTTTTCGCCCTAATTCTTATTTGTAATTAATGTATTTTAATTCAGCCATTCATCAAAACTTCCCTATCAGGTAAAATAAATAAATAAAAATATTTGCCGTTAACTATTTCCATTAAATTTTTCTATACGTGACCATATTGATATTTACATCTATCTCCCAAATTGTCAACAGTAATCTAACAAGAGTTTGTGTTTTTCTGAAAAAAATCACAAGCGACGAAGTCGCGTGTGATTTTGTCTAATGAAAAACTCAAACTCGCGTTGGATTTGGTGTGATTATTTAGCGAATAATACAACACTAGAAGCTAAAAATAATTATAATGTTTAATGTTTACCAAATGTGAGATTATGTTTCCGATCTTACTTCCGGGCGATTTGTAAGATGGCTGGATAGTTATAAGTAGCATATATTTACTGTTAAGTCTCTTTGGGCGTGGGAAAAATCAATAACAGATGATTGTTTGAGAAATAACTATTAACAATAATACAGATTCATTATACAATATTTAATATTTTTTACAGCAACAGAACTAACCTTTTATATCTTTTTTTCTGGTAATTTTTTAAGTTGTTTTCTTTTGCCATTTCTTGCTGTACCACATCGATCGTACATTGTTCAACTGATATCCTTGTTAAAGAAGTTAATTTGCGGAGATATATCTCATTACGAACAGGAAGAGGCACGATTATCAACAGGAAGAGGCACGATTATACTGGTCTATGAGTTGAAGAGTCATTGTAGCTCAATAGAAATGTATTGCCAGATATCTATTTTATTTAATTCCAAACGAATTAAGATATAGAGGTTGTATCCGTGAAAATATTTTTAAAAGTTACAAATCTTCAATACAAATCAAACATAGGTCTACGCAGCACGCGCGCGCACACACACATATTTACGTGTGAGTGTTTTAACGCTCAGCGGCCGCAATTTGTTTCTTTTTTTCTGGATCAAATTCGCGGTATACCAATCAATTAAAAAAAACTAATGTCGAGTTCGTTAACCAGCAAAATCAGACCAATAACTTGAAGAGAAATTTTAAAAACCACTCTAGCGGTCGCAATTTTCGAATTTTTGAAAAGAAAATCGGTATACGTCAATGAAATAAAACAAAAAATAAATCTCCAAAAATCAGCGAAATTCGAGCATTAGGAGTGGGAATTTACGTCTTCATTTAAAAATCGATCTATCAGCCGCCATGTTTGTTTTCATGCAACGTAACTGGATACATACGATTTAATTAACAAAGTAAAGATATTCCGCAAACCTACAAATTCCGATCTTAAAATTAGACTTCCTGAGAAATTCGCTTGGTTTTTCCACTTCCTGCGTGACAGACTTTAAAAAAATATTTATGGGAATGTAATTTAAATGAACAAAGCATAGATGGTTATGTAGTTTTCTGTCATTCTGTAGGATAGTGAAATTTGTTATGGCCTTCTCTGTACAGTCCATAAATCACTGTTTGTTCGTAAACTGGCGGATTAATGAGATTTCAATTAAATCTACTCCTCTCTCCCCTCTTATCGCCTACACCAGACAGCAAAATGCGTTTGTGATGACGTCATTAGCCATCTGACACCACAGGCTGCAGATCCACGATCGAATCTCGATGCTGAATGCAAATGGAATTATATTACAATTCAAGATTCGACAACTGATAAATTTGCCAATAAACCAAAATCTCTGAATTTGAACAACCGATATACAATGCCTGTCTAACCGATTATATTTCAAATCCCCCCACCCCTCGACACAAATATCCAAACCTTATATCCATACATTAGGATATGCATTATACGTACTACAAACACTATTTGAGCTTATTTTCAGCTTGAGAAGCTTACTTGTATCCTGTCCATTTTTATAAATTTGTGGGAAGTAATCTAAAATCGCTATTTTGCTGCAAACGAGAGCCAGTTTTATGTGCTCATTTAGGCATTAATGGCCGGCATTTCTATAGGGGAACTTCAGGCAAGCTTCATGACCATGTCCAATTATTCCGGAAGACATAAAATAGAATAAGATACAAATTGATTGCATACTCTCTTGAAACTTGAATCAATCATAAAATTTGGATAATTTCCTTTCAATAGGCATGTGGAAAAATAATGATCATAGACACAGACTATAGTGGGGCAAAGAAGCACGTATCTGCATAAACGCACACATTTAACGATGGTTTGTAGTGATAAGTCAAATTGTGACTTTTTACAAAGAGGAGTCTAAAATGAATGCATACACAGAAAGTCAGTTTTGGTATAAAGTAGATAGAGACGTTATGAAAATGAGCTCATTTGTACGTTATATTCTAGAAAAAATACGTGGAAGTAAATTTTGTAAATATTAACATATCGCCTGCATAGAACTAGGATGTTCTAACTCCATATTTTAATTTATTTTTCTGGAATGCTCAATTAGGTTTTGGATACTACCCAATTCACAAATAATACCACTATTTCTAGGGAAGTGTTTTAATACTTTCTGGCCATAAAACGAGCAGTTTTATGCGTGATGATACAGAAGATTTTCTCAATTGTCTCCCATACGGAGATTTAAACAAATCTCAACTAGAACTAAATGTGAAAAGTAGACAGCTACATGAGTTCGAGACTTGGAAGGGCACAATCGCATTATATAGAAAATTGCAAGAACCTCCATCCGACTCACATAACCTAGACACTCGATCCCATCAGCACATTGTCCTTTATATCCCTCCTCATCACATTGTATATTACTCGTAAATCCTTTATAGTGCCACTTGGAATTCCCTTCCGCCCTATGTCACAAACTATTAAACTATAACATCGTTCAAAAACAAACTAAAGAATTATTTAATAACAGACTAACTTATACACCTTACTGATAGTATTCTTTCAACAAATAATAAATTAAATTATTTATGAAAATGATGCAGTGGAGGAAATTGGTATAAAGCCACTAACCTTTAGTAGTAAAACAACCTGAAATACGTATGCAATACCGTATTTGTATCATAGATTACATATAATTATCTTGCACATAATTTCATACAGGTCTCCTCATTTTGTATTTATTATATATGTAAATAATACGTAAAATCTAAGAAAACGCTGTCCTAGGGGTGGAAATCGGTATAAAGGCAGGTCAACTTCTGGCTATTACAGAGACATAAATGTAAACAAAACACTGCAATTACATGGAGACGACGTGTCTGTGAGCATCGTTCATCAGCTACAAGCCTCTATCAAATGAAGAGAAATCAAGAGTTAGTGCCTTCAAGGAGATGGGCCTTTCCAATAGACAAACACCTACGAAATTGGGGCTTCAAGATGTGTTATTGATAATTTTGTCAAACTGGGCTCACAATATGGAAACAACGGGAAATATGGACGGACAAGAAAATTGTCTGAGCGCACTAAACGTCTCATTTTACGTAAAGCAAAAGGTAAGAGTATGTTTTCTTCTCAAATCCAGGCTGATTTGAAGTTGCCAGTAACAGCCAGACGAGTAAGACAAATTCTGTCACATAAGAAAGTTAGAATGACTTTTGCTGAAGAACACATGTCCTGAACCTCAGAATGGAATAAAATAATGTTCAGTGATGAGAAGAAGTTTAATCTGGACGGGCCTGATGACCTTCAGTATTACTGGCACGACCTCCGTACTGAAGAGAAAGTTAGAATGAGTACAAACTTTGGTGGTGGAGGCGTTATAATTTGGGCAGCATTCTGCTTTAAAGGAACATCAAAAATAGCATGGATACGCATCAAGATGAATTCTGAATCCTACACTGAGGAGCTTCTGGAGTCCTAATTGATACGAATGTATGAGGAATTTGGCAAAGATCTAATTTTTCAGCCAGATAATGCTTCCATTAACGTGTCTGCCAAATCAAAGGAGTGGTTCAGGAAGAAAGAAATACCACTTTTGACGTGGCCAGTCAGAAGTCCTGATTTAAATCAGATTTATAACTTATGGGGGATCCTGGCAAGGCGTGTGTATCGCAATGGACGGCAGTTTGGGATAGTGACTGAGCAGAAAAATGTTATTCAGGAAGAGTGGGCTTCAATCTCAGTGGAAGAAATAAACATCAAGTCAATGCCAAAGAGAATCTTCCAAGTAATTAACAATAATGGAGGTTCAACTAAATTTTAGAACTTTGTTGTAAACTTTGCGCTCAGTCTTTTTGGTTTAATCTGTGAAATACACAACGTGCCTTTATACTAATTTCCACCCTTATGTGAGAGTGGTTTCAGTTTTCAGGTACTTTTTGGACGGAAATGGATAATTAATTTTGACATTATTTGTGTGTGTTTTATACTCAATCACCTCCTAAGTTAATATAGAAAAATGACAAAGAAAGAGTAAATAAACTTGTGTTAACACTTTTAACAAGTGTCTTTATACCATTTCCTCCACTGTATTAAGATTAATAAATACTTTCATTTGTTTGTTTTAAATATTGTAAAATTAGTTGATGCGCACGATAGTGTCGTACTTACAGCAATGAATGAAAGTTCAACTTCCTACATTTCGGGGTTGCCAACCTAAATAACTATACTGTAATAAAATAACTATACTGTAATACAGTACTGCACTACAGTACTACATTGCTGCACTTAAGTGTCGCAACTGGAGGCTTGCTGTGCAAAATAGAAATGATTGGAGGCAGAAGTTAAGGGAGGGCAAAGCTCGAATTTGAGCCAATCAGCCATTGGATGGATGTAATATTACATATTACAAACACGCGTGTGGGAAGTAAAACCACTGCACTCTATGTATATTACATACAATGTATATACAAAAAATATCAAAAAGGTACTGTTAATATACATTATACGAAACAAATCACTGCATTTTAAATGAACTGAACTTTATTTGAAACAATATAAACCAATAAATATGTACTTGCCGCCATTTTATCACTAATTGATCTCACGACCTCTTGTTATTTTATCACTAGTTGGTCTCACAGCCTCCTGTTATTTCAACTAATAAACATTACCCACATTGTTAACGTTAGTCAATTCTCTATACTAATGAACTCAAATATTTCCAACGAAGATATTATTTTACTATGGCTTTTAAACATTTTCCTCGATTCTGTAAAAAACACTTCCCAAACCTCGCAGCGTAATATAGGCCTATTAGTTCTACGTTTCATTATTTTTCTTTGTTTTTTATGTACATTAGACATGAACAGTCTACCAAACAATTTAATTTATCTTGCTTGTATACATTTTATTATTAATTTTAGTCTTAATCTTAACTATCATGATTGTATTATAGATTGTAATCTAATAGTCAGGTCTATTAACTTATTGATCAAATCTTCATTTAGTATTTAATATTAGTTAATTGTGATTGTTATATTCTAATGTAACATATGTTTGTCCTGGTGAGTGGAAGAGAAGGCTACATGGTTTTAACTCCACCAAGCTAAATACATAAATAAATAAATGCATATAAAAATAGATGTCTGAGATTTATTTTGAGAATCTGTTGGCCAAAAACCATATAAAACGAGGAATTGTGGTGGATAACATCATATGATGAGATCTGGAAGAAGGTTAAATATCGCAAATTGAAATGGATTGGACTCACTTTCAAAAGAGGACCAGGCAGCGTGCCAAAGAGAGTACTGGAATGGAATCCACTGGGATTGTTCACAAAAAAGAGGAAGACCAAAAATTACATGGCGCAGCACTGTAATAACAGAAATTGAACAACAAGGGAGAAGGTGGAATAAGTCAGGATTTTGGCAAAAATCAGAGTCCGATGGCTTGCTTTCATAAAGACCCTATGCTTCCAAGAGGAGTGACAAGAACTACAACTACCATTGTACAGAAGAGGAGTTAGAGCACCATGGGCACAATTTTTTTTCTCTTTAAAGTGGAATTAGTACAACCTGGATGTAAGGTATTATAACTATAATTATATTATCTAAATGTTGTATTGCTTATATCCTTCATTCCAACAAATAAATAGATAACTAAATAATGTAGATAGGCCTAACATGTAATCATATATTTTATATAATAACAGCAGACTGCAGAGATTTATATCATTTATACTAGTAATTTAAAAAGAATCCCTCGGGTGATGTCTTTTACCCTGTTCGTGGAAGAGGTCTTGCGTGCTGAAATGATCTCGCAAGATATAGCGGCGGTATCACTGTTACCAGAAGCTTATAAACATGCCGGGATAGGTCAGATGCGATAAGCCAGACTAAAAGACATATTTTGGTTCAACGAGTGGTCATCTTTCACTATAAGAATTCAATCGTAAAGAGCGCAGGCATAGGTTCCACTGGAATGATATTTGCAGGACATACTCGGGGCGGGACTCCTCAGAGGATCCATGGGAAAGCTGTAAATATAGGGATAGTGCGTAAGAACATAGAACTCAGGACATTATAACTTGAGAGTTATAGGGAATGAATGGTAAACATTAGCTCAGAATAAGAGACCTAATTACCTTGCGGCCATGAAACTCCGGATTCGAGAGTGATGTCAGTGAGTTGGATTAAAAAGAAACCGAACTGAACGGCATATTGTCTCAAGAAAGTGGCCACCGTTTATTTTCTTTAATTACTCTGTCATCTTATAAAGTAATTTGTGACAAAATACTGCACCCGAGCGAAAAGAAGTAATTGTTGTCACTAGCTAGACGGTGGCATACTAAAGAAAGTCACGTAACGAAACCCTCATGCTCATTTTCAGTTTTATTAACCGAATTTCATTGTCATATCAAGTAGTTACTAGATTACTCTAATGAGGCTGTGGACCTCTTCTAGGTTCTACGCATAAATAAATTACGGTAATTCCGTTACCAGCGGGAGTCGAACCCAGTATCGTGGAACATGCTGTTGCGCCGCGGAGACTGATATTATTGGACGAAATGATTAAATATTAAAAATAACATAATTTTATGGAGGGAAAATACGAAGGATTACCGTCCACAGCTGTGGTCTCGAGATAGCGTGCTGCCTTGTCACGCAGCGGGCCCGGATTCGATTCCCGGTCGGGACAGTTTCCTGGGTGAAGTTTTTATCGGGGTTTTTACTCAACTGTAAGACAAATGTCAGGAAACTTTAAGGCCCAAACGGTTTTCGAACATCATATGGCCATCGCGATCATCATCATTTATATTCATCTTAGGATTAAGGACTCTCCTGGCGCACCACTATCATCATCACCCATCATATCATCGGGGCAACGTAACCCCGCCTTCCATGCGCCCCAACCTCAGAAGTGGGTTACAATTACGCCAATGTCAGGATAGAACACCAGAAATGTTCAAAAAGGACAGCCTAGGATTTTTATATGATACTGTACCTAATAGGTGAATTGTTTTGTGAGGAACACATCCAGAAGTGTGCTGCTGTAAGTGGTAAAATGACGGGATTAATCCAAATCTGCCATCTCAGAGAGTCAAGGAGTTGTCCACTCGACAATTCCACCTTTTCTCAAATGATCATATGGTCGGAAAGCAAAAGTTTTGTACCGTTTATAATCAAATCTGCTCGTGAAAATTCAACAGCATATATTAACTGAAAATAAATATATAAAATCAAATATAGCACCTCTAGATGACATTACAAATTAACACTAGAAAAGAGGCATCTTGTGAATGTGATTAGTCAATTTTAAATTATAAATTGTACTATTTAATCTTGTCAACATTAGAACACACAAGATTCATGCAGGTGACTTGCGACGTCGGCCTTAGTCAATAGGCCTATATGAATTCTCTATTGGAAAATTTAACGACTCATTTCTCAACATTACAACTCACAAAAAAAATTATCAATGTGAATCATATACAGTAAAAGCTCCTTATTCGCGGGTTAAAAAATTGCGTCACAGTTCTTGTGTTCGCGGAAATTTCTTTATTCGCGGATCCAGTCAGTATATTAGAAGGATTACTATCCTTTATTAACTCAACTTTTTTTTTTCTGCAGGCACGTGTCAAGGCGGCTTTTACAAAAAGTGATTCAAATCAAATGGACAAATTAATATAAAAGTAAAACAAACCTTATTGTCACTAAGTCTAAAGTCCGTTTTTAAAAGCCACCGCCGATGTCTTTCGCGTTCCACTATATCCGTTGATAAATGCCGCTCTCGTCACGATCGTGATTTATTATTTCAACTCGTCATTCGTTCCAATAATTCCGAATGAATAACACGCGTCTCTTCTGCTTTGTTGTCAATTTGTAATGTCGAGTAAAAGGAAAATTGTTCAAAATCTCTCATTAATTGATTTTATTTTGATCATTTTTATTTTATTTTGGAACCTAGGAACGTATCCCCTATATACCCACACATATTACCATTCCATATTCGCGGCATATTTGCAAAACATATCCCCGCGAATAAAGAGCTTTTACTGTATTGTAGAGTCCGATTTGTTGTTAGGTATCGACATTTGTCAACAATATAGAACCAAAACGGTGTATTTACGGTCGTGGATTCAACAAAACTCAAGAAATACGAGTTATAAAAATGTTCAATATCTATGTTTGTAGACTACCACAGAACAGTTGATCTATGCAATAACGGCACGCCGGAAGGTCGCGCGTACGTGTCCGGGTCAATTTTTTTTAACTGGCCTAAACATTCTGACGGCACTATGGGTCTGGAATCGACTCAGTGTCTAATGGAAATGGGTATCAGAATACGTTCAGGAGATAAAGGCGGCCATCACGCAGGGCTGATAATCCGGCTGGCATCTCATGCCGACTGTCTAGAGAGGTGGGAGTCTTAACCTTCTATCAACCGAAGGTCCTCCTGAGGATTGTAGTGGGATCACTTTACCATTTTATTTAAACGCTGTAAGTAAAATATAAATTATGCATTACATTGATTGAAACGAGATTTGCACTAAGTCAACTTGTGTGATCTTACGATTGGAAACTTGCATTTTTTAACATTGCAATAGAATTTTAATGTCGGACATAAAACACACAGACAGCAACACTCATTTAGCTTCTAACACTTGCACAGGGTATTGAATGTAAATTGACATTGGAGTCAAATAATTAGAAAAAGCTAAAAACACTGACTTCAAATTAGTAGCATTAATACGTTAAATATTTACTGGTATGCGCGCGCATCGTAATGGACGCCATTAAAGGTAATTGTAAACATGTCTGTCCCACTTCGCATAACGACTTCAACTAAAAGCCAATTCAATCATTATTTAATGGCATCCTATCGGCTGCTAACTGTTATTGTAAACTCTGAATAACGCACTCTAATGAGGGTAGTGACCGGTACAGTTGCTTTATCCTTGTTATTTGCTGTACATTTATGTACGTTATGCAATTTAAATACTGTTGATGGGTTACTAAACGTAAAACTCCTTAGTATTACACTAAATTCTCAACCAACTCTGATTCTCATTTTAACTCTGTTTACACACGCTTATGAACGAGTTAAAATGTTCTGGTTTTGTTAATATAATGGGCCTACTATATTAAATAATAACCAACCACCAAACGTTAGGTTTAAAACCGTCAACGCCTTTCGAGAGCGATTCTGTCAATTTCAACATTAAATAATTACTCAAACAAACAAAACATTTCATCCAAATCTTACGTTATATTAGATTATTTGAGTTGACTATTTAACTCCTGCCCCAAATGGGAGTCAATGACCAATTACATTACAATGAATTTTGATTTACAATCAATCACAGTCGTTTTTCATCTCGATTTCATCAATTTAATTTGATCACATTAAAATCAAGCTCCTCCTTTTTAACATTCTGAATAGGTCAGACCTTTATTTTGCAGTGACTTACTCTCTAAGAAATGCGTTGAATATAACAATATATATATTGAGATTAAGAATTCTAGAATGCAACTGATTCCCAGATAGTTCTTGCGGGATATAATATAAAAACATTTGTAGCAATTGATTATACCACAAAAAAAGAAACCACTGTTTGAACTTTCTTAAACGTATTATTTCCCAGGAATTTACGTTCCAAATAAAAATAATTTACATTATAGGACATCAGAAATTAATTAATACCCTATAAAATTGGTTATAAACAGTTTGATATATTTGATTTTTTCTCCACTAGGGTGCATTCTTACAATTTTGCGAACCTTTGGCATTAAAAAATATGATCTTGTTACAGTGATGAACAAATTAAACATAATAGACGTTTCTCATTTGTTTTCAAACATCGCCGTTTACATTAAATATACAAATATTTTAAAATAACTCTAAGCGAATACTCTACCAAGTGAGCTATCTGAGAAACTCCAATCTAAACGCAAATTTTTCTCTTATTGTGTTTTTTTTTTTCTGGACACACATACTTACCCCCTGATTGCGATTTTACTAGAATTGAAAAATATCAGAGGGAACAACCCAATGTATACTCTCCGTCACATTGGAGAGAAATAATAATCAGTAAGCACTAGTCGAAATGGAAAGCACTGATTTTTTTTTCGATATAACAGCTTTAAAATATTGGCTAATTAATAATAATAATAATCATCATCATCTGCATTCATGGATTAGGTCTGTTGACCCGTTCCGACTTCAGCCCATCTCTTTCTAGGTCTGCCCACATCTCGGGTGCTTTTAGGTTTGTATTTTGTTATTTGTTTTGGATATCTATCTTCATTCATTCTGTCTATGTGTTGCTTCCTTGCTTGTCTATATGTATCTATTTTATCAGGTATTTGCAAATATTTCAAGTTCCTGTCTTATTTCTGTGTTCTTGATTGTCTTCCTTCGTGCACCCATTAACATAAATAATAATAATAATAATAATAATAATAATAATAATAAATAATAATAATAATAATAATAATAATAATAATAATAATAATAATAATATAATTGCTCACAATCGTGCAAAATTAATTAATTGGCGTATTGCGCTAATGACATTGTCACTTTGGAACACAATTCCAGACAATATCTTATACACTTGAGTCCGCACAATTTACATCTGCAACAGTCTTCGATTTTATGGTGACATTCACAGACACTTTGTGATGGAAGCCGTGGACTGCATAGCGGTTTATCTGGTGCCTTAGTTCCTTGTTTGGTCCACACCAGCTCCTGTCATGGCAGGCGTACCGTAGAATTCTTCAGGAATGGCATCCCACTTCTGTCTTCTTTCTTGCATCTGTTGTTCATAAGCTTTAGTGGATGGCAGGTAGTAGAGCATTCTGAGGTCTTCCAGGAAGAACTGTTCTCTTGCTAGTATACAGATCTGTCTCGAGGGAGTGAATTTAGAGACAGTTAGAATTTTCTTTGGATAGGAGGCCTTGACGCTTTCCCAGATTTTTAAGTAATTTATCTTCAGATGTTCCCAAACTATCTCTATCTCATATGCGATTATTGACATTAAAAAAATCATCCCAGCCGGATTTGAACCAGCGACCTATGAATTACTGAAATTATATACCACTACAGTTCTCCGCTCTACCAACTGAGCTCTTTCAACGATATATAGCCTACTAATAAGAAAGTGCATATTAGTGGTGCGGAGCTCATTTTCTCAGAATCTAATACTTCAGATTTGAAAATACCAAACCATTGGGTCAGATGAATTAAAAAACAGGATGAATATGGAGTTTGAAAATGTTTCAACAAGAAAGAAAGGGAACCTAAATACCATGACCCAAAGAAGAAAAATGTAAGACCACTTAAGGTAAAAAGAGCAAAGGTACAAATTTGATGGAGTGTGTCCCTCCAATCTATCATGGCTTTTACCTGATCTTGATACCAGATGATATTGATAATGATCGAATAAATGACGCGAAAAACTTATTTTAGGGCATTCTTTATTTTTTATGTGAAACATATATTATTCGATTTGATTAAATAGGGCAAATAAGTCTAATAGACTGCGATGAGCATGACATGTGGCACGAATGGGGAATGAAGACGTGCATTGAAGCTTCTTGTAGGAAAACCAGAAACAAAATGCCCAGTTGGTAGGCCAAGAACGAGGTGGGAGAATAACATTAACCATGATTTGAGGGGTAGATTATACAGGGAATGATTGGAAAACGTTAGCTCAGGATAGGGATGTATGGAGAGCTTATGTCCGTGTGCCATGAACCTAAGGGTACGATAGTGCCAGTGAGTTAGTTAGTTAGGGCAAATAATAGTTATCTGTAACCATGTCTTATAGGCCTATTAATAAATATTTACTCAATAATTTTTTAAATGGTGGAAAACATGACAAGGAAGGTTTTTTAGAGCATTGTTTATCTTTTGTGGAATATATATTACTTAGTTTTATTAAATAGGGCAAATATAGATAATTGTAAATATTTCAAATGTTGGTAAATATTTGTTTCTTATATTTTGTGAATTTTTTTGTCAAGATAGTGTCAAGCCACACAACAACATATATTTGTTTAATTTAACTTTTGGATATAAAAAAAGAAAAATATTTATAATGTATAACACCATTTCATTAAAATCATATTAGAAAAGCATATTTCATCTCTAGAATCAATATTTAATATTGTATCTTATTTGAGGATTTGAACGAACATTCAAATTGCTTTATCTCAGAATCAGTAAAATGTGACATGGCACTTTCTTGCCCGGATCCCTTCAATTCACTCCTCGCTTCATGAGTCCTGAATTTATCGATAATTTGGAAATCTCTCGTGGCATTACTTATGATAATTTGCCTGGTATTACCACTACCGCAACCATATTTTTCCTCAACGAAGGAACTATCAACTCATATCATGTGACGTGACGTAACGTAGGATTAGATGACGTGCTTTATTTTAGTTAGACTAGGATTTTAATTCAGTAATCACTTATTCTTGAAAATAACAGCATATCTGTCAAAACGCGTCGACAGCTTCTATACCCAACGTTTGGGTTCTATTTAATATAGCAACCCTATTATATTAACGAATTCAGAGCAATAATGCTCACCTATATGATCCTATATACAGACGATCTAAAATATTTAACGCAAAGTGGTATTAACAGTGAATTTTACAAATTATACTATAATGAACCACATATTTCTATTTTATAGAAAATAAAAGGTTTGAATGGGGTAGAGATAAAGTGAGAATAGTGAGAAAACATAAAGAGTAAAACATCGAGTCCTTAGAGGAAGAATAAAAATGAGAGGATTGTGTATTGAATATCAGGATACTGCCAGTTAAAGAACTGGAGATGTGCCTTCGAATAAAGATGACTGAAAAAGACTTTTGAAGAAAACTAAGTTCACATGGGGCTGTCCCGCCAATGATGATAGATTTAAGGGGAGTAAACTACGAGAAGCTCCTGGCGCGACAGGCCTACAAGGCCCTTAGCCTACCAGCCGGCTGCTGGCCTCACATGCACATGTGTCAATCACAGAGGTAGATGATAATCAGCCAGTGTAGGGGTGACATAAGGTCAGCATGTCGAGTTCCCCAGCCGTTATAGCTGGTTTTCTCAACCTGGAGCCGCTACTTATTGTAGCTATCCAAATGCATCACGATGCTGGGTGGGCACCGGTCCCATACTGGCCGAAATACCATGAGGAAATTTCTTCCCCCATGGAGACTCGAACCAGCACAAGTCCCGTAGCTCTGCGCCAAGGCTTTCTGCCTTAACCACTCGGCTACGGCTCGGAACAAACTACGAGAAGGGGTACAAAAATAGTTCGCAATAAAAAATAAAATTCTGATTATGATTACCAGATACTCGTAAAATGTAATATAGGTAGAGTTGGCTTTAAAAAAAAATAAACACACACTCTCCAAGGGGCGAAACACCTAGAAGGTATTTGTCCTATCCCAGCAGCTGGTCTCACACCCACATTCTTAATCACAGAGGTAGTTGATCATCTAACCTATATAGTGGTAACATCATGTGGTAGGCATGTCGGGTCACCCAATCGTTACAGCTAGTTTTCTCAACCATAAGCCTCTACTTATCGTAGTTACCCAAATTCCTCAAGATGCTGAGTGAGTATCGACCCTTAATGGCCGAAATTACATGAAAATACTTCTTCCACCATGGGGACGTGAACCAGCGATGGTCTCAAGCAGCAGGATTCATTAATCTTACGCTCAACACCAAACCTGGAAGACCGGAGTGTTTATTTTTGTATCCTCCCTAACCTGTACGGCAATGCTACCGTCGCGCCGGTATAGCTCTCATAATCATCAGGTAAAGTAAGATCCACATCACGACAAGGAGAGACATCTCCCGGGGGCGGCTCATTATTTATGCCCACATAACTTCCATCGAGTATTTTCGCTTGTTTACTTTTAAAATTACTAATTAATTAATAATTAACATTCTAATTAAGCCATAGTTTATTCATATGTTGGTGAAAGCTATGTCCGTATTATAAATAATATATAGGTTGTCTCTTTAGTTTTGGCAACTATTTATTTTCTGGATACATAGCATACATACATGATTGTAAGTTTTAGAGGCCTTCGGTGTAGTTACCAGCATTGCGTACAATGTATTCCCAGCGATGTGGTAGCCGGCGAATGCCGTCGCACTGCCTAATCTCTGGATGGTGCGTAGAGACTGATTAACTGCACTCAGACTGTCGTCCACTGTTCTGAATCTCTTCCTTGAGTTTAGGAATGAGGTCGAAGTCACACGGACTTATGTCTGGAGTATTGAGGGTAGTAGAGCACCTCCAAACCCCAGCGATTGAACAAATCAGACACTGTCCCTAGGCACATGTGACACATTTTCGTGTCCTCTAAAGGCTTGTACCCACCTTGCCACTGTTCGTTATTGCAATGTATCTGCACCACAAGCCTCTCGCAATCCTTGATGACACTGTAGTGCGTTTCTGCCTCCTAACATTCAATCTTCAACCAGATTCTCTGCTCCTGCTTTGAAAACTTGTACTACGTTATACTGCGACGCCTAGATCTAAACTGATAACTTTGGGTTCATTGTTACATGAGGAGGGGGGCAGAAGAGGCGAATCCATATGCTCCAACGGAGGAGAGGCACTGAAATTACATGTACAATAAACAGAATTGTCAACCCTAGTTTTATTTGGATTTCACACTATTGTTGCCAAAACTAAATAAACAACCGTTGTATAAAGGTAAATTGTTCCCACTACAAGCCATAGTAGACTCTTTTAGGTTCCGGTTTGTAGCCCATTGTCTTAACCAATTACGCTACGGCGTGCCCCTTATAAACATTATAGTACATGATATTGTAATATTTCATTTGTCAGTCATTTCATAGGACGGTGAAAAAACGGAAACTAGATAGTTATTAAATAAACTATATTTCAATATAGAATGTGGAATTAAAAATGTATAAACGTCATATCAAGTAAAGTCTTCTAAACTCTCGAATGGGAAACATTTCAAGGTCACGATCTATTTATTGGTACAATAATTCACTGAGTTGTGAGGAATTGTAAAATACAAGTAGAATACTTGTTACAAATCCTGTCACAGAATTGAGCATAGCGACCCAAAACAATCCGATGCCACAGTATGTCTCATCATGTGTGTAATTACTATACCTTACTTCGCATTACAATAATTGTTCATCATAACCACAAATGTGTCCACCGCTGTGGTCTCGAGGAAGCGTGCTGCCTTGTCAGCAGAGGGCCCGGGTTCGATCCCCGGTCGGGGCAGTTTTTCTGGGTGAGGTTTTTACCTCACCTGTAAGACAAACGTCAGGAAAACGTTAAGGCCCAAACGGTCCCGAAATCATATGGCCATCATCATCATCATCCTTCACCGGTGTGGAAAGCAATGGGAAGCTACCACACCTACACAATTCCCTAGTATAGCTGCAAACATAGCATGAAAATGCTATGATTGCAGTGAAGGACCTGTCTTCGGGCAGAATTACTATGGATGGATAACCAAATTATTCGAGAAAAAGAAAATAAACTTTTTAATTCTAAAAGTGGTTCCGTTTTAAACGAATTGGAAGTTACGGTACTTTTACTTTTAAAAAACGAACTGTTTGTCACTGAGAACCTGTGGGCAGTAAGCGAGTTCCTCTGCAAGTCGAATTTATGATTCGATTTTGCTGGTTTATGGAATATATATATATTTTTTTTCCGATTGAGGGTCTTTCCACTTTTCAGCGGTTGCCCTTTTACCAGCCGGGTGCTGGCCCTTCACATCCACATGTGTCAATCACAGAGGTAGATGATCAACAGCCAGTGTACGGGTGACATGTGGTTAGCATGTCGAGTCCCCCAGCCGTTATAGCTGGTTCCTCAACCTGGAGCCGCTACTTATTGTAGCTACCCAATTGCCTCACGATGCTGGGTGGGCACCGGTCCCATACTGGCCGAAATACCATGAGAAAATGTCTTCCCCCATGGAGACTCGAACCAGCGCAAGTCCCGTAGCTCTGCGCCAAGGCTTCCTATCTTAACCGCTCGGCTACGGCGCGGGACTTTCTTAAATTGTCGAAATACTAATTTATCTCAACCTTGCATTTCTTACAGTCTGATCAGAAATTACCGTCCTAGTTGCTGTGCGTAAATGATTTTGTACATCTCTGGCTGTAGATTTTCTTCTGCACAAAGCTGATAAGACAAGAAATCTATCCTGTACGTCTGTAGTCTTCTTCTTACGACCTTGCCTGTGTCCATGTATCCATGTGTCTCTTTATATCGCCTCCACAGCCTATGGATGACGGAAGAGCTGACATCAAGAATCCTAGAGACATGGCAACTGCTCGTGCAACTGATGTTTCATTCAGATGTCTCATTGCTCTGTATTAACTTCAGAGAACACGAACATAACAATTTCCTACCACAGATTAATCTTCAAACCTGTTTTTAAAAAAAATAAATCATACGAACTCACTTTGGTTTCAGCAACTCTTAGAATTTCATTAAGATATTCAGAGAAAAATTAATAAAACCCAGAAGATCTTCAATCTTATTTTGAATAATACTTGAACTCAAAACATCTGACTCTCAAAAATTAAATTACTACAATATTTATTTTGTGGCTTTGGTTTAAACACGCGTTCCTCTAATTTTTTTGAGTAGTGTATTTGTCACAGCCATTTTTTATCTACTATGTAGTTTCGTTGAAGATTAGTAAACATTAAAAAATATGTATTCATGAGAAAAATCTCAATAGCTTGTTCCTTCTAAAAAGTTAAAAGACTCATACAGTGGTACTGGGTGTTTAACACTTATGTCCTCAGAGTTTTACGGATACTAGAACTTAAAAAGAATTTAGAGATGAAATAAGAAGTAATTATACTAACAAAGTAATATGAAACACCTTATAAACGGTTAAATGATTCCGGTGACTAATTACCCATGTCCCAAATGGGAGTCAATGACCAATCACGATTCAATTAATTTTGTTTTACAACCAATCACAGCCGTGTTTCATCTCGATAATTATCGAATTTTGATTACCAGAATAAAGAAAGCTCCTTTTTTTTTTATATTCTGAACATATCAGAGCATTATTTTGCAATGACTGACTCTCTAACAAATATGTTGGATATAGCAAATAATGAACAGATTCCTTCGACCTACACATTCAATAATTATCTTTTTAAATACTGATTTAACCGAGCGGTTAAGGTAGGAAGCCTTGGCGCAGAGCTACGGGACTTGCGCTGGTTCGAGTCTCCATGGGAGAAGAAATTTTCTCATGGTATTTCGCCAGTATGGGACCGGTGCCCACCCAGCATCGTGAGGCAATTGGGTAGCTACAATAAGTAGCGGCTCCAGGTTGAGGAACCAGCTATAACGGCTGGAGGACTCGACATGCTAACCACATGTCACCCCTACACTGGCTGTTGATCATCTACCTCTGTGATTGACACATGTGGATGTGAAGGGCCAGCAGCCGGCTGGTAAAGGGCAACCGCTGAAAAGTGGAAAGACCCTCAATCGGAAAATACTGATTTTACTGAGTTGTTTCCGAAAAAAAAAACAATAACTTATAATGTTGGTTATAATATATAGCGTGATGTGTTTCATTTTTTCTACACTACTGTGCATTCTTACAATATTTCGATGATATTTGGCAATAAATAGTATGATCAAGTTGCAATGACGAACAAATGAAACATTTTAACCAAACATTTTTCATTTTTTTTCAAAGATCGCGGCTTACATTAAATATATAAATAGTTTAAAATAACTATATTTAAATAATGATTTGTCAGTAAATAGTTTAATTTTAGTCGTTAAATAGTCCTAAATAATTACTTATGACAGTTATTGCTTTACTTTTTTTTGTTACTCATGGAGTTACGGTCCGTAGAAGAAACTATATAAAGTACATAATTAAGATAACTTTATTTCACTTGTCTATTTATTCCTTGTGTTCGTGTTAGTTTTGGTCTTCTTCGTGATGAATTCCATTCATTAATCTTCTTCTATAATGTCTTCTATCATTCTTTCCCTTCTCTTCCTTCCTCGTGTTGGATTATATGAATTATTCTTCTTCTATCATTCTTTCTACCATCATTTCTTTGGAAAAAATGGTGGATGATATATTACAGAAGAAGATTAACTAATGGAATCCAAAACGAAGAAGGGAGACATGGAATACTAAAACTATCATGAACACAAAAGGTAGATAGAACAATAGAAGAAAGTAGTTTGGACGAAAGAGCGTGGAAAAATAGACGAACGGTGATTGGCTATTCAAATGAACACAGGAAGATGTCAAAACAAAGGCTTGAAAAAACTGAGGGAATAGATGAAAAATACTTAATTTATTATGGGTCATACCATTTTAACAAACGTCTCATTTGCCATTTTTATGCATTATAAATTGGAGATTGGAAATAAATTGTCAATTAAATAGACGCCCCCCCCCCAGAGTATCTACGCCAAGGGATCTAAAGTTCTCTCTTTTTATCTTCCCTGATTTAGTTTAAAACACTTCGTAACGAATGTCATTTTAAATGAAAAATGCACGATTTTTTTAAAATATATAAAATTGTTTGAAATTGCTTACTTATAAAGGAGATGTGAAAAATGTAGGTGAAACGAGACGTTTGGTACGGATCGTCACAATCAGGAACCGTGTCTGCATGGACCCATGTCTAAACCATTCCCCAGTGGACGATGGGTTTGTATTATCTTAGATTTTTAAAAGAAGAAAGATTGCAGCATTGTTATAGACACACTTTTTTTTTGTAACCAACATTATTGTTAGGAATGTTTTTATACGTTGTATACCTTTTACCACAAGTACACGACACGTACCTACACAAACCCAAGGTGAAAATTTAGAATCTCTCACTCGACCGAGAATTGATCCCGGGTTTCCAGAGTGGATGATAGGAACTGACTAGGCCACAGTGACAGACTGAGCTTCGGACTTTATGTAGGCCTAATATTGATAAAATAAATATATTGTATAAGTGGATTCTGGAAATTACATCTCAAAGCTTTGGTTAGGGTAATAACCAGAAAATATGATAAAGTTATATAACTAAAAAAATTAATGAGATAAATTACTTATATATTTAAAATCAGAATAATATTCTGAGCTAAAAATAAAATAATAGGTTAAATTTGATCATACAATAAGGGAATAGAATGGATTATGAAGAATGAATTTCATTTTTTATTACTTTCACTTCACTTATTAAATTATCTCTCTATCTCTCTCTGTGCGCGTGTGTGTGTGTGCATATATATATAAGGACAGCTAGTGCTACCTAAAAGATATTTCTCTTAGTTGCAGGTGCAATGTACTTTAGTTGACGAATGAACTTGTGACAGTCCAAAAGAACGAGTTTGGGCGGGCACGTGACATAATTCACCCTGACCTTCCCAAGGAACGTGGCTCTGATAGCTGACACTTATCTACAATTTCATCTCAAATTATATCGCCATTAAGTAATGGAAAAAAAATCCTGCATGCTCATTATCCCAGCACTTAAACATCAGTCAATATCCATAAAGGTGTTTATGTTCCAACGTAATGTAGTGTTCAAATTAACTGCCTCCATTTAAGTCATGAGGTTAATTAGATTATTTATACTACGATAAGAGAGGAATATTATCATCTTTCCAAATACATTTGAACCTTCATGTCCATGTGTGCTCAGTAAAATATGTGATCTACAGTTAAAACTCTCTTTCGGTAGATCGTATTATATTTAAAGACGCGCTTTGTGTCAAGTCAGCAATGTATATGTGGGTGTAAAACGGCCAACAAAATTGTCTTAGTTTGTCTCTTATTTGAAGGTTGAAGTTTATCTTACATACGGTATAGTAAATGTACAATGCGGGACTCATGATTTTATTTCCTTTACAAAGACAGGCATATTATTTTTTTTTTTACAATTCATCACTAATCCACCAGAATAGACCCGTAGGCTAGGAGCACATAGCTGTACCTACAAACAGAGAGATTTAACTTAGAGGGAATAGATAGAGAGAGAAAGAATGAATCTGAGCTACATGTATGACCAAGGTAGCTCAAGCGGTAAAATGTTATATTCCTGTGAACGCTGTAATGTAGTGTTATTTCATTATAAGACCCACATCATCATAATGACTATTTAACTCATGCCCCAAATGGGAGTCAATGACCAATCACGTTTCAATGATTTCTGTTTTACAACCAATCAGAGTCGTGTTTCACGAAATATTTATCAGTGTTATAATTACCATATATTAAACAAAGCTCCTCCTTTTTAATATTCTGAACAGGTCTGACCGTTATTTTGCAGTGACTGAGCCTATAAGAAATACGGCTACCAGATTGTATATATAGTGCATACATGTCAACATTTGTAGCAATTTATTATACCACCAAAAAAAGAAACCACTGTTTGACTTTCTTAAATGTATTTTTTCCCAGGTAATAATCGAGAAAAATATAATTGTAATATTTACATCATACGACATCAGAAATGAATTAATATACAGATTGATGTTTCATTTTTTCTCCACTAGAGAGCATTCTTACAATATTGCGTTCCTTTGGCAATAAATAGTATGATCTGGTTGCAGTGATAAACAAAAGAAGCAGTAGAAGCGTACCTATCGTTTCTCATTTGTTTTCAAACATCGCCGTTTGCATTAAATATATAAATATTTTGAAATAACTACAGTTAAATAATGATTTGTGAGTAAACAGCTTAATTTTATTCGTTAAATAGTCCTAACAAATGCCACTCTTGATTTCCAAATTCTCTAGATAAATTCACTCCTCACTTCGTGATTCGTGAATTTATCGATAATTTGGAAATCACTCGTGGCATTACTTATGATAATTTTTAGATCACTTAAAAATAAATCAGTGATATTCTAACATCTTCATCTTTCTTCAATATATGGGTCTGTTGGCTGTTCCGCTGCACAATATGCTACAGTTCGTCCTTCCAACGACGCGTCGTTCGGTCTTCCTACATACAGGTTTATAATAAAGCATCTGTTTCGATAAACAATTATTTGGCATTCTTTGTACATGTTCAAATCATTTTTACATTTCTTTCTGTATATTCTCTCGTTTGTATTACATATTTGTAATTCATCTCTGATATCTTGACTTCTCTTTTGATCTCTTAACGTTGACCTGCAACGGATCTCATAAATCTTATTTCTACTGTCTCAATTTTATGTTTATCAAAGATTGTTAAGAGCCAAGTCCCAGACCCGTATGTTAATGTTGGAACGGCTATTGTTTTGTAAAATTGCAATTGAATTTCTCTTGTTGTCTTATTTCTCAAATATCTTCTTATTGAACCATATATTTGTTGAAATTTCCCAATTTCATCTCCATATCCAAATTTGGCAGGTGCAATAAATATCATGGCATCCCAGATAATTAAACAAGTTACTTGTTCAATGATATTTGCCTCAATTTGTTCTTTTATGCTGAGTTCCAATAAATGCAATGGGCTTTGTTTTCTCTGTTGATATCTTTAAATTATAATACTTTATTAGTTTCCATAATTTTGTAAGCTGATTGTTGTAGTTCATTTTCTGAGGAAGCTACAATGATCTGGTCTCCTGCGAATAAAAGAGAGTTCATTTTCATACCGTTATCGTAAAATGTTCATCTAAAAGAGTTTGTCATGTACTAATGACATCATCTAAATATATATTAAACAAGTATTGGCGAAAGAAGACTACCTTGTTCATTGTTGATTTCTATGCAAGTTTCCGGACCATTTCCTTTATCTATATGAGTTTTCGTATTTTCATATACACTTTTATAGCTTTAATTAGATGAGGTGGATACCCTTTATTTTTAAATATATCCCATATTTTAGAGCATATAATATTATCAAATGCTTTCTTATAGTAGATAAACAATATGCAAGTTTCAAAATTCTCTTCTTTTTTCTATCAACTGTTGGAGCGAAAAAATACAGTCAACTATAGATTTTGTACACAATACAAATTCACCGACTACTGATTTCTAAATCTGATATAACCTTAGATTTCAAATTATACTATTTATCGATTCTGTATAGTTAGCATGTCTGGATGGCATTCCAAAAGTACAGGTTCGATTTCCAGTAATACCATATATGCTTTCCCTTGTATACAGCCAATAGTATCTGGAACAAGGATTGCTCAAGTCTTGCGAAGACAAACAAGTAGCTACTTAATATGAGAAATTACGAAATCCAATAGAGAAAACGAACTACTGCACAATATGCACGAATAAAATTGAAATTGTACCGATATATTAAACGTGAAATATGATTATACGAAAATGTAGATAAGGGATTGTGCCATGCTAAATATGTGACTCCCTGCACTGTCATCTGCCAGACAGTGGCAGCAACTATTTGGCTCCTCGGAGATGTGCCTGAATTTATTATTCAACTAAAATACTACTTTTTAAATTAATTATATCGCGCCTACAATCTTCAGTTGTATTCGACAGGCTGTAAATTATTACTATATTTCGTCATATCGTGACTTTTCTTTAAAAATCATTTAAATCCCATTTTCTCTGGATTACAGATACAGTCTCATGAATGATGCATTTTTTAACTAATTGTATTAGAAATGTTTTCTGACAAGAACTATTCTTCAAAGTAGAGACAATCAGATTACATGGTCTTAAGCCATCTTTCAGCGAGGTTAATTATCCCGCGACGGTACCAGTCTCTGGTATTTGATGAGAATTTTTAGATAAATTTCCAGAGCTTCAATGTTTTCAATTTTTTGATACTTCACGCAATAAATGAACCACGAATCGGAACAAATGGTAATCTGAAGGAGCAAGATTAGGACTATATTCTGAGTGTAGTAGCAGCTCGATTTCTGCCAATTCCTGAATTGTTATCGCGTTGTTCGAGCAGTATGAGATCCGGTCTCACATCCACAAGTGTTAATCACAAAGGTTGACGAACATCTAGCCAGTATATTGGTGAGAAAATGTCTTCCCCTATGGAGACTCGAACCAGCCGAAGCCATGTAGCTCAGCACAAAGGCATCAACCTGAAACCACTGGGTTATGGTGCCGGACTCCCAATGAATCACACCTTCAAAATTACATCACACACACAACACATTAAAAACGGATATTAATGAGAACTAACTAAAATTACGAAGTTATAATCAGTTGTATTTCTCATATATATTGGACTGAAAGTATTTTAATAAAAAGTGACGATATTTCCTGCAGACATTTTAAAATAACGACATGGTAGTTATGATTAAACCCGGTAGTAGTATTTTTTGTTATTGCTATCCACAACTATAGGGCCCTAACGACACAAATTCAACACAAATTAATCCACGCTAAAACCTTCTATTATCCTGATATCTTCCATTCTAACCTCATCTTTCACACTCCTTCTCCATGACAGTCAAGGTCTTCCTCCTTTCCTCTGGCCTTGAGGGTTACAAAATAGGGATTATTTCAATAGCACCCTTGATTTTCCTAAGCCAATCTATCTTCATTTCCACCTTTTTATTTTAGACATCAACCATTTATTCATGCTAATGATGAAATTGATCCTGGTAATAAAAATCCAACCCCGAATTTGCCGTGAAACCTGTGGAAAAAAAGGTAAGTACTTAAAAACGAGTGTCAAATTAGATTACTCCTGTGTGTTAGAAACATTCTACTCCACTTCATAGCGCAATAGGCCTAAAAAGCCCTTGAACTACCAGCATACTGCAGGCCTCACATCCACGTGTGAGAGACCTACTAGAGTAGGTAATACATGAACAAAAATTGCCAATAGATGTCTACTATTTTACGTTATAATATTTATTAAAAACATAAACGAGTGATGGATTTTTAAAATGACTAAAACTCATTGTCACTATCGAACCCGTGGGTTCATACCGGCGCGGACACAAGCTCTCCCATCAATTTTTAAAAGAGACACGCCTCATAAATAGGCAACTTCTTTATCTTTTATGTATATTATAGAATGAAACCCTGACATATAGGCTACACTTTTCACTGACGTGCAATGCGGTGGAATGCATTGTATATGCTCGGTGGACTGTGAAAAATGCGAGGGTCACGTTGTGTGGCGACCGACATTATGTTGTGCAAGTGCATGCCAATGCATTGAAAAACACAACCACGGAATAACCCGAACTAAATAACATTCCAAAATGTTTCGTTCATTCACCCACAATATGTAGTCTATATAATTTGTATACTTTTTATAAAAATTCATACGAGTGTATTTATACTAAATAAATTTTGTACGAAATGCACAGAGCTAAATTTTTCCCTTCCTGCTTATTAGATGAGTTACCTGAATGTAAGCCTGATCGTTACAATTCTATAAAAATATCGGTTTGAAGCGAAAATACTTTTTAAGGCTTACAGTTAATGAATTGCATTGAAACTTATGAGTTATTTTCGTAGAGTGATCAACTTATGTCGTTCCCTCAACCATATTCTACTCGAAATCGAAATAGTACAAGCATCTGGTGACATTTGTTTTTCCAACATGTCCGTGAAAGGAGATATCTTACATTTATAATTCTTCAAGATAAACTGCACTAACTCCTCATCGCTAAATATTTCAAGATCAACGAGTCAAAATTTATTCGGTGTATTTAGTTTGCTTTCTCAATGTTTAAATTAAAATACTTTTAAAAGTCGCTATGAGATTACTATGTAAATGTTAAAATAATGATGTATCTAAGATCTCAGTCGTCCTCAACTAAGTCCAAATCAGTAATAAAAACACTTTGTAGGTACATTTATAAACAGAGACAACTGAAGTGGTTTGGGCATGTATGCCGTATCGACCCTTTCGAATGACAAGGTTCCAACTGGCAAAATCGAAGAAAATGAGTTGTTAGTGTGACAAGATTCTATTTGACTTCTGCTACAAGTAGAACGTATCCGTGTTGCAATTTATGGAGAAATAGCCGAGTTACTAGAAGGCAAAGTTTCAACTGATACAACTAAATAACGAGTTAATGACATTTTATATCAAATTATACGAAACAAATGAAATGTAAGTTGACACCTTGTCATTCCAAAGGAATACATTGGGCAAAATAAGACGAAAGCAATACAAAACAATTATAGGAATGAGAAGAACATGCAGGGATAGAACTCGATGGAAGAAATGGAATCCGACGGCTAACGGCATTAAAGGGGAGACGAAAAAAAAATAATAAAATCTACAAGGTGTTTTAATTTGAAATTGGCCTACTTGAAAATGACTAAAGGTATACTCAAGTAGTATACATTTCATTATTTTAACATTTTAAACAATTTATTATGTTAACCTTTTACAAAGTTTAAATTATGTTGTACATTTCACATAGTGTATTATTTAGTGTTCTTATAGGTCGAGATTAAAAGCATTGCTTAATTAATGATATCGCGATCTTAAAACCTATATTATAAATTTAAAAAAAAATCACAGATCATTTACATGGATCATCAACAGGTATTCCGAGCAAAAATATGAATTACATATGTCTTCCTTTTTTTCATTCATATTTATTTACAGACGCTTTAACATCTAATGCCATATTGCGTAAGACATTTTTCTGCGTATCGAGTAGGCTGTGAGTTTACCATTGTGTTTGTCATGTGTTTCCTAAAATGTGCGCCCGTTCAATTCCAATCATACTATAAAATAATGTTGTGAAATATATTCTGGAAATTAAATTCAAACTGAACATGCATTCAACAAAAAAAAAAATAGTCACAGTGGAGAGGATCGGGGTTTAAGCCTGGAACTTCATAAATGAGTTACAAATGCTGAAAGGTAACGTAACTCGCTGGTGAAATGAAGATCTTTTACTAATAAATTATTTTTGTCTGAATTTTCACCTATAGAGGATGCATGATATTTCATTATTTTTCCGACTGTATAAAAAATTCACTTCTTTAGTATCCAAATATTTTAACTGATTTCTATGTTGCGAACATAGATGTTAAGTAGACTACTATATTATACAGAGTTACTAAATAATCAAACATTCAAGAAAAAGCCCAATCAAGACAGAGCTCTGCTAAGAAACCCATACGAATATAATAACATGTGAAATTATAAGCCTACTAAAAGTAGAGTCTATTATTAATATATTTTTGGTTTGCATGAGAGCAATTCTGTTCAAGGCTATACAACATGCGCCGTCCGTTTACCAAGGTGAACCTGGCTTCTAGCAGGTGAAGTCCCAAGTCACGCCAGCCCTTTGCTAAACCTGTTTTGCCTTTTTTTACCTACTACATCCAAAATCAGCTTCCCGCCATCGTTGCTGTCATGCCGAAATGTTCCATCTACTTCGGAAATTGCACCAGAAATCCACACAGGTCCAACACAAATGTATTAATACCTTATTTAGTAATAAAAGGCTCTTACTAATTTGTTTATAATGATATAAGTTTCAAGTACCTTGAGTTACTGAATTGGAATATGTCTAAATTAAAAATAATATACGGTATATCCTTAAATGCAACAAATATTGCTTTCAAATGCACTAAATAATTATATAAAATTAAATTTATTCTTCTCTCAAATAATTTAATAATTCCTCGCAGAGAAGTGAATACGGAACCAGATTAAAATATAGATTATTAATTACTTACTATTATTTAATGTATTACTTATATATTTGTATACTTTACACACACGTGTGTTCGTGCACGGATCATGTTGAACTGACTGCTTGCATGTGTATATAAATGTAAATACATTCAAGTACAAATAAATATTGGCGCCTATCTAAAAATTGCAGGACACTAAATATAGGCCTAAGACCACGTCACACATCAACAATAAGGTCAAAAGTAAGACCGCACAATGAATTTAAAAAATAAAAGAATCATTAACTTCGAACTTAGAGTGACGAGTCTATAGACTAACAAAAAAAAATGCAAATTTTAATGAATCAACAATAACCTTATCAACGATAATCAAATTTTGAATCTTAGAATGTAGATAGTTATCTTTTTTTACAATTGTATTCTCTTATTTATATTCAATGAAGAAGAAATTATATGTTCATAAGTAGTTATGTTGGTTGCATAATGACCATCTATAGTTACGAGATTTGCGGGCGGAAACCCAGGCGGAGTCGGTGGATTTTTAAGGGTGTAAAAATCTTAAATTCTTCAGAATGGGTCCCGTATGGCAAGGTTTCTGGCAGGTATAACTTCAAACTTGAAATAGTGCTCAGCGAAAGTTTTGAAAACCTTTCACACGTCCAGATTTGAATTGCTACGCTAATGATCTGAATTGTTAAAATACCATCGTTAAATAAAATAGGCCTACTATGGGAAAATCAGTCTTACAATAGGTAACTGTATAAACGTTTCAATTTTTTTGACAATTTCTGTAACTATTCAATATACCCATTTGGTTGTAAGTGGCCAAGTTTCTATGTATAAAAAACACAAATTAAACTAAGAAAATTTATATTTGATTTTTATGTAAATAACATATTCAATGTGTCATTCTACAACCAATAGTAGTTTCATTATAAAATTGAACAAGCAACATACATTCCCAGTTCGTAAACTGAGGAATTGGATTAAGAGTATCACCAGGAGATATTTTGTGTCATATCAATAAAACACAATAAAATGTAGATGAATTAAATGAGAGCGGGAAAACCTTATTATACAGGAATTCCAGTTAGTAATATTAGAGATATTGTACTCTGGGTTTCAGAAAAAAAGTTACATCAGTTTTTTTTTACATTTGATAGGCCTACTCATAATTCAGTAATAAAATTAAGTAGGGGGATATGCTGGAGTGGCAACCGTTAGATCTAATAGATCGAATTATTAAGATTATGCTTTTGAAGTATTATTCACTATTTATCTGCGATTTCAAAGATGAGTTTTATCCAATCCCAATTGAGGTTCGAAGTAATGTCATAGGATTCCATATCACTATTTTATTTTAATACCAGGTTATGAGTATCAAATGTAAAATAAAAACTGATAATTCGGATCATTTTGTCTAAGATTCTGGGTTCCGCATCTCAAATTGCACATCACAAGCCCTTCTATAACGAAGTATATTTATTGCAGTTTAATTCATGTGGATGTAGTAGGAAGAACATTTTAGAAAATAAATATCGTAACTAATTAACTCACTGGCACTATCGAACCCGTAGGTTCACGGCCGCGCGAACATAAGCTCTCCATACATCCCTATCCTGGGCCAATGTCTTCCAATCATCCCCTGTATAATCTACTTCCCTCAAATCATAGTTAATGTTATTCAAATAAATATCATACTATTTTAATAGGCCTATTTAGATTAAATATTAGCTGTGTTTGCTATTATATTCTATATGCGTCTAATAGCACAATGCATAACAAATTTTACGGTATAGCAGTAAAACACAGAAGGAAACAAGACCATATTCCCAACAAAAATTAACCAGCAACTGTAATCTAAATATTTGAAAAATAACAAATAAGCAGTATAAAACAAGTTGAAGTCACAAATATTCTTTCTTGCAACTAATAATAGAGTTCAATTTGAAAATTAATGTTAAATTTGTTACCATTAGTAAAAACTACAGAATCTATGTTATTGCGGGCAGCAGAACACTTAAACACGAACTTTAATTGGAATGAGTAAATTATAAGCAGCATTCTGGAAATATTTTACCGAACACTTCTCTGGAATTCTGTATTGTCTTAATAAAATCTTCAAATACACTTATAATTTGGACTTGGTACACTAAAAATAAACTTTCAGTTTTAACATATAATTGGAACATTATAAAATATGTAGGACTATTTGATGCTCGAGCTCCAGGCACTATAAAATATTAACAGATTCTATTAGCTAAGTCAATTTTAGAATAATCCCCCTCCCCCTTTTATCTTTAAATTTGCGATTTAAAAATCACAAAGATCTATGCTATTACAATAAATATTGTATTTGTCCTGAATTTGTTATACCAGACTCATATACAAAACTAATGATAAATAAATAAAAATGGAATAAAAGAAAGGATATTATAATTACTTACTGGTACTATATATGAATTATATACCGCAATTTCTTGTTTTTCTATCCAAAATAAACATGCATATAAGATCAGTACACAAATAATGCTATTTACAAATATTTCAATAATGTGCCTAATACATTCGTAACAGAGAAACAAAACATAAGCAACTGACTTCATGTTTTTTTTTCTAATTTTCATTTGTTTATAATCGGGCACTATTAATTAAAAATATATATATAAATTCAACAAAAATCAATGAACGTATTATCTCAGTGATAGTATATAAACTTAATTCATAACAAGCAACTGCTGAATAAAAAACTTTTGGTTTCGTTCTATCTGGTAGCCTTGCAATTCACACTCTTCAATATCCATCCATCCATAGTAATTCTGCCCGAAGGCAGGTCCTTTACTGCAATCATAGCATTTGCATGCTATGCTTGCAGCTTTACTAGGGAATTGTAGGTGTGGTAGCTTCCCGTTGTTTTCCACACCGGTGAAGGATGATAATAATGATATGGATGATGGCCATATGATTTCGGGGACCGTTTGGGCCTTAAAGCTTTCCTGACATTTGTCTCACAGGTGAGGAAAAACCCCGATAAAAACCTCACCTAGAAAAACTGCCCCAACCGGAGATCGAACCCGGGTCCGCTGCTTGACGAGGCAGCATGCTACCTCGAGACCTTTTCAATACAAAGCCAGGTATTCTATGACATGTCTGGCATTGTATAGAATGCCAAAAGTGAGAAGCTGTATTACTGAATATAATTTATTTTTCACATTTCTTTATGTATTTTACAAAATGACAAAACCGAAGGAGGTAAAGTACTGTTATTCGTATTCAAATTCAAATTCTCTCCACCGCTGCAGCGCGCCGTGGTCTCGGAGTAGTGTCACTACCTGGTACGCTGCTGACCCGGGTTTGAATCCCGTTCGGGACAAGTTATATGGGATTTTTTTTAACAAGAAGGCAAATGTCAGGAAACGATAAGACCTAAATGGTCCCCGAACATCATCTGGTTATCATAATCATCATTATCATATTTGTCACGTTCAGTATGAATGTATGAGTCAACGGTGTGTTTCGTTTTAAATGTTCGTGTTATCTCGGAGGAGGCCCTCCATGTGCTCGTGTGGTCAAAGAAGTATACGTGTGATCTCTCGACAGGTCGTGCCACTGTTAGGCATGTGTGACGTGGGGCATGTATGAGTATCTATAAAGTGAGAGGTTAAACTACGATGGAGATGAAAATTAATCTGTCATTGTTGCATTTTTCGTAGGATACTGATTTGCACCATGCGATAAAAAAAACCTGTATTTTCATTTAATATTACATTTGGCATATTCAAGTATTTGTATAACAATTTCTGAGATTTTAGACCTCGTAAATAGGCCTTAAGTGCCATTAAACTCTTCCTTGTTCAAACAGGACTCAAGTAGCCTATTAATATTTTTAAAACAACTTTTGAAAAAATGCATACTTTTGAGGCTATCTACATACGTATTTCATTATTGTCTTTATTTCTTTAATTTGTATGAACCAATAAATCTTTCTTTAAAATAAGATTTCGTTGCATTTGCATTGCTGTAACAAGAGTTTGTTGACACTATATATATATATATATATATATATATATATATATATATATATATATTTTGCCTAGGGAAACGGTACAAAAAATACTTAATTTTATACTTTTATACTTTGCCAAAAATTAGTCAGAATTTACAATTCGTAGGAATTTTATACAATGCCTGAAAAAATATATAGGCATATATAAACATGCATATATATATATATATATATATTATATATACACACACACACATTGCCTAGGGAAAGGGTATAAAAATACTTAATTTTATACTTTCATACTTTGCCAAAAATTGGTCAGAATTTAGAATTCGTAGGAATTTTATACAATACCTGAAAAAATATATAGGCCTATATAAACATGCATATTAATATAAAATCAACTCCTAAAAATAGAGGCGGCTAAGATGAGACTACAAAGACCGCTATACTCTTTTTGATAAACGGAATGTTAACATTCTAGAAGAATTAAACATCACAGCTATCACTGAAACCATAAATGTTATCGAGACGACCGGTAGGCCACATATAAAGGCTGTCCAGTGAGAGGCTAGTCAAAGATTATTTTCTTACAGACATAATGACAACAGAGATTTTGAGAGACCGAAAAAGCGATTGAGAGACCAGTTCACCTGAATCGGAACATGCCAAATATTTGATAGAATTGGGCGATTATACAGTGGTTTTCAAGATCCAGACACTTCATATGAAGAAGGTGATTTTTTATATCTTCAAGGATCTGTCCAGTTTGTAAGGATTGATATTTTTTTTTTGTCCAATGCCACCAAGTTGTCTTTTATGACATTTCTGGTTTTCTCCCCTGGCATTGGCGGAATTGTAATCGATTTCTTAGGTTGGGGCACCTGAAAGGTGGAGTTACGTTACCCCGATGATATGATGGGTGATAAATGATGATGATGAAGCACCAGAAGTTCTTAACCTAAACTTAACCTAAATTCCAGACCATGGGCAACACAGGAATAATTCCCTTTAATGAAAAATTCCTATGGTTTGACCGGGAATCGAACACGGGACCTCATGAACTGTAGTCAGAAACGCTGACCACTAGCCCATGAGGCTGGCCTGGGTTACATATAATGTAATATTGAAATTAATATACTTTGGCAAGCAATCCGTATGCAATACAAGTGAAAAAAAATTCTGCCTGAACTGGGATTCGAACCCAGCTTTGCGCGCTGACACTCTATTGGTACAGGTAGAAAAATACGCTTTATCTGTATAGAATGTATTTAATAGTATATACCGTATAAACAAACATGTCTAAAATAATAAGAATAATTTTGGGATAAGGTACCACACCATAAGTTACTTATATAAATAGCTACAATTTATACATTCAGCCAACAAAAAAATTCGTCGGTAGTTTTCCTCTCTAGCCTGTATAACTTTACGATACATAATTTAGAAGATGACTTAGCCTCGTTGCTATGGTTGGTCCGCCTCTGGTTGTTCTCATTGTCCTGTTGTTATCAGAAACTCATCAAGCCAGTGAGTATAATTTGCTTTAATTAAGCGGTTTGAAGAGTGTTTTTTAATTCACAGAATGTATGCGTGTCACTTATCCTATTTTGTATCTGCCAGCACTTCACTCGCTTGTAACGCAGAAATGGCGGAATAGCGTTTCCTACTTTATTAACATTACTAAGTATCAACTTACAAAATACAATTTGTTTCCCATGGAATTATTTATATTCAAATAACTGTTCTGGGTGTTCAGAATCCTATGGCGCTTACTCACTGGCATAGTTGACGTGTTTTCAAGTTAACTTCATATTCCCATAAAAAAAAGTATCTGGGAAGGAGAAAGAATGAAGACAAAAATTCACACTAAATATGGTGAATATGATAATGCTGACTATAATGACCTTATATTGTTCGAGTACTGTTTGGTATTGTTCCCAAATATTTAATAATAATAATAATAATAATAATAATAATAATAATAATAATAATAATAATAATGCTTTATTTTCACTGCCAGAGTCTTCATTTTTTGTATAAGGAAAAAACCGAAAGTCATTAGTAGAGACCGGATGTTAGGGAAAACGCCTCATAGTTATTTATTACAGATATTGTAAAAGCGACTTCATATAAGTTCATATCAACGACCCTAGAGTTGTTTTTCATGAAGTTCATTTTGCCTATAAATGCATATTTCAGCTTATAATGCCTATAAATGCCTATTTGTAATTTTTCTCGAAATTAACTCAGTATTTCAATGAAATCAATTGAAATGGATAAACTTCATGGCACATATCATTTCATGGAAGTTTTGAAGTGTTCTTTTTATAAATTCCCTTAGAATAAGGGTGGTAATAACACAACCTAGCACGTAGATGGTTCCCCCTCAATGTACTCCCGTTAGCTAAATATTGTATTTTTCCAACTCATGCATTCCCGTTATGCAAAATAGCCCTATGTTATGTCCCATAGTATTCTATTCCGGCTCCAAGGCTTATTTTCAATGCAAACATTGTTGAGTGACAAAGGGGGTTCTGCTCTTTGTTGTTGTTGTAAGCCCATGTTTCCCTTAACAGAGATTTAGGCGCTATCTCCCTACAGAGAAGAATTTGAACCAGACTAATTTAGTTACACTTGTTTTCGTACATATGTAATTTTGAGTGGTCCGTGGTCAGCGTTCCGCCTCATACTGACATCTAGGAAACCAATGTAGTACTAGGACGGGAAAATTAGGTAAATTTTGCTTAGAGGCCTTTTCATTCAGGCTTCAGGATTTTTTACGAGCCTGAAAATCATCAGACTCGGGACCCACGACTTAAAGTCCCTCCCAGAGGACTTGCTCCTTGGATTTTTCCATCCTAAAAAAATCCATCGACCCCGGCAGGGTTTGAACCCGCGACCCTCGGGACCAGAGGCAAGGAGCATAACCATAAGCGTCTGCTCTTTGTAAAAAGACAAAACAAATTCCAAAATCATCTCTGATATTTTCGCATGATATTGATAGCACATGTTTATATTCTTAACATAAGACTGTAAAAAGTTATGTTGTCCATTTTTTGTAAGGGCCTATTTTGAATTTTTAGTGCCTATATTAATGATTTTAGTGGCTTTTTGCCTGCCTATTTTGAATTTAAGTGCATAACATCCGGACTCTAGTCATTAATTAGGAAACCTACCCGGAACGGGGATCGAACCCGGACCCTTTGTATACGAGACAGTAAAGCTATCATGAGACAGCGCTGGGCTGATTATAAGTAACAAGAATCTGGTAACATAAAATATCAAGCTTTCGAATATAAAAAGAAAAGAGTTACGGTCAAGATTCGATGTTCGAAAATTCCACAATTCTGAGTAATTTGAATAATGCACACACAAACTGAATGAAAGCGAAAAGCATTGAGATGAATCCACTCTCATTTTCCTGAAAGCTCCTAGTTCTCCCCCGCCTCCTCGGAAATCAGGTCGACTCACTTTTCATGTTTTCCATTATGCAGTTCAATTACACTGTCTCGGTATAGTCTCTGCCACTTAGCGAGTTTTCGCACTAGGTGTCACTTCCCCCACACTTTGATATATTCAAATAACACAATGTAACTTATATTTTATAAAATTCCCAATATAAGACCCTCTGGTCTGAGTATACAATGTGATGTCTAACGTTCGCGTAAAAGACAAACTTTCTCTCCTACTTATTTAGGAGTTTCTCGTATCAGACATTAAGTGGGTAAACTAAACGGATTCCTAGAACACAAAGTATTTTCCAGATTTCATGAAGAAATCGCAGCCGAGTTGAATGCTAGCTTTTTATTTACGTATTTTAATATCCAGATTTTACTACCATATAATAAAGTTGGTATAGCCAAATGGTACATGTATGGGTTTAATAGAGACCTGCTGTTTAGAATTTACAACATTTTTTTAGGTATTGTGAATCTTTTGTTTAGATTTATTTTATTAATCTATTCTGAAACTAAATAATAATAATAATAATAATAATAATAATAATAATAATTCACTGGGACTATTGAACCTGGAGGTTTATGGCCGCGCAAGCATAAGCTCTCCGTCCATACATCTCTATTGCATGCTAATGATTTTTAATCATTATCCGTATAATTCACCTTTTCAAATCAATGTTAATGTTATTCTCCCACCTCATTATTGGTCTACCTACCTTGAGCTTTCCCTCTGGGCTTCCTATAAGAAGTTATCATGTCCCTCTTTCACTCCCCAAGCTCATCGCAGCCTACGGAACTTAACTATATTTATTGCATCTGGTTTCCCATAAAGATCATGAAGTTCTCTGATTAATAATATGCCTATAGTCGGTTCCAGATGTCTACGGAGTAGATGTAAACAGTGGTTGTAACGGCGAAAAAGCGCGCTTCACAAGCGGATAAACCTTACGAGCACATCGACACCCAATTACGGTTTCATAACATATTTGTTTAACAACAATGAAATGCAATACTGACATAATAATGGAATTAATAATGATAATAATAATAATAATAATAATAATAATAATACTACTACCAATAATAATAAATAATGATAATACTAATAATGATTACCAATAATAATAATAATAATAATAATAATATAATAAAAATAAATAATACTAATATTAATAATAAATACCAATAATAATAATCTCTAATCGCCGTGTGAGTGTTCTCCTTCAGTAACACTTTATAAACGTTTATAATTGTCTGTATTTCTCCCGAACGAAATCCTTTCCTCTGTTTATGTTTTTTCACAGGAGACATTCCGGAAGGACCTGGTATATAATTATCGGACATCTTTTCAGAAAGGGATACTGCACTTATTTCGTCTTTAGATTCGCTATCTCTATCCGCCATGATTTAGTGAACTCTATGCAACTCTACTTTCATTTAACTTTTTGATACCATGTCATCCTCGAACTGGCCCTACATCTACCGGCTGGAATTTCATTGTGTTTTAAAGCTATCGTTGTGGTATGTTCATTAGGTATCCAAATCATGCCAAAAGAAAACAACTTAAAAAGAAAAAAAAAATTAGTTGTGTTGCTCTAAAAAAAATATTAAATGTTGTATAATGAATCTGCATTATTAATAATTATATATCTCATAAAATAATATGTTATTGATTTTTTTCCAAGTCAAAAGAGATTTAACAGTAAAAATATGTTATTTATAACTATACAGCCGGCTTAGAAATCGCCCGGAAGTAAGATCGGAATACACATTTGGTAAACATTAAACATAATTATTTTTAGCTTTAGATGTATTAATCGCTAAATATTCACTCCAAATCCAACGCGAGTTTGAAGTATTTTAGAAAAACACAACCTCTTGTTAGATTACTGTTGATAATTATGATCATTATTTGACGAATTTGGCTGAACTATAAAACAAAGCAAATATGAAGTAATTTTGATGCAGCACAACAGTGTACATATCGTTATTTGACATAACCTTCCTCAACTAGAAATCTACACAACGCATGTAACGTTTCATCACAATTTAAAACCAGAGGCTGATTAGATGGCGAGCTCTACATCGATTATGCAGTTTTGTTTATTTACTGTCAGCTCTCCGCCTTCCCCCTCCTCTCTAGTTTGCAATGACCTCTACCTTTGACAAGTCACAGACTGTTGTAAACTCATTAATGACCTTTCAATTTGCTTCAAAATCGAAAGGTCTCTATGAAAGGAAAATGACCCGATCAACTAAATTTTACAATTACAATCAAAAAATAAAAAAAAATCTAAACAGAATAACTAAATTAAAACACACGGCTTTTTATAATATTAGAAAGCATATAAGGTCTCGAAATGTAGCCGAACGGTCTATGTCATCCTACTACGCGCAGAGACAAAGAGCGCACGCTGGGTTTGAGTCCCAAGGGAGAACAAATTTCTCACAGAATTTCGGTCAGTGTACGAGCACCTGTTGTCATTTAGCATCTTGAGGAATTAGGGTAGCTGCAATAATTAGTCATTGCAAGTTGATTAAAACAAATATCACGGAATATACATATGCTGAATTCACACCATCCCTACACTCAACGAATGATCGAACAGCTCTCTAATCGACACAAAATAGATAATACAGGATTCGGCTGGTGTAGGCCGAGAGTACACAAGCTTTTAGGGCCAGATATAACGCCCAACTTCACAAACTTCTTCTTCTTCTTCTTTAGTAGGCGACTACAACATCATTGAAGTTTTGGCTCCTCAACAACTTTTCTCCACCAAGATCTATCCTGGATACAGACTGGCCAATTTCCAATTTTCATCTCCAATATATATTTTATAAAATCATCCTGCCATACTTTTTTTTGGGCGTCCAGCTTTTCTGGTACATATTGGTTTCCATTTGTATATTCTTCTTACAAGCTTGTCTTCCTGTATTCTATTTATATGTCCAAACTTCACATACTAGACACACTAATAAAACGATTAGATGCTAAATAAAGAAAGAAAAAGATATATAATTTAGCAACCATATAGTAACGTTTAAAACTCAAAATTATTCGATTTATAAACACTGTTTTAATAATAGAACAGTAAGAATACTATTTAAGAATGTCCAATGATGTAGCATAATCCGTACAGAACCTACCTTCCACAACGGGGAGAAAGAAAGAGTAAACAACGTAAGAACAGAATGGGGTAAATAGTAAAGCCGATTTATAAAAAATTCGATCGGGTTAGCTTTATTAACATAAAATATGTTGAGTGTTAAGTTCTCCTTAACCTTCCTGTGTTCGATAAATCATCGCCCGTCACTGTGGTTTCGAGATTATCATTCTGACTGGCAGAGGCGACTATACCACAGAATTTTTTTAAGGATCTGGAAGCTATCGGAATCATCTTCATGAGGATACCTGAACGCCAAATTGATAAGAAAAGTAGCGAAATCTGATTAATAGAATTGAAACTAGGCTGCGATGTTGCAAACCGCTAAGCATGTGGACCCTATACTCATTTGCTAGCAACAACCACTTCAGTCGATTTGGGCTCTTCGGATCAATCGTTCCGCACATTTACTTACAACCAGGCTTGAGGGACGTGATGACGTAAGAGTGCCAGAAGTTCGTCACGTTCTACTATATGGGGCGTCAGTGTATTCAAGGCACCAGCTGTCAGTATAAACATATCACGTAACATTTAAGAACTGTACCCTTACAGGTAGAACAAACAACAGTGAGTTCCTTAGTTTATTTACTATTTCGTACAAATAGTTTTCGTTTTTCCACACTGTAATATTGAAGCACTGGTTTACATACAAAGTCTATTCTGACAGTGCACTTCAAAGACGACACAGTACACGCTTAGTTAACTTATTGTAGTCCTTATCCCTGCTTATAACAGTTATTTACTAATTAATCTACAGTACGTAAAATAGAATCGCCTTCTTCTTCTTCTTAATCTCTCCCTTTTAGGTATTTTTACGTATCGGGCCATACAGTAGCACGACCTGTCGCGGAAGGATCTTAAACTTTCGGTTACATAAATATACCTTAGTTAGATTAATTTGTATACGCCAGACCGGCTTAAAATCTTTAATTATTGCTTATTTGACCACAAAAGGGCACAAGTCCTCCCCAATTAGTGATTAGCACAATGCGTAGTAAATTCCTAGGTAGCACGAAGAATTAAGACAGAAGAGCAGGACACAACATTCACTCATTCATTCAAACTAAACAAGGCGAATATAATGACCAAATAGTGTTCGGAGGCTAAATGGGCCATAAAGCTTCTCGACATTTGTCTTACATGCGGAGGAAAAACCCCGAAGAACCTTACCCGGTTTGCTGCATACGAGGCAACGAGGGTACAACGAGACGGCAGCCGTAGTCGTCCATCCATAGTAATTCTGCCCGAGGGCAGGTCTTTCACTGCAATCATTTTCATGCTATGCTTTGCAGCTTTACTAGGGAATTAATAGGTGTGGTAGCTTCCCGTTGCTTTCCACACCTGTGAAGGATGATGATGATGATTGTCGGATGATTTTCGGGGACCGTTGGGCCGTAAGCTTTCTGACATTTGTCTTACAGGTGAGAAAAAAACCTCACCCAGGAGACTGTTCCGACCGAGAATCGAACCCAGACCCGATGTGTGACAAGGCAGCACGCTACCTCGAGACCACAGTGGTGGACCCGTAGACATTAGGGATCTTAAAATAAAGAATTCTGGTTGCCTCTTTCACAAAGAAAAAAAAATATATACACTCGAGGGCAAAGAGTTTCAGGCATGAATATTGCCCTCCGAATTGATCCTGTTATACCCTTGCCCAATCTCGCTAGGGCTTAATGTCGCTTGGCCGACGAAGATATATTTCGGATTGGTAGGAGTAGTGGGGGGAGGTCTTGCAAGGCATTTATCATTTGATTGCAGTCTTTAATCATTTCAGACGAACACTACCGAGGCGCCCTCTTCTACGTCGTCCTCATTTATCATGGTTTTCTCGCAGCGGGGCTCGGGGCAGGGGGTTCACAAGGAACAACGCCCGTAGCTCAGTTTTTGCGAGGAAAAATAGTTAGCAGTGTAATTTCTACTGTATCCTAGCAACCAAGTGCACCTGACCCGCTGGACCACGCCCCTTTCTTAAGGCGCAAGTGTTTTTACTCATAGTCAATATCGGACCGTATAAAACACATTTTCAAATGCTTCAAACTGGCAGCGGGAAAGAGTAAAATGTACTTTATGGCCACTAAACAAGAGGAAATGCTGTGTCTTCCACCTTTACTGTCGAGACAATGCTCACCGAGCCAACAAACACATGGCTAGCGATTATAGTTACTACCTTTCATTTATATGGACTCGCGAACTTTTTTTCGTCACAGAATTGTCGAAAATGCTGTAACTTTTGAAGTGATAGCCTTTGCTTTTTTTTGGTCCAATGACACCGGTTGTTTACGACATTTCTGGCATTTTCGCAATTGTAACCCACTCCTAAGTTTAGAGCGCTTGGAAGGTCGGAGGTCAGTTACCTGGTGATATGATGGGTGATAAATGATAATGAAGCATCAGGAAAGTCCTTAAACATAAACTCAACCTATGTTCCAAATAAAAGGAATAATTCCATTTGAGAAAAACATTATTTGATATAAGCGGGAAACGAACCTGGGACCTTATGAACTGTAGTCATAAGTTCTGATCACAAGACTGGCATTTTTTTAATACCGAAGAGTTAACGAAGAAAAAAAAGTCTAGAGACATTTGACAAAAATAAGAAGAAAATAGTGTATAGCGTTTATGATTATTTATTTTACTTTACGACTCCTTTTACGTTACGTCACTAGCATCAGAATTCACATCTGGGCGAGAAAGGCTAAAACATTTTACGCAAGGCTTCTTTTACACGCTAAATATTCTTTTGCGTGCCGTAAATCTACAATGAGGTATTTTTATTTCAGGCTAAGAGTTATTTTGCAAGTCGTAAATCTACAACACGGGATCCATGCCTTTAATTTATTTCTCAAGGAACTCATGCTCATGGATTTTTACTTTCTATTTTTTTTATGGAGGTACCAGTTCAAACCCCAGAGCTTACCAATCTCACTACAGTTGTTCTTTTTTTTCTCTACGTCATTTGAATTAAATTACGTTATAAGGAACAATATCACAATCCATCCTTACTCACTGGCACTATCGAACCCCTAGGTCCATTGCCGCGCGGACATACGCTCTCCATACATCCCTATCCTGAGATAATGCTTTCCAATCATTCCCTGTATAATCTACTTCCCTCAAATCATAGTTAATGTTTTTCTCCCACCTCAGTCTTGGTCTACCAACTGGGCGTTTTCCCTCTGCCTTTCCTATAAGAAGCTTCCATGAAAGTCTTTCATTCCCCATACGGGCAACATGTCCTTCCCATCGTAGTCTACGAGACTTAACAGTTCGTATTATATCTGGCTTCCTATAAAGACCATGTAGTTCATTGTTATGTAGTCTTCTCCATTCACCTGTCTGTTCATCTCTCTTTGATCCAAAAAATTTCCTAAGTACTTTGTTCTCGAATACTTGTAATATCCTTTCCTCCCTTAAAGTAAGAGTCCATATTTCACACCCATATAATATAACTGGTAGAATAATACTTTTATATATTTTCAGTTTAACGTTTTTTGAAAGGAGTTGGGACATCAAGAGTCTCTGCAATGCACAATAGCACGCATTTCCAGAATTGAGCCTATGTTTAATTTCTTTGTGCATCTCATTCCTATTTGTGATTATTGTCCTAGGTATTTGAATTCAGCCACTTCCTCAAAATTTCCTTCATTTGTCATTAGCTGTCCATTTCCACTATATAATGTATTTCTACGTGTGACCATATATTTAGTTTTATTGATATTTACTTCCAGTCCTAATTTCTTAGTGTCACTCAATAGTGTGTGCGTGTTGTCCTTTAGTATCTCCTCGCTATCGGCCAACAATACTACATCATCAGCATAAACTAACAGTTTATTAATAACATTCAGTTGCAAGCCATTCTCTAAAGATTTAATGGCATGCTTTAGTACAAAATTAAATAGTAAAGGAGATAGTGAATCTCCTTGCTTCAACCCATTCTGAATTTCAAAAGTGTTTGGAAACTGTTTGCCTACACGCACCGTACTCTTTGTGTCATTTAGACACATTCGTATAAGTCTAACTAACTTTTTAGGAATTCCGAACTCCAGCAGGATACTATATCACTTCTCCCTCCTAATTGAATCATATGCTTTTTTGAGGTCTACGTATAGTTGATGTACAGTACCATTATATTCCCATTTCTTTTCTAAAATCTGTCTTATACTAAAAATTTGATCTGTTGTAGACCTGTTTCTTCTAAATCCAGAATGATGATCTCCTAGAATGTCATCAATATAGGGAGTAAGTCTGCTTACTAACATATTTGTTAGAATTTTGTACGAAGCTAAAAGTAATTGTTGCAATCAGTTTAATCTCCTTTCTTATAAATTGGTACGATAATAGATTCTTTACATTCATCTGGAAGAGCTTCCCGATCCATCTATAGTAATTCTGCCCGAGGGCAGGTCTTTCACTGCAATCATAGCATTTTCATGCTACGCTTTGCAGCTTTACTAGGGAATTGTAGGTGTGGTAGCTTCCCGTTGCTTTCCACACCGGTGAAGGATGATGATGATAAGAATGATGATGACGATGGCCATATGATTTCGGGATCAGTTTGGGCCTTAAAGTTTTCCTGACATTTGTCTTACAGGTGAGAAAAAACAGATAAAAACCTCACCGATCAAAACTGTCCCGACCGGGGATCGAACCCGGGCCCGCTGCGTGACAAGGCAACACTCTACCTCGAGACCACAGCCGTGGACAATATCACAATAATAACTCAATAACATTAAACTTGAATCACACCAATGAATTTTATGTATTGGGTTGAATTAAAGCAAACAATTATCTATTAAATATATTTATAGTAAATTTACACATACCAGTACCTCATAGGTGTGACAAATATATTAACACATTACTCCCCCTTTTGGGTTTATATATATATATATAGGTAATTACTTAAGTCGTGTTATGAGCTGTAGTCGAGCGGTTTAAGGCATCATGCGTTGGTGGAAATCCACGGGAATTGGCTCTGGTTCGAATTTCCATGGGGAAGAAATTTTATTATGGAATTTTGAACAGAATGGAACCGGTGCCTACTCAATACCATAAGGAATTTGATTAGCTACAATAAGAAACTGCTCCAAGTTGAGATTTCTAGGCCTGTCGGTCATGGATTTATTAAGACTACATGTCAACCCTATATGGTTGGACGATTGTCCTCTGTGATTAACACGTGTGGATGTGAGGCCAGTAGTCGGCTGATTGGCCAAGGGCTTTAATATACCTGTCGGGACCTAGCGAAAGTCACATTTACACATTTTTTTTAATTGTTGTAGCGTAGTTAGTTAAGGTTATGCGCTACAACTCGGAATGTTGAGAGTTTGAGTCCTGTTGGGGTCAATTCAGCCTCTAACCGAAATGAATACCATTTGCTTGTGGTAAAGGCAATCATCATGCAGGGCTGATATTCCTTGACGATTGTCTAGAAAGGGGGTAACCTTAACTACTAATATCCTAAGGGCCTATTGAGACCTGTAATGGAATCATTGTATTGTGCTGCATAAGAGTGGAATTTGAAACAATTTTTTAAATTAAAAAAAATGGGTTATATTTCTCAGATAAATGAGGATATATACCTTACTCTAAAATCCGATATTAATCTTATCTGCTGTAAATTATTTAAAAAATGCAGAAATTTTGAAACAAAATGTAATTTAATTTTCGACTGCTATGATAAGCGGCAAGACATTTAAATATATACATGTGCGCGCTCACAGCAAATCATATTTCAGCATCTGAATGCACATTTATCCGAAAAAAATTAACTATTGTTAAACTTCACAATTCCCACAAAAACCCAATTTATAAAGTATAAAAGATTATAGTTTGTTTGATATAGTCATATTATAACAACATTATTTTCTCTCTCACACACACAGAGAAACGTATTATTTAGGACTATATATATTTGTGCATTACTTTTGTGTGTTATTTTATTTCATGTATATTACTTATGAACTGTCTACTGTTCTATTTTATAAATATTTAAATTTTATTTACTATTAGTATTCGTATGATTTAACTTTAAAATAAATATATTTCCTGAAATCTCTCATAAGTTTTACTACTTAGGAATTGATCCATGTCTGAAGTTCGCTAAGGATTATAGTGATATATCCTTATTCTTCATCTTCTTCCATATATTGTGATTGTAGCAGTCTATATTATTTTAACATACGATTTTTCAAGATGGGTGGAAGAGAATACATGTTCCCAAATATTACAATGAAATAATACTAAGGTGTACTATAACTTATTTTTTTGTAAAAACAGTCCCGCGCTAGCCCAGTGGTTAAGTTAAGAAGCCTTGGCGCAGAGCTACGGGACTTACGCTGGTTCGAGTCTCCATGGGGGAAGAAATTTTCTGGTGATAATTCGGCCAGTATGGAAAGATGTCCACCCAGCATCATGAGGCATTTGGGTAGCTACAATAAATAGTGGCTCCAAGTTGAGAAAATCAGCTATAACGGCTGGGGGACTCGTCATGCTGACCATATGTCACCCCTACACTGGCTGGATGATCATCTACCTCTGTGATTGACACATGTGGATGTGAGGCCAGCAGCCGGATGGCTGGCTAAGGGCCTTGGAGGCCTCTCGCGCCAGGATTTTTTTATAAAAACTCAAAGTTACAAGATTTGGGCATTAACGTTGCCTGACATTCGTCTAACTGCTGAGGAAAAACCCCGTAAGAAAAAAATCACTCGGAATGTTGTCCCGAACGGGGATAGAACTCACAATCGCTGCGTACGAGGCAACGACGCTATCTCGATATCACAACGGTGTGTGTATATTTATTTATATTTATTGTACAAAAGATCGTTACATAAGTTCAAATATAATATCGCAATCAATTTTCTGTTTCGTTTTAAACCTAATTTAATGATTAACTGTAAGGCAACCCTTCATGTTTAGGGAATACATGTATTCTCTCTTCAATAACATTTAACCTACATATAACCTACATAAAAGTCAGATGTCCCATACCACTAGTCAGACGGCTAACTCCCACACATCCAAATTACATATGACAGCATTCAGGTACAAGTTCGAGACCAGTTGGGCGTGAAGTTAACAAGAGAGAACTGTGTGGAGTGCCTTTTACACACACAGCATTGCCGCTAAAATTTTGAATGTTAACTTTTCCTTTACATAATATACAAGTGTCTCCATTATTTTATAGACTATTTCAACGAGTTTAAGCCACGCCCCTTAAGTAGTGCGGGAATACTTTATGTGTGTCCTGGCCTAATTTCTCCTGTTGTCATAATTTCTCATGAGGAAAAAAGATAAAAAGAAAATAATGCTAAGTATGGATCGATGAAAAATATTTTCATGCACTAGTGGCTATAGGTTTCTCCCCGGGATCATCGTTACATCTACGCAGTCATCTAAATATCTAAATTAGCTTCCCTTCCCCAGACTTCCATCAAGTCTAATTCTCACTGAAAAAAGTACTGTACCGTTTTTCTTTACGGTAGGGGGCTCCGAGTCGACTGGCTGATACGATATGGTTCCCATAGCAACGGGTTCTACACATACGCCTCGCGTTGCTATTGATTTTCCTTCTCGGGCTCGCGATGGCGGTTAGGGACGCTCTCGGTTCGTTGGCCGGGGGAACACGATCCAAAATAGGGGGAAAGCCCCCCCCTTTGCTATTTTCCCTAGAGCAGATCCCTGTAATAAATGATTCCCCACTCCGACATGTTTGGGCTGATGCTGGATGGAGCTAGAAGCTTCAACCAAAATGCCGGGGGGATTTATTACATGCAGGGGAGTGGCTCATGCGCAGGGTTGAGTTGCTATGGAAACGCCACCCCCGACCGCCATGACGTCACCAACGATACAAGCGCCACTCCAATCCCTCAATATCCCTTTAAAAACTGCTTGCCTGTGCTCCATCCGATATACAAAGCGGACTCGCAGAAATACGTGACCCAAATGCCAGACAAGTATATCGTAAGTACACTAATTGCGGCTAATCTAAACCATGCATCGATAGTCTTCATTTAGAAGAAAATCAATTTTGTTTCATTTGAACTCCAGTTTACTATAACACAAAAATTAGTTGACCAAATTTAATCGATAAATTTATCTTAAGAGAATCTAGACCAGTACGTTGTACATTTAGTGTATAAATTGAAAAATAAAATATATACATAATACCTCTTGAGCTTTATCATTGTTGTGAACGCGTTTCAGGGTTAGGTTCTAATGAACCTCCCCCCTCTATCTCAAGGTGAGATTGGACCATCCATAGTACCTTTCATCGTTCTCTCCTTTTATGCCCTTTTGGTAATCCAGCAGAGGAGAACTATAGCCTATAGCTCATGTGGCAATGCGTCAGACTAAGGACTACACAATTATTTAATAACAATAATCTACTTCCCTCAAATCATAGTTAATGTTATTCTCCCACCTCGTTCTTGGTCTACCAACTGGACTTGGGCCTTATACACATAATTTGGTTATGAATAGTGGATTAAAACAATTTTAAAATATGACACATTACATATTTGGGGCCTGCATATTACATAGCTTAACAAATACCTCTTTCCACCTGGGATATACAAGCTTAGCAACCTCTATATTATAATCGATTGTATATTTATGCGAACATATAGAAATTACCAGTACACCGGAACCTCGATCCCAAGGTAAATAATTTATGATTGGTTACTCTATTCATACATACCTTTTCCTTAGCAAAATATGGGTTATTACATATTAGACAGTAGCTTATATATATATTTTGGGAACTTATGAAGAATTATTACTTTCTATTGTTTTTAATGAAGGTATTTCAATAAAGCCAAATGTGTTTATAAAATAAATACAGACCTACCAGTAGACACAGGCCTATACGACACTGAAACTTGGGATCTTAATAAATACACGAGTTACACATGAAATAAGCCTATAACATGCTCTAGTTTAATTTAATTAATATTTTAATAGAGTAATGGAAAAATATGGCGGCTTCGTGGCGCAAACGGTAAGACGCTCGCCTCTCACGGCTTGGGTCCCGAGATCGAATCTCAGTCACTCCATGTGGGTTTCATTGTGTATGAAACGGAGCTTAGGCATGTTTTTCACGGGATTTTCTCCCGTTTTCCCCTGCCATAATTTCATTCCACCATTTCTACATACTCATCTCATCCATTTCATTTCGTTCAAACTTACCCCGTAATGGTGCGTCAAGCGTGGTCGGCCGGCACCCTTCTCATCCACAGACCTCTACATAAGGGGCTCATCTCGTGTCATTCCTCGACCCGAGCCTGAGTTGGACAGGAGTTAAGGGTATTTATTTTATTTATAAATCGGTATAGATATTATTTAGTCTGTGAGTTTTAATTTAACACAAATACCTGCTTGGTTTTGTGGCTTGAGGGGCGGGTTTTGGCCGGCCAGACCGTTATCTGAACGATCCGCTCTTTAGTGGGGTCAAACTTCTCAGAGCTGATGAAAGAAAATATACACTTTTAAGCAAGGGTCCTTTTGTTCAAATGATGGTCCGGCTGGTCCAACCCATCCCTATGCCCAGAACACAGACAGGTACTTTTGTCAGACTCTAAATTGGTGCCAAAATATATAATTCGTAGGTTCAATAATTACGGTCATTCAAGATTTATTTTCAATGCAGTCTGTCACTTTTAAATAAGCTTGCTTCAGAAAATTACTAATTTTACAAAATATAGTCCCGCGCCATAGCAGAGTGGTTAAGGCAAGGTGCCTTGATGCAGAGCTACGGACTTGAGCTGGTACGAGTCCCCATGGAGGAAAACATTTTTTCATGGAATTTCGGCCAGTATGGGAACAGTGTCCTTCCAGGATAGTGGGGAATTTGGGTAGCTACAATAAGTAGGGCTCCAGGTTGAGAAGACCTGCTACAAGGGTAGGGGGACTCCATATTCTAACCACATGTCGCCCCTACACTGGATAGATGTTCTTTTACCTCTGTGATTAGCACATGTGGATGTGAAGCCAGCAGTCGGATGGTGGGCCGAGGACCTTCTAGGTCTGTCGCGCCGTCGAGTTTATATAGGGTAAATATATTCCTCAAACCAAAATGGTGCTTAGGTTACGCAGTCCCTGCGCGAATATTTTTTTAGTGTCTAAATTATATTTTTGTGTTATAGTTTAGGCAACTAAAAACCAGTTTATGTGTCTTAGTAGGGCATAAGAAAGAGGAATGCTTCGATTAAATAATACAAAAGAATGTATTAATTAAATTTAAAAAATGGATCATCCATAATAATAAACTTCATTAATCTTTCAGGGATCACGTACAGTACATTTTAAAATGCATAATTCCGAAGGAAATGAAGTAAAGGATATATTCTACCCCGATCGAGAATATGCGAGTTTCAATCTGAATGCACAATGCAGCCTGAATAAAAAAATGCAGTGAATAAAAACACAACGCTCTAATGGGGAATATAAGGGGTGAGGGTGGGGCATTGAACGACGGCAAACAAAGCGGATTTGCTTACCTAGCAATGGCATTTTATGTGTTTTCAAATATGGGCATAAGGCTATTCCAAATAGCAGTTAGTTGTCTGCAATGTGTTGTAATAAAAATTTTATACTACAGAGAGAGAGAGAGAGAGAGAGAGAGAGAGAGAGAGAGAGAGAGAGAGAGAGAGAGAGAGAGAGAGAGAGATAGTAAACCTCCACGATCCAGAGATTATACATACGATGCAGCATGACACTTCTAGATTATGCTGGTTTAGTTGATAGCACACAAAAGAAAGAGAAAAAACCTGAATAAGCTAGATCGTTAACATAAGCTAACATAGTGGATAGAGCACAAGCTCGGCCCTAAAATATGTAGAAAAACATACCCCACTTTGCTTTACCTACTCTAACCTACATATTTATAACTCTATATATGTTATAAAGTATCGATCATCCAAAATCTCAAATAGGCCTACTGTTACAAGAAGTCTTGAAGAACAGAAAATTGTACTAGAATCTACGTAGTTTAATATTGTACATACGAACAAAAACTAATTTTAGAACCCCATACTTATAAAAAATCAAATAATTATAAAATAATAATAATAATAATGAAGTGTTACACATATTTTTTTTCGAATAATTTAATTGTAATTGGATTTTTAACAGTTGCATAACACACCGTAGTGCGGTTGGTTAAGACAATGCGCTACAGGACGGAAGATCAAGGGTTCGAGTCCCAATGAGGCGAGGCATTTTAAATTGTACTAAAACCATCTCGTGGCAGTTGGCCTTGGGTTCGATTCAGCCTCTAACAGGAATGACTACTAGACATGTTCGGGGGTAGAGGCGGCTGAAAACCGGTTGGTAGCCTGTGCCAATATACCAAAAAGTGGGACCTTTACATACTAATCCCCCAACGGCCTCCCACGAACTGAAGAAGGTTCACTCTTAACAGATTGAAGGTTTCTGATCTCATTTTTTAATGATACTGAATTGAATCACTGTAATTAGTATATTATTTACTAATAATAAAACTGGATAACAAATTTTAACTTTTTGTTAATTACGGAATTGAAATGACCAGATTTCGATGTATTTTTTCATGCTGAACACGAAAATGACAATGACAGTGGTCCAGTTTTTTTCGTAATTTTGACAAATATCTCCGAGAAAAATAAAGTCCCTCCTTAAATCTGGTAATATTAAGACTAGCTTGCCTCAGTTAAGGGTGATTCCCTTAGGCTTGTCTGCAGTAATGGACTTCGGAGACATCTCTCACCACTGATCTACAATAGTCAGCTAGCATGTATTCTAGCCTATTTGCCTTGGTAACGTCTTTCAAATGATGAGATCGTCTGGTGAAAATGTTATCCATGTTCATCAGAAACTGCACCACAGTTTTTCAGGAAAAAGTACAAATGAGAGTGGAGAAAATTGATTTTTAATGAATTTTAAAGTAACTACTCTGAATGATTCCCATGCATGTTCCTTTCTTTTCTTTTCAAATGTTCCGAAAAGTGTTTATCCTTGAAAGAGTTCTCTGACCAGGGAACCAATAAAAATACCTTCCTTAAATTTCAGTTGTACTTGATTTCGGAAACTTTGTTAAGTACCTAAATGCACTCCATCAAGTACCTATTTGCAACTCACATCAGTAAACTGCCTTAAGATTGAACTTTGATGAATTTAGAAATAATTGCCACGCTTCTGGCCAGTGTTGGATGTTTATAGCAGACATTAGACCTTGTATATTGTTACACAATCTAATGTAATTTTCTTTTAAATTGTTCAAGTGACTTATGGGCTGTTACATATGCAGAGACCTTTACATTTTTGCCAAGATACTTAAACTGTATAAGTCGCGAAGCCAGGAGTTCTGCTTTGGCCTTTGAGAGTTCCGAGTATCGGACAAGATCATTTAATTCCTCTTGAGTCATTGTGTGTGACTGAGTTGGAATTTCAGGAATGAAGTCAGGATCATGGGATGTGGATGGTCTGGGTATTTCTTCCGAAGTGATGGATTTCGTTTCGTCTGAATCAATATTATAGGAGTCTGGTAGTACTGGAATAGAAAGTTCTTTATAGAGTGTGTCACCGACTAATAGCTGAAGGTATGTTGGGATAATTCACCGCTTACCTCTTCTTCTTTGAAATATACGAGGGCGGATCGGAAAGTAACGCACAATAATTTTTTTTAAAAAGTTTAATAGTAAAAAAAAGGGAAAAAATCACAAATGAACTTACATCTTTTACCTACTTTTCGACATAGTCACCAACTTTCTCAACACATTTTTCCCATCGTGTTACCAGTTTCAATATGCCCTGTTCGTAGAAGTCCGTATGGTTGAAGTGTAGCCATCTGCGCACTGCTGATTTCACTTCCACATCTGTCTCAAAGCGTTTGCCGGCCAGGAATTTCTTCATGGGACCAAACAGATGAAAGTCCGATGGTGCAAGATCCGGACTGTATGGTGGATGCTGGAGCACCTCCCAACCAAATTCGGCGATTTTCTGACGAACGACAGCAGCAACATGGGGGCGAGCATTGTCATGAAGAAGTTTAACGTTAATGTTGTGACGTTTGTCACGAATGGCACGACGCAACTTCACCAAAGTTTTAATGTAGGCCGCAGCATTCACAGTGGTCCCGTGTTCAGCAAAGTCCAGCAATAAAACACCATGCATATCCCAAAACACTGTCACAAGCACTTTCCTGGCAGATTGAGTCACTTTGAATTTTTTCTTTACTGGGGAACAGCATGTTTCCACTCCATTGATGCCTGCTTTGTTTCGGGCGTGTAGTGGTACGCCCACGACTCATCACCTGTGACGATTCCTTCCAGAAAGTCATGTCCTTGTGCGGTGTACCGCGTTAAGTGATCCAAGCTTGCCATCATTCGCTGGCCCTTGTGGTCGTCTGTCAGGTTCTTAGGCACCCAGCGAGCACTAACTTTACGGAATTTCAAATTTTCATGAACAATATCGTACACCGCACCATAGGAAATGTTGAACTTCTGCGATAAGGCTCGCAGTTGCACACGCCGGTCGTTCAGAATTGCCGCCTCAATGCCTCTGACATTCTGCGGGATTGCTGCTGTTGTCGGCCGGCCGGAGCGTGGCGAATCACTAAGGTTCACGCGTCCCTCTTGGAAGAATGTGCACCACCTGGAGACATTGCTACGGTCCATACAATCATCCCCATACACGCCACGCATGTCCCTGTGAATTTCACTGGGTTTTATGCCCTTTGGCCCACAAAAATCGAACAACACTTCTCTGTTCCTCACAGGTGGACGACTGTAGCATGCGCGCCATCTTTGTTACATAGTTCAAGCTTCTCTCGCAAGAGGCACCTGAGAAAAAAATACCATCTGTAGTGAAAACTTCAAACTATATCTCTGTGAAATTTCAACATTCTAGCTGCAATACCAAGGCAGAAAAAAAATATTGTGCGTTACTTTCCGATCCGCCCTCGTACTTAACTGGTGGGACCATGCAGAAATAATCACTTACATTATTAGTTTGTTCTCTCCAAAACATGGGGATTTCTTCTTTCCTTTCAACCAGTCACCACGATTTGCAGAACATGTCTTTCTAACAAATATGTATAGCAAACTGTTTGTTAAGAACCTCTATTTTGCACCCGAAATAAACATTGGTATGCTTTCTAATAAATTGAGTTACATGTCGCTTTTGCGATGCGAACGTCACTTTTCCTCAAATATCAAAGGTTATGTGGACTATCGTGGCATTTTAGCTTTTATTACATTGCAATCATATCACTGCGCAAAATTTTAAAAATGTATCTGAGAAAATATAGACACATCACACATGTTTTCTATACGGCAAAACTGCACATCTATATAACTTATATACAAGGAACGAACCATTGCTCACTCACGAAATTCCACTTCGACTGATTTCACAACCTGTTGGGGTAAACACCGGCCCTTTAAGATAAATCTTATCTATATTATACAGCAGTCACTGTCTCTCCTCCTCTAAGGGTGTTTCCTTGACCTTCACACTGACTACAATATCCACAGCATACGCAGTAATACTAAGCATGCTGATAATTTAAAAACCAGACCACTGTCATCATTCTGTCATATTCGTAATTAGGAGTTTAATCTTAATATAAAACGGTCACTTTTACTTCCGTAACTTTTTGGCTGTTGTCCAGTGTAATTATTTACTAATAATTATTATTTTCTCTATTTTAATACCATATATTAATTTATCGGTTTATAAAATGTTTCACTGGCTGAGTAGGAGAGAATGTCTTCTGCCAGTTTAAATAAATCATTATAATTTAAAAGCGTGTGTTTTAATGTCGCCCACTGCAGTTATCACTAGGCCTGAAAAAGATAACGGCATCAGGATAGTAACTAATTTATATACACATTGTTTACAAAATATGTGTCTTTGTCGAGCGTCTCCACTGCCTGCTCGGAGCGAAGAGTGTGTATGTTCAACTCGCCTCAGTAATAGACCTCTTTACATGACGTGTGGTTGTATCAGAATGCCAAAACAAAAATTGTGCTAAGATGAGTCCAATCTTACACAAGGCGGACTCTACTAGAAGTCCGTCCCGAGTACCGCGTGTCAACGTGTAATTTGTAAACACAGAGATCTAAGTATAGTCTACAGACGAAGTGCATGGAAGCAGTAGGTATTTCATACTCAGCACATTATATCATGAAGGATTGTACTATAACTTACCTTCATTTAGACGCTGAGCGGGCGTGTTAGTTCCGAGTCTGACGGACAGACTTCAAAATTTTAATCATCACCCTTACCTCACAGTGAACTACAAAACATTAAAATATAAGAAGAGCAAATTTAATTACCGTAAAACACAAAATATAAAACATGAAATTGAATACGCCTCAAATAAACTACAGATGTGAGTGGCATCATGACTGTTCCTATATTCACAGGTAGTAAGCCATTGTATCGTCTGCAATTCTCCGTGCCCCCTTCGGCCCTTGCTTTCATTCTTCTCGTCTGTGGACTATGCGATTCGGCCTAGCCTAAAACCCATACTTTTTTCAGCCCTACTTATCACGCTCCTAGTTCAGCGCCCAGTATATATATATATATATATATATATATATATATATATATATATATATATATAATATCTATATATACAAGCGTTACTGCTATAAAGTAAATATTCTCTTTAATAATTTGCTTAACTGTTATGTTAGCCGCTAGATGGCAGTCGGAAGATCTTTCCGCTACCTCTTGTGTGAATTGAGAATACTACATGTATAAGAAAATTGTATGTTTGTCTTGGAATTCTTGGGTAGCTCAGCTGGTTAGAGCGCTAAAGGTACAGACTTTAGAGACTCGAATTCAAATCCCGACTCAAGCATTCATGTTTCTTTTCATATATATATATATATATATATATATAAGTTATATATATATATATATCCTGTTATCAATTTAGGATGAGGCTATGTATAAGTAGTTTATAGTGTATGATGTTGTGTGAGGGACGATGAAGAGAAAATAACATAGCCTATTGCTCTCAAAAAGCACCAAGGGGACCGCCAAACTTAATTCATATCCGGCGCACAAATCTCTTTCAAGATTACCACGCGAACTATGGAGAGTTTTGGAAATAATTCAGGTACCACAATCTGGTAGTGGATCCGTGGCGCAAATGGTTAGACACTCGCCTTTCGCATTGTCACAGTTCTCGTTTCGGTGATTTATTGTTTTTTGTTGCCAAAAAAACATACTCATGTTATTCATATCGTCCCATTTTATTCCAAATGACTCTGTGATGACGCAACAGGCTTGGTCACCCGGCATCATAGATTTTTAATAATAGGGGGTACATCTTATCTCATCCCTCTTCCGGGCATTACGGTAGACACCAGTAGAGGATTTACCTACCACATGCTAGTAATTGAAAACTGCACGCCAGTATCTTTCCTAAAACCGAGATGGAAAATTTTACAATTAAAATTTCTAGTTCAACACATTAAATAATACCATAAACCGACAAAAATGAAGAGCTAAGGTCGACTGAAATTATTACTCCATTGGCCATTAGAACATAGGAGAGCGAATAATGGTGTCAAAGTCATTCAGTCCCTCAAACTTAGTTTCAGTTTTCTTAATCGAATGTTAAATCTACATTTTTAAGTGCATATATAACAATCTTGGTAATCCCTGTAATTGAACTAGGTATTAAAAAGCCTAAATAAGAAAGGGTAATAGATAAACCCACCTCGGTGATCGTGTATTTGAGCTAGGTACTAGAAAGCCTAAATAAGAAAGGGTAACATATTTTATTTCTAAATTTCCATTATTCAGAGTATATCAGTTTATGTATAGAATGTTTTCATTTGACTCAAAACGGTTGTTGATATAAATAAAATGAGTTGATTGGCACAAGGGTATTTTCCTATAAACATGAGTGGAATGACAGGTTCGTGGAACTGGAGAGAATTCACGTGAATATGGTTGTGATTAACACATCGTCCCTCCTCTCTCTCACTCCTCTCATTCAAAGGGAAACACATCTCAATGACTGGAATGCTGATTGCTGTCCTAACAATTCAAACTCGTAATCCGCATTTATGAAGTCGCTTAGAAAGGAATCGATTTGGGATTAGCGCGTGATTGACTGCACCACTTGAATCTTCTCACACACTCGCATCCGGAATTACAATACACTAATACACTTTCCTTTCCGGGATTTTTTTATCCATTCATTATTACAATATAGATAATCTGGAAAACTTTATTTCGTAATTCCTAGACTCAAAACTAATATATTGAGATATTTATTATGGCTTATTATTATTATTTTTATTACATAGGTTACTTGTAGATTTTTTTTCACAATTCCCCGATTGAAAAATTGAATGAAATATTATTTTTATTATGGTTATTACGATTACCCAACTGGAGGCTGCCTGAAAGCAAAGCATGCTATTACAAAGAGAATAGGCTACAGAAAAAATGCATGTCAACATATAATACAATTACAACAATTGATATAAGATCAGTAGTGGACGTTCTCCATGAGCTGTCCCATAAACATGATTCCGTAAGATTTTTTAGAGATTCACGAATAACTGTTATGTCTGGAAATAATACTAATTGGTCAATTATAATAACCAATGAAATTTATGGAGACTGGCAGATGAATAAGCATTTGAAATATAAATTAGAAGGCATAAATGGATGTGGACAAGACATTCTCTGAGGAAATCAAGGGAGGCTGCTGAAAGATCGGCATTAGAATGGAATCCCCAAGGAGCTCGGACAGTCCGACGTCCACGAGGAATATGGAGAAGATCTGTTTAGGAATGAGACAGAGCATTGGAAGAACGTGGACGGAAGCCAAGGCTATTGCTGCCGATCGTGTCAGTCATTATATTAAGTTTACCCGGGTTCGATTCCCGGTCGGGAGAGGCTCCTGGGTGAGGGTTTTTTCGGAGTTTTTTCTCATCTGTAAGACAAATGTCAGGAAGCTTAGGGCCCAACGGTCCCCGAAAATCATCCGGCCATCATCACCATCGCCCTTATCATCATGCTTCACCGGTGTGATAAGCAACGGGAAGATACCATACCTATAATCCCCTAGTAAAGCTGCAAAGCATAGCATGAAAATGCTATGACTGCAGTGATAGACCTGCCCTAGGGCAGAATTACTATGGATGGATAATATATCCACTAGTATGTGCACTTCTATCACGTTTGTCACTGTAATATTGCATGAGTTTACTAATTTTATTTTATTGATATGAACTGATAATTACATAGACCCTAATAATGGAATACCTTGATAACTGAAAAATTGAGGGGTGATATCAAGTTGATCTACCCTACAATTTGATCCTAATACCTCCTAAATATGGGTCTAAGATAACCCGTTCGGAAGTTGACAGACTAAATTTTAATTACATAAATGTTGCTAATAAAAATGGGACCTCATAGTGACATTCCAACCCAAAATTTGCATTTGTTAACTTTATTACAGTTCAGAAGCTGGCGTGGTTTGGACATTAACAAAATTCCAAATGGAAGATCCGTCAAAAGACTATTTAAATGACAGCAATCTCAACAAAATTACGCAGTAGACCTAAAAATAGATCGGAAGATGATGTCGCAAATTATATCAAACGAATGGAATTCAAGAATTGATTAATCAAGACCAAGATCCTGCACACTTGAGACATCTTGCAGACATGGCCAAAATTTCAAGTACAGTGTAGTGCCCATAGAAGATGAATCCAACATTTCCTTTGAAGACAAGCGAAAAAAAATCTATATATGATCTGTCGAGAATTTTAATCCGGGACATCCTAAGTATCAATCTCAAAAATTTGTACTCGTCCAATACGGCAATCACAAATCTTGATTTTTTTTTTCAAAATTATACATTAAAATATAAATAATTAATAAATAGATGTTACGTGATCTAAGATAATATATTTTTGGTTAGACTTAGTATCTACTCAATTTTATCAGTCACAAAATGTGTTTCTAAGAACAGTAAAAACAAAATAATACAGTCCCAAAAGAAAACTGCTGCCGTTTCAATATATTAAATAGGTCCTGATTTTCAGTAGCGTTATCTCTGATAAAAAAGTATACTTATAGTAGAATAAAAACAAACTCATATTAATTTGGGAATAAACATCTGGCAAAGACAGACACCTGTTCCCAGCCGGTGGAACATCAAAGTTCTTAATTAGAACAAGATCCCATGTGGATATAATTAACCTTCAGAACAATGAAATTTCTCTAATACACTATCTCCAAGTTTATTTTCTCAATTAATACGCCGTTTTTTAAATCAACAAAAGTTTCCCCCCCCCAAATTTTCGAGGTTTATTCGACCGCGTTTTCAGATTCCTTTCTCCCAATTAGGTGTCCCAAGATTTATAAACGATATCTCTGGCATAATGTTAAAGCATCTGATTAGTATCTCGTACATGAATAAATTAATTTATTAAGATAGTTCATGAATATGATTAGAAGAAGGTGTTTATTCTTACGCTATTTGTTTTTATATATAATTCTATAAGGAAGTTCTTTTACACATAATTAAGGTTGATTCCAGGCTGTATTAGCCCTATAGAAAATTTTCTTTATATATATAATTTAAAACTTAGCCTTTGTAGTAAGTTATAACTGAGTAGATATGTCTACACTATATTTAGCATGTTTTATAATAGGCTACATTAAGTCCATATCATAATTCAAATTTTGACCTGAAACGGCGAACGAATTGTGCTCAGAAACCTCTATTTCGAAGTTATTTTATATGCAGCAATTCAAAAGGAACAAAGAGAGCTTTACCTTTACTCGTAAACAAGTTACTCAGGGCTTAAAAATACTAAAAAAATGTACAGATTCCGCCCGGATTTAATTTCGCGAACGTCGTAATCAGATGCTAGCATAGCTAAATGAAGATATGAAAACGTATCATCTGACTCGAGTCGATGCCAGTATATGGAAACGCCAAAATTAATTAAAAAAACTAAAATGATAAAACACTCTGATTAAATTTTACTCATGAGAATTACACATTTGAACGTTCAGTTTATTGGTTTAAAAATAAGACATTGACACTATGTAAACAAGTAATTCATGGCCCTGCAGACATAACTTCTCCATACTTCCCAATCCCGACTAATGTTAATTCATATAAACATGGTTAACGTTATTCTCCAACCTCATTCTTTGCCTACATGCTGGGGGCTTTCGTCATCGTTTTTCCTATCAGAATGTTTCATTTCCTTTCATTCCCTTAAGTGTTACATTGTCTATATCGCAGTCCAAGAGCCTTTACTGTTCATATTTCATCTGGTTTCCCATATAGAGTCCATGCAGCTCATTTTTACATAATTTTCCATTCGTTTGCTGTAATCGTGCGTTGGTCAAAAATTATTCTAGGCACTTCATTTTCAAATATTCGTAATCTTCTCTCATCTCTTAAAGTAAGAAACTATGCATCCATGTAGTTAATATGGCGGAATCGTCGTTTTATATATTTCTGGTTTAACATTTTTAGAAGTTTATAGGCTAATTAAATTACTGCAATATGGAAGGAGTTAATACCCATTACCGGGCCTGTGAACAAATGGCAACAGAGAAATACTTAACTTCGCACTTGGAAAGTATCTTGGTCGTGTGCAGAAGTAATCAAGGGTGTGCTGGAATTATTTTAGAAATTGGAGTAATGAGGAGGCCTGGGTTAGGCAATTGGTCTCATGGGAGGATTACACGCCAACCAAGCTGAAGACCCTCTGCTCCCCCTATTCTCTTTTCCTTGCTAATGAAGCAGTCTCATGACATGTGAGCCAGTTTCAAGTGACACATTTTGTCGTTTACTTGCGTTTTCTTCTTGCCTGAAAATGAATTACGTTTTGAGGTATTTCTGCATTTTTTCTCATAAGTTCAAGCTGCATTACATTTTCTCGTTTAGAAATATGTTTAATTATCTCTTTTCTAATTCAATTTCAACCTTTAAAAAATCAAGGCAGTTTACTAATGAACAAAAAAACTAACTAGTATCTCCTGGCAATCGCTCAAATAATAGCCTATATGTTTTTTAATTCGAAATTGTTGTTATATATAACTTATATACACATACACAATAAAATAATTATTGAAAAATTCTATATAAAGTTCCTCGTGTGTGATTTAGCTTGAGAGTACCTTGATAGCAATCATGTTAACTTTGGCTATTTGGCGAATAAAATTAAAAACATAAAATATAACCATAAATGCGCTTACGAAATATAGATAATCAATGAGTTGATACAGGCGAGACTTTAAGATTCGTATTCGGGATGTCTCGGAATCAAACCCCGGTGTCTACCAACATGGCTTTGCTCAGAAGCAAAGGTAAATGCTGGATTGGAATTATACTGCAATGAGTTATTTCATCAATGTCGCAATTCCATATCATTAATGAAGGAAAGAATACACAACCACATAAAACAGATATACCCAACCACCTGAATGCAATACATTGTGGGCGCGATATGGCCTTAGGTGCGCGTATAAATAGAGATGAAATAAAAGTAATATTAATACTCATTGATATGAATGTTCAGTTTGTCATTTTAATTTTCACTAAAAATCCAACCGATGAAAGTCAAATCTAAAACTAACTTTTTTTCGGAAACAAAATTAACAGTTTTAATATTTTAAACGTATGACCAATCATAAGACATTTAAGACAATGCTGAAAAATGGAACCATTTGTGTCCATCTACTTTAATACCAAATAACTAACCTCGTGGTATCGTGGTCAGAACTTTTAATTACATACAATTCATGACGTCACGCGTTCAATTTTTTTAAAGGTGAATTATTCCTGATCTTGCCTATGGTTTGAAATTTAAGTAAGTTATAGGTTTAAGGATTCTCTTGGTACTTCATTATCACCAACATAGCATTGGGGTAAAAGTCACTCCTCTTTGTAGGTTTCCAAACCAGAAAAGTGATTACAATTCCGTCAATGCCAGTAACGTCGTAATATAACCTAATGGCATAGAATAAATACATTTTATAATATTTTAATGTGGTGTTGTGATGGACTGATATAGGCCTATATGCAAAAAGTTGAAGTAGGCGAAATAATAAGTTATAACAGGAAAGTAATAAAATTGCAACAACATAGCTTACACTGATAGTTGGTTGCAATTCACATCGTCTCTAATATTGGATTGCTCACATATTCCTTAGCAAAACAGTAAATACATTTATTTGGTTTAAGATAGGTTTGAGAATTTTAATTATGACATTTAGTAATAAATAATTTATAAGGAAAAGTATAGACACCAGGCACGAGCGAAGCTGCAGATGCCGGGTCACGCGTTCCTAGTGCTCAAGGGCTGTGGAGAGCGACGCATTGCGGGCTGCAGTCGGCTCAACTTGGCGCCTATTGATCCCGGCACTCATTAAGGTACGAGGATTAGATAAAGAGGTCCGGGGGCAATTAGGCAGGTTTCGATCGCGTTTCAACATATATGCCAATATCGCGAGAGGTCCTCCATAGGACAAGTGAGCTCATGAGCTTTCCGTGGATATCGGCAGTGCCGCGCCCTATTTTCCCAATGAATACAAGAGTTCCTTTAAAATTTGAGCACACAATTCAAATTAATAAAGCGCTGTGAAAAAAAAAAGTTCAAATCTATGGCGTTGTAGGGACAGTCCTTATTTCCAATCCAGTTGCCCAAGTTCCTTTCCCGAAAGTAGAAGATTTTAAATCTCCACCTTGGACGTGAGTTATTCATCCTGTTCTAGTGGTATGTTTTCCACGGCAGTTTCTGGGATACACATCCAGGGGGAAGAGTCTTTGCGAAATTGCCAAATGCGTGGCTCTGCCCTATGCCTGAACAATCGACTGCAAGCGTATAAATCATGCAAGTTCCATTGCAGTGCAATAATTACAAGAAAGAAGGGAGACACAAAGAATGAAAAAAATATGAGATGAAACTAATCTCAATAACAAATAAATAGTAATACAGTAGCGATAAATAAGAGAATTGCCTACGATCGACGTCGAAAGACAGTGGCAGTTATTCTTCTTTCGGAGCTCTATGTTGGAAAGCATAGCCTGCCCGGGATCCAAAACAAGAAGTCCATTTGCCTTGGTAATATTAAATAGGTATGCCAAAATGTGATGAAAATTTGAACAATGTCTTTATTATTGGATTGATTTTTGTTATCAATGTAGAATTTAGAATTTTAGTCGTTTTGAGCAAGTGTCTCTGACGTGCTCTTTCGGGGACTATTCAAGCATTTTCAGTTTGTATGTGGGGAAACCACAGAAAACCTAAGTCAAAATAGCTTTCTCGGGACCTTAGCCATATCCGGCAAGTTTATAAGCAGAAAAAAACAGTATAAAGAAATAAGAAAATGTAAGAATATGATTCGTTTTCCCCAAATAACTTAATATGGCACTTAATTGTTTCTCACTCGCATTCTTCTTTATCCGAGATAATAACCATCAAGTAAACATATTTCGGAAATGAGCTACCTCTAGAAATTATGAAATATGCTTACTGAAAAATAATTCTTGGAGTGGCCAAGATACGAATTAAAAATACAGATGAAGAGTGGAAGGATTTTCTTGTTGAAGTTTTTCTCTCTTTTTTTCTGCAAAAAAAAAATTAATTCCGACAATTCTCAACATTTTCATAAGTACAAGCCAATTTTAAGTCACTTTAAACCACTGTTGAAGTTACTATATCAAGTTTAGTCCTTCGCCTTAGCTTGGTGCAGAGTTATGGGACTTACGCTGGTTCGAATCTCCATGGGAAAGAAAAATTTTGATAGAATTTCGCCCAATATGGAATGGATGCCCAACCAGCATCGTGAGGAATTTGGGTAGCTAGAAGTAGCTGCTCTAGGTTGAGAAAACAAGCTATAAATGATCGGGGACCTAACATACCATCCACATGTAATCCCTACATTGGCTGGACAATCGTCTACATATGTGAATGTGAGGCCAGCAGCCGGCTGGTAGACCACGGAGCCTTCTAGGCCAATCGCGTCATGGAGTTATATAAAGGTTAAGATTAAAACATATCCGAGACCTAAGTCCTCAACTAAAAGTTCGGTTTAAAAACTTCCTAGATGGTCTTTCTGAACATGTTCGATCTCACGTATAATTATATAATTGTAATCTTTTGTAAAGTCAAATTTGTATCTCTGTATCAGATTAGGGGAGCTCATTTATTGATAGTTACAAATATTGAAAACGCCATGAAGTGTTAGGTTCTGCATGCAAATTAACGTCATAATTTGAATGAATCAAGATTTATTTTGTTTCCCTTTACAACGAATCGTGAAACATTTTTTTCTTCTTAATATCATGTACTCTACAACTAGAATGATCTCATGAGAAAGCAAGCGACGTAAGAAGGGCAGGCAGGGCGTCATTATTTTAATTAACCAAGCTCTTTAACAGTTAAGATCATTAGCGCCTCAATTCAAATCTGGGCATGAAAGAGGTAAGATGCCTCTTGCTCAGGTTGAGCTTCTTTTACATTCCATAAATCTATGTCGGTGTATATATGGTATTAGTTTCCTTTAGAAGGATTTTTCCCTCTGAAAAATCCATCGATCCCGGCTGGGTTTGAATCCGAGGCGAGAGCCGAAATCAATAGTCCACCAGGACCAACTTTTAGTTACCGTTTATGAGAGGTCTGGTATGGGTTTAACGGAGAAAGAAAGAGAGAGAAAAAGAAACAATGAAGAGTTCTCTTACGAGAGTATTGCAGAAATTAATTATGTAGTATAAACTTACATGAGTGCAAAAAGTGATCATACAGTCAATCATTTTTACTACCAAATTATTTCCAATCAATAAACAAAGTACAAAATATATATTTCATATGTTTCACAATACATTTAACATTAATACACAAAAGTAGTTACATTGCCATGCTATATGTTCCATGAAAATAAACAATATAAAAGTTTGATCATTATTCTACCAGTAAGAAGTGAGCGCATACCAGTGAAAAGTTACTTTTTACATGTAATTAAGAGTATGTTGTATAGTATGTTTTTATCACACGCATTTTAATTTGGAGTGTGAATTTTAGCATTTTGAAACCAGAAAATTAGCAGTTTGATTTGTACATGTAACATTTTGTAGTTTTTATACATTTGTAATTTCGAATATTATAATATTTTAACAGAAAAGTATACTAGTTGTCATTAAATAGTTCTATTGACAGCTATACTTATGAAATTACTTTAACCTGAAATTAAAATCACATTTGTAAAAGGTTGAAGTGAGATAAAAATGCATAAATTGTGCATTCATTTTCAATAAAAATACATTAAAGCAACACACAGAAAAATATAATAGGGCTAAAACTCAAAATAAAAAAAATGTTTTTTTATTTTAATAATGCAAATCGATAATAACAAAAATAAAAAACATAAAATCAACCCAAATACATTGCAGAGCTGCTTGGGGCAACTGTGGTTATCTGAACTTGACACCTACAGCACTTGCAGGCAGTCTGTACATTTAATTTTCTCAAGTTTCGAGAAGAAAAGATAAGCATTGAAGGGGGGGGGAATCGAATTCGCATTGTATGTTAATTTCGTATTTTGTCGTACTTTCAAAACACGTAAAAAAATTATCAGGTCGTGAAAAATTAAAATACAAGAGTACAAATATTTTTAAGTATACCGCCCAATATTGATTTTGGGAAAACTCATCACCCCATAATTACAACCTATCTAAATTTGCAAGATCACATTCCTAACATTGGCCAATTCCTGAACTCCAAACTGTATCGGTGGTACAAAGAGATAATCCTAGTCACGTGGAGGATAATTAGAAGAGAGAGCTACGCTGTTTGTATCAAACGACAACGTACATATAATTCGAGAGCATCATGTGACTAAAAGTATAGGTTTTCTGACAGAAGGTCTCTCGGGTGAATGAATTTTAACCGTGATTGAGAAGACCAGCGTGAAGATGCGGTGCGACGGGGCCAATCTCCATGAAATAGGAACGATATCTCCCTGTGATCCGCACACGCGCCGAATCCCACGTGAATTATGCCAACTGCCCCATAACAATCACCTTTCCCCTTCTGTATCAGTCAAATCTTTTCCCCATAGTAATTTTCAATGAATTTTTATATTGACCGCATTTACTTTTAGGAACCAAGGTCAACAGAGGTTGACATACTGTATTTTATTACATTATTACATATGTAGGATTTAATAGAAATACATTTTTTGAAACATATATGATTTAACCAAAAAAGTAGACAAAACTTCAGGTATTTAGATAATATACTCTCAAATAAATGCTCTCTCTCTCTCCATGACGCGACAGGCCTAGAAGGCCTTGCCTACCAGCCGGCTACTAGCCTGACATACACATGTGTTAATCACAGAGATACGATCTTCGAGCCAGTGTAGTGTAACGGTGACATGTGGTTAGCACGTAGGGTCCCCCAGCCGTTATAGTTGGTTTTCTCAACCTGGAGCGCTACTTATTTTAGCGATCCAAATGTCTCACGATGCTGGATAGCACAGGTTACAGACTGGCCAAAATTCAATGAGAATATTTCTTCACCATAAAGGGACTCGATCCAGTGCAAGTCCCATAGCTCTGTGTCAAGGCATCTTATTTTTAAGCATTCGGCTAGGGTGTGGATCTACTCTCAAATAAACAATCATAAATAATTGACCTAAAAAGTTAAAACATCGATTAATTTATTCACTAAAATAAATTTGAACCATATGAACTATATATCTTTTTTTTTTTGCATATTAGGTTATAAAATTACAATTTATAATTAAAGTATCATATACAAAGTACAAAATCATAATGATATCGTGAACGCCAGGAGATGTACTAAAATTTTTACTTTAGTAAAAAACAGCTTATATATTCGGGATTCCGGACCCCTTTAATATCGCCTTAAAATTGAACAATAGTCTATAGGTAGGTCTAGTGTTGGGAAAAAAAAAAATAGTTTTACAAAGTCTCGTCAGTAATACGGCGCCATAGACGAGCGGTTTAAGGCACCATGCCTTGGTGCAAATCTATGCGATTTATACTGATTCCAGTCCTCAATTTGAGCTAATTCGAGTTCCTATACAGGAAAGACATATTCTCGTTGAATTTCAGCCAGTGCGGAACCGATGCCTAGTATCGTAAGGAAATTGGGCCTTTACAATAAGTAGCTGCTCCAAGTTGAAAAAAAAGAAGCTATAACGGCTGGAGACCCGACATTCTGACCACATGTCATCCCTATAACCTATTGTTTGAATGATTTTTCACATCTACGATTAACAAAAGCGGATGTGAGCAAACGCAGCCGGTTTTTAGGCTTGTTATTCTATGGAGTTTTTTTTTATCATTATTTAGAACTTGTATAAAATATTCCAATAGAAAACGTGGTTTTATAACTTTGTTCATGACTGCAACTTCCATCAAACAAAGATTTTTTTTGTTTTATTCTGTGGCATGTTAATTCCTCGAAGAGAAGCTTTTAAATGCCAGAGAGCACTTGACATTCCTAGATTGGGGGATCCGGCTATCGCACAGAAAGATTCTTTTAAATTTTTTATTTGTAGCTCCTTGTCCGGGGAATGGAAGACTTGCTGTGGGGTATTGGATGTAATTAAGCGATGTGATAAACATTATACTGTTGGGGTAATTACAACTAATGCATTTGTTTGAACAGCATGCATTTTAATTGAGTTGATTGGTTAAATTAGTATTGCATGAATCGGATGCACAAGTAATTCTCTGAATTCAAAACCTCCCTATAACTCCTCCCCATACACAATTTTTAACTTCTGCGGTTGTTAAAGACTAATTATTTGGCTAATGAGGTAATTAATAAATTTACAGGACATTCGTTATTAAATACACGTTAACCCCGGCGTAAACAATGTAAATAAAAGTAAGGGGTAAAAAATCACCCAGCTTTCATATCTTGTTTCATGTCATGAGTTCATCCACATTTTATACAAATATATCATTTCTATTCAAATAGACTACAAGCCATAGACTAACGTGCGGGTTAGTATAAAAAATATTGCAGTTTAAGTCATCGCCCTCTCTCTCACACACAATCACAGTGTACATGTATGTATGTGTGTGTGTGTGTGTATATATATATATATATATATAATATTAACTTCATTAAAGCTTAAAGATTAAGCTGGATTGCACACATATGTAGAATGGATGATGAAAGGATGGTAAAAAAATATAATCAAATGGAAGACATTGATCCCTACATATAGTGTACAACTCCCAAAAGAGTGAGAAGATGATATACTGTAAATTATATAAAATTGATAAAGATAAAATGTTGAACAAATGTGTTCAGAATATAAAAGTGTGGAAAGAATTCGTTGAGGAGAGAGAGATATTTCTTCGTATGTGTATGTTTTCTCTTTAGCATGGTTATGTCAATATTACAGGCACGCCCCATTATATGGTACCAGTATAAGAAGCTACATGCCAATTTTTCCTGTAACACTTGTAACCCTATGCTTTACGATGATCTAATTTAGCCTAAATTGTTTTTGCCTATTTTGGTTACAAAAATATTATATTTTATATCAAATTCTATAAAGCTGTATGTCTATAATCAAAACATTAAAAAGTTTTATTTTAACTGGTTCATTGTTTGTACCCGGCCATTTCCGCCACATAGCATCAGGACGTACGTATGTACGGATTTATGAATGTTATGTTCCAGGATAACGTTGGAACGCCTGGAGGAATTTCAACCAGAATTGGTAAACATAATTAATACTACAATTAAGAAAATATACTGTTTGAAGGTAGAAGGGGTAAAAGACTCCCGGCATCCCAGAGAAGTGAGAGAAGGTGACATACAAAAATAATCAAAGGCAACCGCTATTAGTGTCGAATCATATATAATTTTCGGGATCGCTGAGATTAAATGACACCAACTATTCGTAAGTACATGTTCAGTTCTCATCTGTTTGGGGAATGATAAGTGAAAAATAAAATGTCCAAAATGACTAAGATTATTGTTCGAATCTATGTTTTCGAGGTAGCTAAGCTGATTGGTGACAAGAAGATTTGGATAAATAAATACTCCGGCAACGCCAAGTAATCAGCTTGTCCATTATAAATGTAAATTATGCTGTATGGTCACAAATGAAATTATTATTTCATATCCTTGTATTTTTTATATTTTAAAATGCATTTTTAATCAAATATCGAGAGTATTACTGAAATGCTCATGATTAGGGATCGGATTTGTATGTATGATATATTTTCTTTCCTAATAAGAAAGCATGTATCCCTAACATAAAGATTAATATCCCGATTGAGGACCAACAAGGCCAATCCAAATTCCTATTAGCGGTACTTTAATTTATAGGTCATCCCACTATAGGCCTCAACAGGCCCTCGGGGTAGTAGGAGGTTAAGGCTCCCACTTTTTCTGGACAATCGGCATTTGATGTCAGCCGGGTTGTCAGCCCTGCGTGACGCCTTTACCCCCAGTACAAGCGCCTGGTACTCGTTTCAGTTAGAGGCTGAGTCAACCCCAAGGCCATAGTGCCGCCAGAAGTTTAAAAATCCAGACCCCACCGGGACTCGAACCCTCGACCTTCCGGCTTGTAGCGTATTGCCTTAACCACTACGCTACGGCGTAACAAAACAAAATGTTCGACATTTTCCCCATAAACATGTATCATTGTATTTTTCACATGTTTTGTAAATACAATTTTTCGATAATTTGTCTATAAGCAGTCACACTTAATTTAGTAACCTAACTCCATGCAGCAACAGGTCTTGAAGGCATTTTGTCTACAAGCCGGCTGCTGGCACCACATACGTTAATCACAGAGATTGAAGATCAGATGCCAGAATATGGGTGATATGGACAGCATGTCTGGTCTCTCAATCGTTATAGTTGATTTTCTTAACCTGGAGCCGTTACTTATTTGCATTTACCCAAATTTCTCACGATATTGGATGGTGCTGGTCCCACATTAGCCGAAATATTCCATGAGAAAAGTTCTTCCCACATGGGGTCTCCAACCAAGGAAAGTCCCGTAGCTCTAAGACACCGTGCCTTAAACCGCTCGGCTACGGCGCGGGACATATATCATTCATAGCACTTACCTCATATTACAACCCAAAACGTTCTCTCAAATGTATTCATTCATTATGCTTGCTACATGATTTCTGTTTATTCAGATACATTCGGCTCTTTCTTAAAATAATATAAAAGTAATTGTAAGTCAAGATTTCGCGTTTTTTTATATTGTATTGTATTTTCAGAATTATTATTAGAGCAGTCTGGTAAAACCTGATGTTTATCTGCAGTTATTCCTATAATAATTTTTCAAGTAAATTATGCGTTTTGTAATGTTTTTGCTTTAAATTTTGTTCAGTTTTTAGCACATATTCTTCGAAATTTAGCACACAAAAAATATTTGTGAGCTTTATTTAGTGCATAAAAACCAGGGTTTTATTCATGACAGTAGATAAATTATTCTGAAATGTTCATAATCCCGTTCCAATTGAGTAGCCTATAGTCCGCTTCAAAATTGAAAATTGTGTAAATCCGGTTGAACTAATGAAAATTTTCTCCATAACGACTGATCTAACTGAAATCAGTCGACTAGGAAATTGATGACTTAGAAACTGCTGTGTGATGTGGAATTTGAAAATAGGATTTGATTAAATGGAATTAACTCGAGCTGTATTACAATCTTGAGTTTAATCGGTGTAAAATACTTGACGATACTACCCCTTTAAAATGTGCAGTAAAAGGCCACAAATCGCAGACAAGAGAAAGAGTGAGTCTGGTAGCGGTACGCCACATGCCTTTTGTGCATTTCTCTATTGCCTGAAGAAAGAAGGGAACAAGGCACAATGTATACGACCTACTTTTCATTCTAGAATCATCAGGGATATACTTTTCATTCTAGAATCATTAGGGATATGCATTTATGGCTGCAGTCATATTTTAGTTTAACTTAGTAATTAATTTTACGTGCCCCATGCCTCTCGGATAATGAGGTGTTGGGAGAGTATGTTTAACTCTAAATAATATACGATAAGGCCTACGTATATTTATGATCGCACAAGAACTTGAAGGGCATGCCCGAATGATTAATCAGCCCAATGACGGGACCACATCTGATGCAAATGAAAATTCAAAATTAGACACTATTCTATCATAAATTCGTACTAAACAAAGAAAATATGAAGGGGTATTGGCATAGTGATGTAAGTCATTTGTCTCCATTTTTAAAAAAAAGTGTTTTGTTACTATACAAAGAATCAAGATAACTTAATATTGAACATTTATTACATAGACCGATATTTTTGCCTCTTCCCGTTGATAAAATTATCTCTTCCTGTTTGTAATGAGAGATATCTCCGCAAATTAACTTCTTTGACAAGGATATCGATTCAACAATGTACGATCGATATGGTACAGCAAGAAATGCCAAAAGAAAACAACTTCAAAAATTACCAAAAATATTATAGTTCTGTTGCTCTAAAAATTTGTTAAATGTTGTATAATGAATCTGCATTATTGTTAATAGTTATTTCCCACATAATCATCTATTACTGATTTTGCCAAGCCAAAATAAATTTAACAGTAAAGATATGCTATTTATAACTATACAGCCGGTTTACAAATCACTCAGATGTAAGATCGGAATACATAACCTCACACTTGGTCAATATCAAACATTATAATTATTTTTAGCTTCTGATGTTGTACTCGCTAAAGTCACTCCAAATCCAACGCGAGGTTGAGTTTTTCATTAGACAAAATCACTCGCCACTTCGTCGCTCGTATTTTTTTCAGAAAAACACAACCTCATGTTAGATTGATATTGATAATCATGGATATACTTATTATCTTAACTGATGATATTAATTGTTGTTGTATCTGAAATACAGTATGCAGTTGCTTCTTTACAACCGTGCACTTCACTCATTTTTTTAACTGACTTACACCATTATGTCATATACCCCTTCATATATGTCTTGACTAATTAAATCGACACGATGTGTCAGGAGAGGATTTTTAACTCTGAATCATACGTAGATTATATTTTTTTAAGCATGCAAGAACTTGAAGGGTTTCTCGGATAAGTTATCAATTCAATGTCGGACCCCTCATCTAAGACAATATTAATATTTAATAAGTCAACGTTCACTCATACATTCGTACTAAATGGAGCAAATAAGTTAGATCATAATCATAAAGCTTCCTGACATCGTCTTAATGGCGAAGGATATCGCCAAAGCAAGCTTCACCAAGGAAAAGTCTCAGCGAGCGACTAATACCCTTGTACGCTGCGTCCTTAGCTATATGTACATATCTGATATCAAATGATTTCCAATCTTGAAGGAAACAAATAATTTTAATTTAATTTCAAGAGAATTTACGTTCCCAAAATATATATACATTAATTGCGTTTGAAATAATTCACTCTCTTCCTTTCTGCCATTGTCCTTACAAACGTATATGCTTTGCAAAACATCACGTCCTCATTTGTATTCTATGTTTTACGTCAAACATATCGAATGAGCATAGTGCGTACCGCACTAGAAATATAATCACGTTTTTCAATTAAGAAAGTGATATTCACTATAACAAAAATATTTTTTTCTTCCCCACTTTACCTAGCAAAGAGATTTGAAGGACTATATCTGCACAATTTATAAATATTCGTTTGGCATAGTAAGTTTATAAAATATATATAGCGGATACGCAAACTTTCATTGTGAACTGCATCAGTGGGATTAAACTCCAATAATCAAGGAGGATACAGTGTTTACAGATATGGTTCGTGAGGTCGGTCCTGGAGGATTAAAATAAGTTATACCACACTCAAATCTGATTCCGACGTTCGCGGATTTAAACTTGATCGTTATATAAACTAAGTAAAACGTGAGAACAGTAGTACATTTTTCTGTGAGTTATATTTATGTCCTCTGGTATATAGCCTACATAGATGTTAGTCGTAATTATTAAAAATTTGTAATATACAAGTAGTCTTAAATATTTGTGGGGCACGCCGTAGCGTAGTGGTTAAGGCACTGAGCTACAAGCCGGAGGGTCGAGGGTTCAAGTCCCGTTGGGGTCAGGATTTTTAAACTGACCCAAACCCTCTGGCGGCACTATGGCCCTGGGGTTGACTCAGCCTCTAACGGAAATGAGTACCAGACGCTTGTTCTGGGGGTAAAGGCGGCCGTCACGCAGGGCTGACAACCCGGCTGACATAAAGTGCCGATTGTCTAGAAAAAGTGTGAGCCTTAACCTCCCACTACCCCAAGGGCCTCCGGGCCTGTTGTGGGATCACTTTACTTTACTTTACTTAAATATTTACAGAATTCAGTTGAAAAAGTGAAACAATTTACTTAAACATAAACAAATAATTTTATTTTTGACTTTATTTAATCGATTTGGAAATAGGGGCATGGAAAGTACTTGTAGGAAATCCAGAGAGAATACGCCCAGTTGGTAGACTAAGAATGATGAGGGAGAATAACATTAACAATACAGAAACGATTTGAAAAAAAAAATCTCAGGATAAGGATGTATGGGGAGGTTATGTCCGCGCGGCCTATAGAGCAAGTGAACTAGTTAATGGAAATTAAAATGGCGGACTACACATTCACAGTTTTCTTCTTCCTCGGGCACAACACTATTTTGAGAATGTTTGGCCATCTCAGTCATTGCTTTCCATTTCTCCATGTTCTGATTACTATCCTCGAATAATTATTGATTTTCAAATAAATTAAATCTGTTTGGACATTGTCCTCCCATCACTGTTTTGGTACGCCTTTTATTCATGATCCTATTGGCGATATATTTTTAACCTGTCGAACGTCTTCCATCCCGTATACATGCCCAATCCTTTACAATCTCTGGGATTCTACAAGTTGATAATATTTTTGTGCTATATTATTCTCCCAAATTCTTCATAGAACTTTATTCTATGAGAAACACATGGTTCCCAAGTTGGTCCATATAGTTTTAATATCAATATCGTTCTATAAAAAGTATAATAGTAATTTTAATGGTGTCTCCTCTAAAGAGATCATATTTCGCACCCATATATTCACATATTATATATTTAGTTTAACATTTCAAATGATATAGCCTAGTATTAATTTTTGACAGAGAGGTAAGGCTACAAAAATCAGTCTATCAATTATATAATATGTGTAAGAAATATAATACGATAATTTCAAAATCAAAATCCAAAGTAATGGCGTTCCATGGAAAATACCTAGTAAGAACAAAAATGGTAATAGAAGATAAAGTGTTGGAACAGGTTTCACACTTCCAGTATTTGGGCTGCGATATAACTTATGAACAAGAACAAAATATAAATAAGAAAATACAGAAATTTCAACATATTTGTGGAACAATGAGACGAACACTGAGGAACAAAGTAAGAAAGGATACACAGCTAAGATTTTACTCAACGATGGCACTACCAGTGGCGATGTATGGAAGTGAGGCGTTGATCCTGAAGGAAAAAGAAAAAAAGTAAAATTCAGGCAGCGGAAATGAGATTCCTACGGACTGTGAAAGGTAATTAGAAATGAGAATATTAGAGGAACTAAAATATAACGACTTCAACAAATAGAAGAACAGGAACCATTGGATAGAATATCTGCAAAGAATGACAGCGGATAGGATACCAAAGATGGCACTGATGTATAATCCTGGAGGACGAAGATCGGTGGGAAGACCAAGAAAGCGCTGGGTTGAACAGATGTGAGATCGGAACAGGCATAGATCTAATCCGTGAAGGATGATGACTGATGATGCAGTTTAACATTTCTTGTGAGTAGTTGAGTGTCCCTGTAAAGCGTACTAGCATCGTTTTCAGAGTTGAGACCTATATTGCTGTTGAAATATAAAGACATATTCTGTATATATCACAAGAAAAATACTAGCCAAATGATTTGCTTCCGACTCAATGCTGTGGGAGTCTGGAGGCCTTTGCCCTCGCACACAATTTCCTTTAATTGGTAGTCATTAAAATCGATTGTTTGGTGGGAGGACAGGTGTCTGATGAAATAACAAGCACCTATTCATATCTTCACTTATACCGTTGTTGAATGTAAAACATTTCTTTCTGCGTCAACTTCCATCACTATCTTAATTTCCATTTGAGTTTTTATTTTGGCCATAATGTTGTGTACTTAACAGTTAACATGTCAGGTATCCTAAGATCTAGTTTAATTATACGTTAAAACATGGTTATATATTTTCAGAAAAAATAGAAAAAAGACTGGGGCGGCGCGGATGAGGAATGTGAGAGGTTAATCTGCAATGGAGGATATTATTATTGTTATTAGGATTAGTATTACTATTGTTGTTATGCGACAATAAATGTATTGTGTTACTAGCTAATACCCAGCGTCCGCTGCTACGCCTAAATAAATGAAAATTAATGTGTTTGTATGTTTAGTTGAATAAGTAGAAGGAAAAATAAATATAAATTTATATTTTTTAGATACCGTGCTGATTACCTGGCGTTGCCCGGAAATCTACTTATCCCGATCCTCTTGACATAAATGAGCTGAAATACGAAAATTAATATGTTTTATGTTTAGTGAAATAAGTAAACGGAAAAAATTACATCGTAATTATTTTTAGATACCTCGTGCTATTTACCCGGCGTTGTCCGGGAATCTACTCATCCCGATCTTCTTGGCATAAATGAGCTGAAAGACAAACATTAATGTACTTCTTATGATTAGTTGAATAAGTAAAATGAAAAATAATTATAAATGTATATCATAATTATTTTAAGATTCCCCGTGCTGACTTATCTCGATCTTTTTAACATAAATGAGCTAAAAGACAAAATTCGTTATTGTGAGTTATCCGTAAAAGAATACCCGTCATGTGCTGCTATGCTTGCATAGGAATCTTCTTGGCATCAATGAAAGACAAAAATGGATATTGTTGAGTTATCCTTAAGAGATAAACATATGCTGTCGCGGACTTTTTTGTAGGGCTTTTTGAGATATTCAATTCTGTGCACATTAATTTTGTGTATTTGTTATGGTTTAGGCAGCGTAAGCCATTTAAGCGTCCAAAGAGCTACTTTTTTCACGTTTTTCCACTACAAAGGGCGATTTTTAAGGGTATAGGAGTTGAGTATCACAACTCTCTTATAGCCTATGTTCATCCCGGGAATCTGAACTTTTTGCAAAAAGCCCCATCACAATAGGATCAACGGTATGATCGCACATAAAGTACGAACAAACAAACATTTTTATACATTAGATTAACTACAAGAAAACATAGGAAAACTAGGCTGGAAATAAACATCAATAAATCTGAATACACATGATTACACGTAACAATACACTATTGAAAGGAAATTGACAACAAATGAGGGGAATTTGAAGAAGTGGCGGAATTAAATAGGGCCTTGGTAACAAACAACGTTAAAAGTTACATAGTTTTTCAGAAAAATATATAGACTTATTACCGGTATTATTGTTATTCGGAAATAAAATATGTATTACATTTAACTACAAAGAAACACAGCAAACTTAGCTGGAAACCAATATCAATACAACTAACTAAATCACTGGCACTATCGAACCCGTAGGGGGTCTACATTATTAAATGGAAATGGACTTTTAACAGAACAGCGAAAAATTAAGTGGAATTCAAATACTTAGGAACAATAATTATAAATAGGAAAAATTGCAGAAAAATATAATAAAAGCTTAAACTCTCGGGAATATCTACTATTATAGAATTTATGAGGTCCTGAAACTCAACTTTCATTAGCTTCTGGATAGATCCGCCTGGTGAAGGTTAAGCAAGAAACGTCCTTTTATCTATCCCAAATTATACTCTGGGCATACAATATTAACAAATATATTCCCACTGTGCAAAAAGGAGCAGTGCATTACATATTTATACATTTATCTTAACTGGTCCTATTTGGTCCGGCGGAGTTAAGTCCAAATATCCTTCTCTTCCATTCAACCAGGAAAAATACATAGGCCTATATTCACGCACAAAGTTACAATTATATTAATTAAATAAAAATAACAATTTGGCCAAAATTACGATAATAGTAATAGTAATTATAACTTAAAATGAACACTAATACTAATATTAATAATAAAATAAAGTATGGTAAATTATACAAGAGACAGCACCTAGAGGCATGAAAAAATAAAACTTAAAAAAAGTAATGTAGGCCTACTGATATAGCCTACAGAGATGCTATGGTATTCTCTACGCTGTTGGGCGGTTATCAAATCCGGCGTCAACGCTTCTTGTTCCCGATGAACGGGATCCCTGGAGTCCGTTAAAATTAAGGTATTCCTACTGATTACTAAAATTGAAGGCAAGGGAAGAGAGAGATGAGAGAAAAAGAAAGATTGACTGTAACGTGCGACAGCAACGGAACCCGTTCACCGGAACGACAAACTCTGACGCTGGGTTCGGTTGACGCCGAGTGACGTGGGATTGTTACAGACCTCTCTATTACATGTTTACATATTAACTATATGGTTTAACATATCAATCAATAGTAGTACTACTTTATATCTTTAGCATGGAGGGATATAACATTTTTGTCACAATATATTCCTTATAACATTAGTTTCAGCCGGCTGGCTCAGGTGGAGCATGGCTGCTTCCTGACTAACGGTCCAAGGTTCGATACCAGACGGGGTTGAACATTTTAATTCTTAAATTTATTTATTTACAAAATTCTCAATCTTTGGACCAGGGGAGGCGGTGGTGTAACTTTTTAACAGCTAGAATGTGCACCAGATTCCTGCACTAAATTGCAACCTCTCTGCAGTACATATGTTGAGAAGGCATTTGGTGCTGTTGATAGAGATTCGTCCGTCGGATGGGGAAGTTAAGCCTGGCGGCCCCTTGGTGCTTTTCGACAGGAGTAGACTACGTGCAGGCAATGGGTCTTCTCTTCATGATCACACAGCACACTTTACACTACACAAACGCATAAACATACACTCACCCTACAGTCCTCTCTGTAGACAAGAATACATTTACGTAAAGTGGTCTGCCGAAATAGTTCGTAAATTGAAATTGACCACATTAACGCCATCTAGCCGCCCAGAGTGGAACACGGAGTACGAATGTTGGAGTGGGTGATATTAGAACGCCGTAGCCGAGTAGTTAAGGCAAGAAGCCTTGGCGCAAAGCTACGGGACTTGCGCTGGTTCGAGTCCCCATGGCAGAAGAAATTTTCTCATGGAATTTCGGTCAGTATAGGACCGGTGTCCACCCAGCATCGTGAGGCGTTTGGGTGGCTACAATAAGTAGCGACTCTAGGTTGAGAAGACCAGCTATAACGGCTGGGGGACCCGACATGCTGACACATGTCACCCCTACACTGGCTAGATGATCGTCAACCTCTGTGACTAAACACATGTGGATGTGAGGCCAGCAGCCGGCTGGTAGGCCAAGGGCCCTCTAGGTCTGTCGCGCTTGAAGTTGGAGATATTAGAACGAACACGCATTATAAAAGAAAACAAAATACAAATTGAACTATTTAATTTTGCTGTTATTATTAGATATTCAAAATAAGGCAAACTTGAATTAAAAAAACTTAAGTGGCGCACAGAAAAGATAAAAAAAACTTGATTATTGTATAGACTAACAATAATCGCTTATTGTAAGAGAATAATGTTCATTGAGATTCCAATCGCAGATCTTTCTAATGGAGAAAACTCGAGCATCACTCATGTCATGAGTTGCTAATGAATATGTTAAAACAACTTTTTTCATAGCTTTTATTGCCTTGTTAGAAATGCATTCAACTGTATGACCATGTTATATCAAGCAAATGGAAGGAATGTAATAAACAAAATTTGTTTTTCTTTTATATGGTTATATTCTATTTGTAACGTACATTCACTCGGTGCTTTCTTTTCTTTACTTTACTCCACTGTTCGTTGTACTTCGAGCAAACGCTTCCTTCATTAATAACTGTGCAGTTTCCAATCACACTAATGCAATAAATGTTCGGTATTTTATATGAATTTATAATTTATTTCTATACCACTAAACAGAAATGAAGTCTAGATTTATGATGCAACGGTTAGGCACCTGCAGGCTTATCAAGTACACTGATTCGACTCCAGGTGAACCATATAAATTGAACTTTCTGTGTAGCAGAGATATTCGACTCGCGAACCCCTTCCACAACGATCCGAGTTGGGTGAACCACTGACTTTTAAATATACGTACTGTAGACATGCATAAAATTTAATTCCAAGCAAACGGTTTAATAACCTTAAATTAATTTATCCCTTAACAGTTAAAACCTAAAGTTACTCTAGTTACGGCTTAAACGTTACACAACGTGTAGCGAAATCAAATGCATTCCTAACGTTATATAACTGTAAATCAGGCATTTGCGGTAAATATTAATTTATTGTGGAAATAATGTGAAAAACTTCCGATGTTACATATACGCAATAATGACATTATAGGGTTAATTTAATTTTAAAATAATAATAATAATAATAATAATAATTATTATTATTATTATTATTATTATTATTACAATGCTGCAGAAATGAAGGAAACATAATAGACGTAACCTCGAAACCCACCAATACAGAAAAGTTTTGGCGAACCCCCTGAGAATTCCCGAACAACAGGTTGGGAAACGATGCTGTATAGAAACTCTTAACGGAACCCGTTCTGCATTGCGGAACAACTGAGTGGCTATTTCACGAGGAATAGCGAAAATCGGCCAAAAGAACTGAAATTATTCCCGGGCGAACATATTCCCTTGTGAAGTTATTTAAGTAAGCTAATTTAATTAAGCTTACTTCTTTACATGTATCTGGGAGTGGCTAGTGGTTATCTCATCTCCTCTAAACGACATACAGTGGGCAACTGAGGTATTACTTGGACGGGGAAGTCCATTACTCGCAGGCTTTGATTTAGGTTTGAGGTACTTTTATGAGCCCGAAAATCTTCTGACTATGGACTCCCCTCCAAAAGGACTTGTTCCTTAGATATTTCCAAAAATCCATCGGCCCTAGACCATCGAGGCCTACAAGTTTGATAAATACACTTAAATGAAAAGAAAATCAATAGAAAATAGTAAGTTTAATAATAGTAGTAGTAATATATCCTATATAGCTGAGAACCTCCATCTAATTTGAACCCGTGTGCCTCGGGATCAAAATAAAAGAAAATAACCCCTAAATTACGAAGGCCGATATAATTAGTATAGACATACATATACAATTGTAACAAATCATATTACTTTCAATTATTTTTAATAAGTTTCCAGAAATTAGAATTATCTTATCAAGATATATGTTTCGAGTTGACTCAGATCATTATGATAAATTAATTGATCATAAAAAAGAAGAAAAATTAAATTCAGAACTTTCTGAAAAAGAAAAACAAGATTTAAAAAATATCATTCTCAATCAGATCATCTTTATTAGCTAAAAAAATGGATTAAAAATATTTTTATCGGATTCTGGAATTATTTTTAGTAAATACAAAAAAAAATTACTTTTGAAGAAAAAGTACATTTAATATCAAAATTTATTACTTTTTAAAAATTAATATTCCCTGAACTCTAAACACTATTTATATGGGGAACTCAAGATTTAAATATACATTGCTTATTCCTGATTAATCTACAATTTTGTATACGCTGAATATGTAGGGTAGACTATAAGGAATATGTTCATTGTTATAGTTATTATACACAGGATATGATGTATAAAAAAATAAGAACTCAGGATTCCATATTTTCGTTTCACTATCTACAAATAATCCGATTAATCAGTATTATCTCTTTGGAAAGTGTGTTGCATACATAGCAGGCAAACAGAATTCAATAGAATAACTTCCATTTGGTCTCAACAATATTTTATCATGCAATATGCCATGTTTCTCTCCCCCTATCCCAACGTTCAAGTTCACAAAAGTTGAGCATACCCGAGAATTCTAACACTGTCGACCCTCGCCCTACAATTTCAGAAACCCAGAGACCTGCAAAAGAAGGATCCTCCCACATGAATGTAAATATTTTAAAGTAGTGTCACTGCTTTATTTTACTATTAAAAACAACTCTTGTGAAAATTAAGATAAAGTTGTAGAAATGATAACAAGCTGCATATAAAACTGAGAGCGATTAACGTGTATTGTGTTCCGTGAGTAATCGCATGCATTTTTCAGTCCTAATTCAGAAAGAAAAGTCACCCTCCCCCCCTTTCACTATATTCGTGGGATGTTTCTTTTTTCTTTTTTTTTTACGATTTCGGCATGGAATGAGTCTCTTTTGTTTTGATTAATGAACCCGCTTTTACAATGGCAGCATAGAAATGGGGTAAAATGGAGCTAGGGGAATGCAGCTGCCCAACCTCCCCATTATCCTTGGACTCGCCGCGCCTATCCAATCCAGCAGCAGTCCAGGTTCTCCCCCCTCATTCCAACATTTGTTATAGAGGCCAGCCAAGCCTCGCCGTGTAGGGTCGAGAGCGGTGGAGCAAAATGCAGCAATCTCGTTCTTAGAGCAGGATAAAGAAAACTCACCTGCATGGAGAGATCCTCCAAGTCTCTCTAATCCTTTTATGTGATTAATTTCAAGTGAGAGCGCGGGAGGAAAAAAAATGCAAGACGAGGAATGTCAAGACGTGGCAACGCCGCGCCCGGCTTGTTCGACCGCTTCGCTAGAGCGAGAGGAAACCATGCAAACACACACAGAGAGGGGCCCCGGAGTTGCCACGTTGTTCGCCCACTCTCCAGAAGGTCAAAAGTTTCTCCTCGGTCGCTTTTCCCACAGAAGAGCCAAGATGCGGGATGAATGCGGGTATAATTGGGCCTCGAGGGAGCCAGGAGACAGGCAACAGCGCACAAAGAACGAGCTCAGAACCCTGCACCAAGGGGAGAAGTTGAAATGGGCGGAAAAGCCCAACGGAGCCAACCAACTGTCAGGCAATACGCCTTGACTGTCCCTCGTATCTACAATACCCATCGTGCGCGAGTGACGGCAGGATTTTCTATCGCACAAAATGTCAAGCTTCAAAATGAGCTTTTGATTACATGCTGCGAGGCCAGCGGCCCAGAAAAACAAAACAGATAATGTCCAGACTCGTCTTCAGGGGGGCATTAGCATGCGCAATGAAGATAACATGCCCATAAACTCTTCCGTCACAAACTCTATAAAGCATGGGCTACTTTTTGTCTCCCTTACTTCACAATAATACTCTCTCTCTCTCTCTACAATCTGCCTGGTCTATCAAAGAAAACAACATTATGTAACATGCGTGGTGTGTGTCTGACAGTGAAACACAAAAATCAATGGCTCACAAACACACAGTGTGATTCACAAGTTACAAAACAATGTCTAGTATTATCGTGGTTAATTTTCAATGACCATGTTCAATAATCTCTTATACAGCTCCATAAATTTCCAATATATAAATATTTAAAAAATAACATCCGCACAAGTTTTTCTTTTATTTGTCCATTCACTTTACAAAAACAAAACATGACAAAGTACACACAACTCCTAGTTATTTAATTACAAAGTTAAATAACATTTATAATTAAGTATTTTTATAAGTTTAGGTGCCAGCACCCGAAAGTTGTAAGTTAATATTTAGATTATAATTATTTTTAAATTGCCATGTATGCAAAATACCTCATTCTACTAATTGGTTATTCCACGAACGAAATCAAGGCTCTCTTGAATGGATGTTTCTTTGTTTTCCTGTGAAACCACAGGTTATTACATTATTAATAATCTTAATTTTAGAACAAAATGTAACTTTAGATTAGATTATAAGTGTAGGTTAATTGATGGTAAGAAGTTAAATTGTAATACACTAATAGTGAATTAACGGCATTTTGGCAAATACTTGTAGGGTTTTTAGTAATTTTATACACTAATGTTACTATCTCTGAACGATATTTTCATATGAAATTAAAATAAATAAAAATGTTCCTAGTTGAATTTATTATTATTTACAGTACATTCGGTCTGAACCAACCACGATCAAATATCTCTGGAAATATTGTCGAAATGAAATTGTAAGATCTCAGGCCCAATTATTCGGAAATTGTTAGACCTGACTTGTATGTTTCTGATTTAACATCTTTGATGATATTTTGTTATTCAATCCCTGCTGTTTTACGCGATTAATCACTAATAAAATCAGACACAATCATATCCTGTAGTGTATACAGTTCAAATTTGAGCATCAAAATGCCGACAAATTTTGGGCTGAGATCCTCTCTTCAGACTTGTGGTCCAGTACGTGCAGTAAATCAATAACGCAAACCCAGGTATCTTCCGAAAGAAACCACACTCAGGATTTTAATTCCCTGAAAAAAAAATCCACTGGCCCGTATACTTCAACAAGGGAACAGATATTTGGGGAAATTCGCGTTTATAGGAGCTTCCATAAAGAAGGTACGGTATATAGGGTATGCAGAACTAGAGTTTCTAAGAACATTTTGACAAAGAAGAAACTATGTAGGTCTACAGATGATTCTGTCCATATTATTATGGAAAATTATACAAAAATAGACAAAAAACACACGTTCTCCAACTATTTCACTTCCACTATGGGAATTCAGAATTGTTTTCTCTGAATGGAAGGTTGAAAGATTGTTTAAAAAATATCAAAACACACCAGTGCAATCGTTATCACATTATTATTATTATTTCATATATAGATTAAATCATTTTGTGTTGTATTCCACTTTTTAGCACTGACATTTCGATGTGCGTTTGTTAGTGCGGAATATTCTGAGAAAATGCAGTTAATATTCTAAAATCGAAATTCTTAGTAACTAAGATTAATTTTCTACGCGTGCGCAATTGACTTAAAATTTATTTATATTATGGTAATTGATATTGGAATTAAATTCGAGTTAGGAATATAAAAAACATTTGTGGTCAACATTCATTTAACCCTGAAGTTAATGACAGTAAACCGAACAAAACGTTGAATCGGGTACTTTTATTTATATGAAACTGAATAATCAATTTATTGCTACGAGCTTTCAATTACATCATATAATTATCGTTTTTTCGCTTGTATCCAATATCAATGTAAAAACAGTGCTTACCAAATGTCAATAGTTAAACAGAGAGAACATGATATGAAGTTAGAATCCACAAAAATGATTATTAATCGTAGTAGTACAGATTGAAACAGAACTCTGTCACATAATTTCACATAAAGCTGATATAAGAAACCAATAGTTTGCAGTGACTTGATACAAAGTAATGTGCTGTTAATGTGTTAGGCTTGAGGTTCTTTTACGACCTCAAACATCTTCAGAATCGGGACACACTGCGTCCTTCCCACGGGACATATCCCTTGGATTTTTCCATATAAAAAATCCATCGTCTCCAGCCTCCGTTTGAACCTATTCATTAATACAGGAGGATCTAAATGTTAATTGCCATTTTAATATATTTTATTTTAGATTCCATTATATAAATTACTCTTTTGTTGTTCTTGTTCTTCTTCTTCCTTTCATGTGATAGACCTAGTGGTCTGTTACGGTCTCAATCCAACGTTTGAAGGGTCTGCCCAAAGACCTCTTGCCTGGTGGCTGGTATTTTAAGATTTGACATGGTATTCTTGTTCTGCTCATTCTTCTTACGTGATATTTCCAGTTGTTTCTGTATTTTTGTACATATTCCATGACTGATTCTGTTTGTAATTCTCTGAGAATCTCAGAATTCCTTTTATGGTCTGTTCTTGAGTAACCTGCAGTACGTCTCATAAATTTTATTTCTGCCGCAGTTAGTCTTTGTTCATCTACACTGCGAATTGTCTAGGCTTCACTGCCTTAACATAATATGAGTCTGGCCAGTGTTTTATAAATTGTAGTTCGTGTGTGTTGCTGTACTGCATTTGGCTTCCAAATATTATTTATAATTCCTGTTACTCTGTTAAATTTTATAATTTTTTGACTAAAATCTTTTTCTTCTTCGTATGTAACTTGGTATCCGAGATAGTTAAATGTGTTAAGTTTATTCTAATATTTTATTATTAATAACAATAACAATTTTACTGCGAACTGGGTCTTTTCCTAGGAAAGCCATGACTTCAGATTTTACTGTTGAGATTTCCATGTTTTAGTTTATTGCAATTTGGTGAAAAGTGTGGACTGAACGTTATAGGCCATCTTCTGAATTCACTGTAAACACAATGTCATCTGCAAATAATAGGGTGTCTAAATTATATAATCTATTAAGCGGTATACTGCCATGTGGTTGTAGTCTCCGTTCTTTAATGATTGAACTCCTTGATTAATTGGTCTGCATTCAGAGATTTTATTTTCAATCTTAACTTGGATGTAATCATCCTTATAAATATCACATACAGCTTTTATCAGTTGGTCTGGGTTTCCATCATATTTGAGGATTTATAATAATTTGTTTCTATTTACTTTGTCAAATGCCTTCTTTTGTAGTTAATATTCATTATTGCTGCGTTTTGAAATAATTTTATATACAATAAACTTCTAAGAAAAACCTCCGTGCAAAATGGCATTAAATATATTCTGAGAAAACATATACTTTAGTAAGCATTTTAACATTAAATGCACAGGGAATTAAAATATGCTTACAAATACTATTTGAATTGAATTCAGGGATCTATTACCTAAAAATTGTACCCCCACCATCCCTCCTAGACCACTGATTGAAAATTTTATAATTAAAATTCCTAATCCCGTCGGGTATCGAGCCTGGCCCTTCTAGTCCTGTAAGCAACCACGTTACCAAGAGTTAGTGTATTTAAAATTTGCCGTGGTGCTGATTTTAAATAACTACGAATAGTTACTGATTAAATCAGCTTATCCTAGAAATAAACTTAGTATTTTTTTTTACAAAAGATCCAAACGTATGTGTTAGCAGATACTGATTTATTTTTGACATTCAATTGATTACAAAAGAAAGTCTGAAGTATGATCGCGGTTTGACAATTTCTTATTGTTATATAACATCTATAAATCCACGCTGTTAATTTCAAAAACATAAACCGAAGCAAGTTAAGTACACACAATTTCAGAAACAATGTACGAACTCCAATCACGAATTACGGAGTGTAGCCTATGAGGCCGTTTTTATAAAAAAAAACATTTTTGAAACATTTGTACAAACCTTTATCGGTCCTACTTACTAAACACCATAAATAAGTTCGTTAACCAGCAAAATCGGAACATTCGGAGTGGAGGTTAACCAGAAACAGATCTAGAGGCCAACATGCTCGATTTTTGACAAAGGAACTTGGTATATGCCATTGAAATAAAATGAGGAAGGCATTCTTTTAAAAAAATCACGCAATCCGACAACGCGGATTTAAATGAAAGACGACATTAAAAAATAATTCGTGTCCGCCATGTTTGTTTTTTCGCAATGTAATTGGTTACATACTATTTAGGGGCCTAATTAACAAGAGAAGAATATCTTCGATACACAAACAAACACCGACTTGCTGAGGATTCGCAGAGTTTACGCAATTCCTACATGATATTTTTTTTATAACCATTATCGAGGATCCCCCCCCTTTTTTTTAGATGTTGTGGAAAAAAATAAAACACAAAAATCGCGGTCGTGGTTCAGAATTTGTTTTGGCAATCGATTGATTATGCTTTCGAAAGCTTGATTTAATTTTAAGTCATACAAACGAAAGGAAAAGTGCAGAGGCAACTTCAAAGATCCATAATCACTCCACGCCACCTGTCATGTCCCCTCTACAAAGTAAAATCACATGTTACTGATTCGTAAACAGCTGGAATCATGACAACTTCTAGTTTCCACAATCAATAATATTCAACATCATTCTCAACATATTCATAATCACATTAATACGCTTGACCTCATCGCCGCTGGAAACAAAGTTTTTGTTTACAAATCGTCTTTCTAACATTGAATATAAGTGCACAAACCATTGGCCAGCTATTAATTTCATTTAACACGCTTCGTAAATAAATGTAAATAACACAATCCCTCGTAAAACACTTGGAACATTTTGGAGTACGAATGTCTGTTTCCTTCAACGTTGTATTCAGAGAGCTGTTAGTGTTTGAGATTTGTATTCGGAAGTTCCCGGGTAAATTCCCAGTGGCGACCAACCTAACTGAATTTTCTTTTCCCCGTTTTTTCTCAGTCTCAAGGAATATATTGGGTTGGAATTTTATTACAATGATTCATTTTATCATATCCAACATTTCACTCCTGGCGCGAGAGGCCTGTAAGGCCCTTAGCCTAACATCCGGATGCTGGACTCACATCCACATGCCTCACGATGCTGGGTGGGCACGGTCCCATACTGGCCGAAATGAGAAAATTTCTTCCCCCATGGAGACTCGTACCAGCGCAAGTCCCGTAGCTCTGCGCCAAGGCTTCCTGGCTTAACCACTCGACTATGGCGCGGGACCCAACATTTCACAATGTCATTTAAAATAGCGATGCCCAAAATAAACGAAAGTAGGGAGGATAAATTAACCTCCGTCCACTCTTTGCCAAACTGTGAGGCTTTCGTGTACTCTTCAAAAATGATTGTCAGAAGAAAGGGGGTTTATGTGCAGTCATAACACAAACAAATGGGGTTGAATAAAGCAGCAACGTAATATCATTATCTCGTTAGAGTTTGGGCTACGCTGATTTAAAAAAAAAACATAAGGAGGAAGAAATCTTATGGAATATCGGCTAGTATTGGACAGGTGCTCACCCACTTTCGTGAGGAATTTGGGTAGCTACACTAAGTAGTGGCTCCCGGTTAAGAATACCAGCTATTAACGACCGGGGAACCATACTTATTGACTAATTAGTCCCCCCCCGGATTAACACATGTGAGACCAGCAGCCAGTTGGGGCCAAAGTCTTTCTATATATGTTCGCCCATGGAGTTAAATGCTATCATAATTATTAGAAATTATTTTAATTAACGACTTTAACAGCTAAATTCATGAACGTCGTAATTAAAATCTGGGCGTGGAAGGACCGAACAATTATTTGCAGAGTCCTCTTTCTCAATCCTTCAGGTTGATGTTGAGTGATTCCGGGTTCTGTGGCCGTGGTCCATAGTTGGTGTTGATACCAGACGTTTCGCCCTCAACTGCGGAGGGCATCTTCAGTGGCGAGTGCTTCTAGGCGTGTTTCCTGGTCGGAAGCTCTACTTAGAGTGAACGCTGCGGGTGTTGTATTGATACTAGTGGTGGGAGCAGGGTGAGCGGGCGTGGCTCTTGCTGATTGGCTAATGGTCGTCTCCTTGTTGTCCCTAGTGTTGATGCATTTATTTTCTAGTGTACGGTACCAGGCCTTAGACAGTTTAATACCTTCCTCTTTTCTGTTAATATTTTCCTTATGCTTGTGTATTTCTATAGCCTCTCGATATAATCTAGGGAAATAATAGGAAGTTGTGGCTAAAACTTGTGTATCATCGAATAGAATCTGGTGTCCATTCATAATGGCATGTTCTGCTACAGCCGATTTATCCATTTCTCCTTGTCTGCAGTTTCTTTTGTGTTCTGATAAACGGGTGGCTATACTTCTTTTTGTGGTCCCTATGTATGGTTTACCACACGAACAAGGAAGTCGATATACGCCGCAAGTGGAGAGAGGTGGCCGAGGATCCTTAGCTGAGCGAAGGCAGTCTTCTATTTTTCTTGTAGGTCTGTAAACTGTTTTTATGTTGTATTTTCGTAGGAGTTTTCCGATACGATCTGTGACTCTTTGTACATATGGTAAGTAGGCTATGCTGGTTGAGGGTGTGTTATCCATTCTGACGTGCTGTCTTCGTGGATGTATGGTTTGTCTTATTTCCTTGGATGTGTAGCCATTTTTCTGGAAACAATTGAACAGATGGTGTTGTTCTTCTTTAAGGTGTTGTGGTTGGCATAACTTAGTCGCTCTGTCGAACAGTGTCTTAATTCCAAGACAAAAGCGAGGTGTCATTAAGACACTGTTCGACAGAGCGACTAAGTTATGCCAACCACAACACCTTAAACAAGAACAACACCATCTGTTCAATTGTTTCCAGAAAAATGGCTACACATCCAAGGAAATAAGACAAACCATACATCCACGAAGACAGCACGTCAGAATGGATAACACACCCTCAACCAGCATAGCCTACTTACCATATGTACAAAGAGTCACAGATCGTATCGGAAAACTCCTACGAAAATACAACATAAAAACAGTTTACAGACCTACAAGAAAAATAGAAGACTGCCTTCGCTCAGCTAAGGATCCTCGGCCACCTCTCTCCACTTGCGGCGTATATCGACTTCCTTGTTCGTGTGGTAAACCATACATAGGGACCACAAAAAGAAGTATAGCCACCCGTTTATCAGAACACAAAAGAAACTGCAGACAAGGAGAAATGGATAAATCGGCTGTAGCAGAACATGCCATTATGAATGGACACCAGATTCTATTCGATGATACACAAGTTTTAGCCACAACTTCCTATTATTTCCCTAGATTATATCGAGAGGCTATAGAAATACACAAGCATAAGGAAAATATTAACAGAAAGAGGAAGGTATTAAACTGTCTAAGGCCTGGTACCGTACACTAGAAAATAAATGCATCAACACTAGGGACAACAAGGAGACGACCATTAGCCAATCAGCAAGAGCCACGCCCGCTCACCCTGCTCCCACCACTAGTATCAATACAACACCCGCAGCGTTCACTCTAAGTAGAGCTTCCGACCAGGAAACACGCCTAGAAGCACTCGCCACTGAAGATGCCCTCCGCAGTTGAGGGCGAAACGTCTGGTATCAACACCAACTATGGACCACGGCCACAGAACCCGGAATCACTCAACATCATGATTACCGGCCGTGAAAGCCTGCATTCAACAATCCTTCAGGTTCTTTTGTGTGCCATAAATCTACCTCACTAGACCAATGGCTTTATTTTCTTCCCGAAGAATTTTTACGCCCGAAAAATCTATTGGCACTGTCGGGCTTCTTCAAAACGCGAACCTTGGAACCAGGGAGGAGCATGGTTACCACCATTTCACCGAGACTGACAGTAGAATACAATGGCCTCATAGATCGAAGCGTCTATAAATGACTTTAGACGTTAAATAAAGAATATATGAAAGTATCCTGATAGTATATATTAGTTTAAATTACTCAACATCAAAAATAAATTGTAAGATAATGACTAGAAACCCAAAGTTCAATTGTATTGTTGGAAAATAAAATAAGTAAATAAATAATAAAAACTAAAACTGTATCACGTTCAACAAACAATTTCGGTATTCTTGAAAACTTCAGGTGACTTAAAATTAATTTAATACACATCGTGAAAAATAACGTATACAACTTGCGTAATCATCACCATCTTCCTTTTACCAAAGTCGGCAATTATATTGACAAATATCGGCCTCTACCAATTATATGTAACTATGTTTTTAATGTCCACCGCTGTGGTCACGAGGTAGCGTGCTGCCTTGACACGCAGCGGGCCCGTGTTCGATTCCCGGTCGGGACAGGCTCTTGGGTGATGTTTTTCTCGGTATTTTTCCTCAGCTGTGAGACAAATGCCTGGAAGCTTAGGGCCCAACGGTCCCCGAAAAATCATCCGGCCATCATTATCATCATTCACCAGTGTGGAACGCAACGGGAAGCTACCACACCAATAATTGCCTAGTAAAGCTGCAAAGCATAGCAGGAAAAATGCTATGATTGCAGTGAAAAACCTGCCCTTGGGCAGAATTACTATGGATGAATGTTTTTAATATCTGTATTATAAACGTTTATTTTTGTTTTTATTGTGATATCTTTATCTCATAAAATACTGTTTAATCTGATATTGCTGTCATATTGTTATTATTATTAATTACTGTAAATTATTCTAGTTCCCGATATCCGCTAATATGCTGGCTCTGAGAATTTAGTACACTTGTTGTGTAGATGGTTAGGGCATATTTACTTAATGATAATATTGCTGAAGAGTAATAATAAAGCACAAAAAGCATGGAATTAATGCAGTTTGGTGGCTTCTGCAGCTCTGTCCCGCATCGCTGAGTTCTCCCGCCCTGACTGGTCGGAAGTAACGTGTACACCAAACTTCACCGGACTTTTGGGCCACTGAACCTTATCAGGCCGGCCGACACTCAAGCGTATCACAAAAATAAACATACCCTACATATCTAAACGATGAAACTTAAATTTTTCATCGAAAATTGTGTCATTCGCGCAAAAAGAATGCAAATTTTAAACAAACATTGTCTGAATTTTAACCAATCTAATGGAAATACAGTATTACATAATCTGAAACTGCCTGCAAGTTCTAAACGATTTTCTAAGCTCGATAAACAAAATTTCGGATCACACATTTGTTTTTTAATTACGTTTTCTCGGGAAATCACCTAAATAACACTTCCCTCCCTATGATTTGAGGGAAGTAGATTATACAGGGAATGATTGGAAAGCATTAGCTCAGGATAGGGATGTATGGAGAGCGTATGTCCGTGCGGCCATGAACCTACGGGTTCGATAGTGCCAGTGAGTAAGTAAGTAACTTCGAAACTAAAACTCGCTTATTTAGCCGTCTATCTCCATGAAAATACTAAGTTTTAATCCCGACATTACCGATCTAATTCCCCGAGAAAACACTGCTACGGCCTAGAGGACCGACATTCACAATTCCCAGTCTGTGTACTTTTATTGGTCGAGGATTTCTTTTTTCGAAATTTTTCCTCGCCTGTAAGACCAATAAGTTATTAAGAAACTAACGCGTAATAGTCCAATATAATCTTTTATATATTACCTTTGTTTAAAAACATTACCACCCCTCAGGGGTCCTCATCTAGGGGACATGTGGATGGCGACCACAAGGTGCCCAAGCTGAGCAAAACATTTCTTCCACTTACTTTTAACTTTACTATCTAACCTCTCTTGGTTAACTCTTGTTTTTTCGACCCGACGCTATTAGGGCATCCGAGGGCTAGGGAGTCTTTACTTTCTTCCACTTCTTCTTTCCTTTATTTTCTTTTCTTCTCCAGAAAAGCCTGACCAGAGGCTATAGATGGCAGGCCCATCACTGGTCTTGCCTTCCTTTGGCCAGCAACCAATCGAAGGGACCATTATTATGCTTTCAAGTCTTATACGAGAATTTTCCGGAAGACGCTGAAGGGAAAATTTTCTATAGGATCGTAATAGGCCTTGGCCTAATACTTGGAAGGAAGAAGAAGAAGAAGAAAAACATTACCAATACATAATAGAATTACATGGATTAACGGTTACATCTGAAGATCATAAGATCAAGTGATGTTAAAACGTCTATAAATAAAACTGAATAAGAATATGCTGCATATTTTTAAGTTGGGATTTTTTTAATCATGGATTTAGATTTTAATTTTTTAATAATGAGTTTTTATTCAACCTTCTCTCTGCCTATTAACTGTAGATCGTTTTAACCTCACAATTTTGTTTGGGGGCCTATGTATTCGCCCTGTTTTGTAAATTCCATAGTTTTAAATAGCCTACCAATTTTCCTACAGAATCAGTTCATTTCGTCAATATTGGCTCAGACTGTAGCGTTTAGGGTATCGACCGTCCTGATTGAATTTATTCCTTGCTTTTCTCAGTCGCCAGAACATTTAGTGCATTTGCAATCTTTAATCATAATTTTATATTACTTTGAATTTAATTTATATTGTAAATCTAAAAGTAGATTCACTGACTTAGCGGATAACATTTGATAACATCTAATGCAGTTTTTAAATATAACATGATGAGTACTGTCCACAGACGAAGTGTATGAAAGCAGTAGGTATTTCATACACAGCACATTAAGGTACGTACACATATGCGCGCCGCGAACACGAACGGCGCGCGCGCGGCGCGTGTTATGTTCGTCGAAATGATTAATTTCAACGAACCTCCTGCGATCCATAGGAAACCCACAAACCTTCAGTAGACATTTTGCAGAGCAGGTGTAACCAACCATGTCTATTTCCTTTCCGTTCTCCCGCTTGTCCTGCATTCTTTCCCAAAAATAGAGACTTTTTTTAAAATGCCGCGGGACGCGGGACAAATTGTTAAAAATCGGGACGTCTGGTCACGCTTATTACTTATTATATCTTATAACTTTATTTATACTTTTTCAAATATTATAGCATTAAAGGAATTTTAAAAAAAATATGATTTGTATATATATATATATATATATATATATATATATATATATGTTTAAAATTATTAAGAATATATCTCACCATAACATGGCCTTAATTTTTAATAAAGATGTACATGATTATTATACTAGAGGTTGTACTTTATTGCACAAAGATACTAGTTTCTCAAAAAAAAGTATAAAAGGGATTCGTTATGCATTAATCAACCATTACAATAACTTACCTATTGAATATCAACATTTCACGAATGTTAAACATTTTTCTAATTGTATTAAAAAATATTTTTTCTCATTGCTTTCTTAGTTAATTTTGTTAATTTTATTATTATTAATATTATCCTGTTTACATATTGTATTTATATGTGTATATATATTGTGCATCTATAGTAGTTTGTATTACTTAAACTTATGCCTGAATTTGTTTTCTTGTTTTTATTGTTGTTTTATGGCCATTATTTTTTGTATATTGCCCCTTAACATGAGCAGTCTTGCTCTTTGGAGTCTTTGAAGAAATAAATAAATAATTAGTAATAAATGTGTTTATATATTGTATTGTTTTGTGATACTTCATACATAATATTATGAAATGAACGTCTTAAATAAATAATGTTTTCTAAATAATTCTAATTTATTCATACAATTACAGTACACACGAAAAAAAAACACATAACATTGGAAAAAAAAATAGGCATCTCCTTTCAATCATTTTTTAAAATGATCCTTATGTTGAGGATCCCACAATAATTGCTTGCTTCTATAAATATCAATAAGTTTTAACATGTTTTCCTCTGACCACTCCATACTCAAATAATAGGTGCACACCGAAAACAACGAACCTCTCAGGTACCCGTCCAAATCTAAACAGCGAACCATCAAAGTGTTCGTGGAAAAAACCGACAATGAGTGGATCGTGGTGCGAGACGCGCGCGCGGGCCGTTCGCGCGCACCTTAAAACCCCGTCCAAATCTGACGAACATGGGGCGCGCAAGTGTGTACGTACCTTTATATCATGAAGGATTGTATTGTAACTTACCTTCATTTAGACGCTGATCGGCGTGTTAGTTCCGAGTCTAACTGACACACTTCAAAATTTTAAATATCAGCCTTACCTCACAGTGAACTACGAAACATTAAAATATAAAATAACTAAACTGAATAAGAAGACAAATTTAATTACCATAAAACACAAAATATAAAACATAAAATTTAATATGCCTGAAATAAACTACAGATGTGAGTAACATCATGGACTGTTCCTATATTCTCAGGTAGTAATCCATTGTATTGCTTGTAATTCCCCAGCCCCCCCTACGACCCTTGCTTTAATTCTTCTCGTCTGTGTACTATACCAGTATTATCTCCGAACAGTCACACACGTGTTGTCTGTGATCTTCACTGCAGTATGATTGTCCCCCCCCCCCCGTGCATTTAGCTAGCAGACCAAAACACTAATAAAACTTTTCTGAATTTATAAAAAATCCGATTTAAATAAAATAATCACCGATTTCAACTTAAAAATTATTATTTTTCCACCTGATACATAATCTCGGTCTTCCGATATGACCATATGAGCAAGAATATAAACAAGCCTTAACTCCTACCCGCTGGTGGAAATAAATGTAAGTTAAAATATGTTTTGATTTGATAGTTTATACATATTCCACTACCGTTCGTTTCAAAACTGTTTTGTTCAAAAAAATAAACAAAGACTTTCACTTTTTTGTATTCCATTGTATTTCCACATATTTTACTTTTTTCTTTAACTCTCCTTTTTATAAGATTTGGAACAAGCTATGCCTCGAGATTTTTTTTTGGCATTACAATAAAAATTAAACACCTCAAATATATTTTATATATTTGTTTTATTGAGAGTGTGGAAGGCATTTTTTGAAACGAAAGTAGTGTAGATTATTTATTAAAATAATTTAGCCAAACCTTTTGTATTGGTTTTGGTTAGTATTCTCAATAGTTACGGTGGAGTTGGAACAGGTTAAATTTCTTTCATTTAATTTCACACTGACACAGAAATACTCAATCTTCTTTATTTCAATCACAATAATTCACCGTACAAGCACATATAACACAACATGCTGACCACATGTCACCCCGCACTGACTGTATGATTGCCTACTTTTGTGACAAAACATGTTAATGTGAGGCCAGCAGCCCGCTGGTATGCCAAAACCTTCTAGAGCAATCATGTCATGGAGTAGTACAAGTCATATGATTATTCTGCTTTGAATCTTTCACAGTTTGCCTTCAGATTTATTTATTCATACTCGTATCTTGCAACACTACCATCCTCTTGGGACCAAAATCATTCGACGACTTTTACGTCACGACTGACTAGCGAAAAACTCGTGAATAACTGTCAGCCAAATCGCATTCCTTTATATATTCAGGGTCGAATCATCTGGAAGCCCAGGCTTGATCTTTGTAGAATGAAAATCTCGAGAGAACGAACCTTCCAGAAAGCGATAAACTCATAAATCTCCTTTCACCTTAAAAGGTGAGTCCGTTGCATCCCGCAAAATTCAAAAGTCGCCCCCGACTGTGTATCATAGTACTTAACGACGCTCTTTAACAACCCAGCTTGTAATTCAAATCTGGTTGCGAAAGGATCGGATAAATTTTACTCAGACGATTCTTCTTACTTTTAATTATTTTACGTGCCGTAAATCGACACACGACTTTACTTTCGGAAGTCACGCTTAGGATTTGACACCCTTAATATCGTGTTCGAACCTGCGAATTTCGAAAACATGCGAGTAAGGTAGTAGTCCATCAGGAGGGACTAAGGCCTATGTGGTTTTGTCTCCAGATCCGTTTATTTTTCTCGATCTACAGCTTATTTTATTCAATATCCTTCATCCTTCCTTGTTTCAGCCACACGACAATAGAATTCCCTCCCCTCGCATATCAAGGGCTGCCCGACTCAAAAACAGTTTAAAAAGAAACTCACCTCCTATTTCCTTAGACAATATAATATACAACCATGTTCCAGGTATACTTACAATATTCCTTTATATTTTAAACTTTCTTTACCAAGCCATTTACTTAATCTAATTATAGGTTATTATTTTTGTTATTATTATTATTAATATTCTTTCTTACCCTTGTTAACTTTATATTGTGTAATGTATATCTATTATATATCAATCATAATTCTTGATGTATGTATAATTTAACCCTGGTGAAGTGGAAGAGAAGACCTTACGGTCTTAACTCCATCAGGTAAAATAAATAAATTAAAATATTTTAATTGTGAATGCAAGAAATTAGTGGCTACAAGAATAGCTCTCGTTTTAACAAAAGGGGTAGGGGTGCATATTAATCAAATTCTTGATTTCCATAAACAAGGGAAAACATTTCAGAATGAAACTTGAGATAGAAGCAGCTGCAAAAATATTTTCAATTTTTTTTTGTGTTAGTGAAATTGGACACAAAACATGGTTAACTCCACAAACAAGGAAGAGGAAGGAACCAGTTTCCAGAACACGCTTGGGGCAGGTATAGGATTTGTGATGATAATCATTTTATTAAATTTCCTCGTTACAAATCCATTATGAGGACGGATCAAATATAGCCGATAAAACCTAATTGGCTAATTAAACTATAGTTATTGCCACTACAACCAAAATAATATCCGCCATATATACAGCAACAAAAACACGGGAGATAACTTCCTCTGAGCAATAACAATGCAGTGGAAACACTCGATTTCAATTAATGGGCTCTTTTACCATGCACATCACAATGTTAACATCAACGAATTCAAGATAAATACATAGCAAAGATAAACATTTTAAATTTAAAAGTAATTACAGATAATACGAGTTAATGATGATTCGGATTTAATTATTATACATTTCTGCAAATTCTAAAAGAAGATTCATAAGATAAAGTATTGTTAAGGATTCTGTTATCGAAGTTGCACAATTTATAGTCAGTAGAATCCCTACCTTCCATTCTGCGCGACCCTGGTTCGATTTCTGGAGGGGTTGGGTATTTAAATGTCCACTTTGGATTTGGGTATGTGTTCTGTGCTGTGTTTATATGTGTGAGTAATGCAAATGGTATGCTTAAAATTTAGGCCCTAAATAAAACGAAAAGCATAAAGTCTAAACCAGGCATGTCATAGTTCAGAGCTTCACATTCCGTGCGGAGCGCGATATTATTAATACTAACTCTGGAGCATGCATTCTACTTCCTACTTCTCCGGTGGGACCTGTACGAAAGACTATCATTGTCACGAACGCTTGTAACAGGAGGAATCGAAATATAAAACAACGCACAAGCAAGAGTAAATCATTTGGTAATGAATAGTATTAACTGGTTTACGGTATAAAATAATACCTCAAAAGACTATAATCTGCAATAGTTAATATTTGTCTGAAAAAAAACATTAAAGATGCAACAGGCCTCTACTTACAAATAAAACAAAAGATGAGAATACGTTTAAATGTTCATGTTCTTCTACACCAGTTTAACAAACATCATTTAATATTTCTTGGTACAGAAAAAAAATAGTGGGTATATTTATTCTTCCTACCGTAGGAAAATAAATCATCTCTTTTCAGGGTGCTAATTACCGGGGATTCTTACTTGACACTTAACTTTTTTTTTATTTTATTATATTTTTTACATAAAACTTTTCTTCTCATTAGAGGATTGCCATATGGACAAAGTGATATAGACAATTAATTTTCGAAATTGATGAAATGCATTAAAACATTTCAAATTGTAATTGAAGTATATTGTATAAAGAAGAAAATTTGTAATCATGGTTCCTTACAATTGAAATTGATCCTCTAATGTCAGCGATGGCAATTTTAGAAAGATAAACTCTGTCCAAATCTAAGAAATTCCAAAATTTAGCTAAGAATCCTGCTACAGTACCTCTTGTCCCGATCATCAATCCTGTGAGTTATACTATCCAATTGGTATTAAACTTTGTAATAGTCAACTGTTGGCTCATATATGACATTCTTTTCAGAGTCAACTTCTCAAAAGGGATTGTGGAATCTAATATCATACCAATTTTAGAAGATGGTCTAAATGCAATAATATTTATTCGTCTATTACTCCCAGTTACTAATTTAATATTAAAAATATAAAATTAATACCTGATAAACCGGTCATCCTCATCTAAAATAAAGTTCTGTTACAACACTTGGTCAAGTAGTTAAAAATATTATGGCCTTTCAAAACAATGCTTAATCTTCTGCATTTCAACTGCTATTATCGCCTCATATGATAGTTATCCGTTTATATAAGAGCGGGTGGCGCGATAATGCTCGACATTGATTAACATACGGAATTATTATAGTGACGGTAGTCGGGATCTTCGTATTTAATTATATATAACGGCTGAAGGGAAACTAAGCGAGCCGCTGACAACAATCATAGTGAGGCTACAATACAAATGTTGTTGTATAAGTTGAACAACGGGTTCAGGTCTGCGGGCGTGTTCCTGTTGAGCAAGTCTTTATTCTCGGCTTCTTTTAAAATTTTTATGTCTTCTAGGATGCTAATATTGTTGTTGTTATTCTTCTTGTGTAATTTTAACAGTATTATCGATTTTGTCGAACTGATGACCCGTTTCTAGTATACGAGGTGTGATCAATAAGTTTCCGGAATGGCTTCAAAACAAGTATGCCATTGAGGAGTTTTTAATTTTCACCCAGGCTGTAGACTCAGAATTTCCTTGTGATGAATTTGAGGGGTCGCGCGACCTTCTCTGACCTTGCAGTATGCTGGTAGAAGCTCTGAAGTTAAGACGTGTTTTGTGCGTGCGGCGATTTCTCTGTGTAGCAACAATGCGGGATTACGAGGAACAAAGAACATGCATCAAATTTTGCTTTGAACTTGGTAAAACTGTAACAGAAACATATCAAATGTTAAGAACAGCTTATGGGGAGGAAGCAATGGGCAAATCTCAAGCATTTGAGTGGTTTTCGAAATTTAAAAGAGGCGTGACATCGGTTAAGGATGAAAATCGTCTGGGACGACCAACTTCCAGCAAAACCAATAAAAAATATCGATCGAGTGAGGGAAATGGTATTAAATGATAGGCGCATTACAATAAGAGAACTGTCTGATGCACTAGCACTCTCGTTTGGAAGTGTTCAAAGCATTTTGAAAGACGATTTGAACATGAGAAGAATTGCTGCGAAGTTCGTGCCCCGCCTCCTTTCAAATGACCAAAAGAAAGTCGTGTGATTGCCTGCACAGATCTTAAAGAACAGCTTAAAAATGACCCACTGTTCACGGAAAAGGTTATTACTGGTGATGAAACATGGATTTATGGCTACGATCCAGAAACTAAACAACAGTCTTCGCAATGGAAGAGTCCTGCATCTCCACGCCCCAAGAAAGCCTGACAAGTTCGATCGAATGTGAAGTCAATGATGATTTTTTTTTTGACATTAATGGAATTGTTCATAAGGAATTTGTACCACGGGGTCAAACAGTGAATCAAGTGTACTACAAACAAGTGTTGCAAAGATTGAGGGAGAATGTGCGACGCAAACGGCCAGAGAAATGGAGGACTGGTGACTAGTTCCTGCATCACGACAATGCGCCCGCGCACAAATCAATTTCAGTCCGCCAGTTTTTGGACAAAAATAGGATGAGTACTGTTCCCCAACCAGCCTATTCTCCAGATCTGGCTCCAGCAGACTTTTTCCTGTTCCCACGGCTAAAAATTCGGCTCCGAGGACATCGTTTTGAGGACATTGATGTCATCCAGCGCGAATCGCAGAAGGCATTGGACACATTTCAAGAAGACGACTTCCAGAAGTGCTTCCAGCATTGGCAGAAGCGCTGGGACAAGTGTATCAACTCCCAAGGTGACTACTTCGAGGGTGACAGTGCTGAATAGAAACTTTGAAGTGTTGTGTTGTGTTTATGGCCTCATTCCGGAAACTTATTGATCACACCTCGTATGTTTGGCAAAACTTAAATTCTTCGTTATTAATATTTTTTTAATGATCAGTATAACTTTTGTTAAAATTCCTTGTTTTTCTACCGATGTAAAACTTATAGCAATTTTGTACTTTAGTTTATAAACGCCTTTATTGTATTTATTTGCTACTTCAATTTTGTTTGAAACGATGTTGTTGAGTTTGTTTTTGGTTTTAAAGGCGATTTTTATGTTTTTGTCTTGTTTTTTCATCGAATTAGCTAATTTAACCGTTTCAAAATTGGGAGAGATATTCTGTGCCAAAAAAATACGAAGGCTTGATTCTCGCAAGTCCACAGCTGTGGTCTCGAGGTAGCGTGCTGCCTTGTCACGCAGTGGGCCCGGGTTCGATCCCCGGTCGGGGAAGTTTTTCTGGGTGAGGTTTTTTTATCGGGATTTTCCTCACCTGTAAGACAAATGTCAGGAAAACTTTAAGGCCCAAACGGTCCCCGAAATCATATGGCCACCACCATCATCATCATCATCCTTCACCGGTGTGGAAAGCAACGGGAAGCTACCACACCTACAATTCCCTAGTAAAGCTGCAAGCGTAGCATGCAAATGCTATGATTGGAGGGAAAGACCTGCTTCGGGCAGAATTAATATGGATGGATTCTCGAAAGATCCCCTGCTGAACATAGCCATGCTCATCATTGCGTTTGACGAGTGAAACTGAACGAAGTCACCAGATAGTGTTACCTGTCCAGCGGAGCGCTCCTGGTACATATCGGAGCTCGTGTTTTACATCGCTGGTCTAAACGAAAGAAAACTAGGAGGAAAAAAACTGTTAAAAAGCACTACACAGAATAACAATATTTCAAACATTCAATTTCATTTTGGATAAACCAACAACAATGACATCTTAATTCATCTTATGTCACTTTAAATATCCATGCATCCATAGTAATTCTGCCCGAGGGCAGGTCTTTCACTGCAATCATAGCATTTTCATGCTATGCTTTGCAGCTTTACTAGGGAATTGTAAGTCTGGTAGCTTCCCGTTGCTTTCCATACCGGTGAAGGATGATGATAAGGATATAAACTCATGTAATTTTCTAGAATGGGACACGCCGTAGTGGTTAAGGCACTGCGCTATAAGCCGGAAGGTCGAGGGTTCGAGTCCCAGTGGGGTCAGGATTTTTAAACTGACCAAACCCTCTGGCGGCGCTATGGCCCTGGGGTCGACTCAGCCTCTAACGGAAATGAGTACCAGACGCTTGTTCTGGGGGTAAAGGCGGCCGTCACACAGGGCTGACTACCCGGCTGATATCAAGTGCCGATTGTCTAAAAAAGTGGGAGCCTTAACCTCCCACTACCCCAAGGGCCTCCTGAGGCCTGTGGTGGTATCACTTTACTTTAAAATTTACTAATTTTCTAGAAATATGCCTCAATGATCATTCCTGAACAAATTTTTAACAAGGTGGTACACACTTCAATAAGATATCATATGTACCAACATAAGGGAAAAGGTCAATAGTTCGAGGTAGACTGATTGCTTGGCTTATAGATTTAGGTGAACATGGGGATTCAGTCGATCTTATTGTACTGGCACTTCAAAACTATCCAGTACGAATTCTGAAACACGCTGTAAAAGTTTTACAGTTCAAAGTGAATAAAAAAAACTTAATTTGATTCAAATTAAGAGTTAATTTAACAGGACTTGCATGAAAAACATTACGAATTAAACTGATATAATGTGACGTAAGATAGAAGTTTTTTAAATATGTAATTTGCAATTTACGTTTATAACACACCAGAATTAATTCGCCACTGTTGCTGGACTTACAAATTGAAAATAAACAAACCGATATTAAACTCTCTTTAAATGTTGCTGAATATAAACATTTGAGCAAAAATTAAAGTATATTACATTCTGTAACAAATTATAAACTGCGCATAGGCCTATGCTATATACGGAAATACAAACTCCATCAAATAACTAATTACGGTATTATACGCGTGATTTAGGATTATTATTATTATTATTATTATTATTATCATACTGACGAGAAAAAAGTATATGGACATCAACGAACTTAGTCGGTACTTACGATGCTCTGAGAGAGCCGATGAGCTCACTCAAACATTGCCGCACTGACTAGAGATAAGAGGAAGTACAAACCAGTTCAGTGGTTTCAAAGTGTCTCTCAAAATGCGTGCGTATTCTGTAGTAGAAATGTACTACTGACGTAAAATGCATTTACTCCACTGATCAGATTTCATGCCGTTTATGTATGAAACTAAGGGATCGAAAACTGTACAGAAAGAGAGGCGCGCTCGCAATGAGCATATAGACGCCCGGACCTGGTTTATAACGTTGCATACACCGGTAGGACCAAAGGATTCTTTGAAACTTTATCTTCTTCTACCTACATTATAAGAGGGTGAACTCAATATTCGATTTATCACACATTTCATAGTAAAATATAACACAATTATTATAAGTTATCTTAAAAGATTACAACATATTAATACTTGAGATTTCAGTCGTCCTCATCTAATTGCAAGGTCTTTAGGAACATGTCCCATCATCAGCTTTTCAAATGAGTACTATTTGTAAAGCTGATGTCGGAACATATTCCGACATATTTTAACTTTGCAATTAGTTGAGGTCGACTAAGATCCTTAATCCTCGACATAATAACGTCAGCGGTGTGTTCCTGTGAATTTTATAAGTTCATAGTTGAATCATACGTTCAATACGTATATGTATTTTTAGAAGGACCAAGAGTCATTTTAGCTCCTATTGCATATATGAAGAATGTAGCTCTCTAGAATGTCCGATTTTTCAGGGTCCTCTTTCATAAGGTTATACTGTAATGAAACTTGAAGCAAAGTGCGTAAATGAAATAATAATAATAATAATGTATTAAGTGAATAAATCGTCACGTCAAGATGTATTAAAGATATAGAAAGAGAGAGAGAGAGAGTCACTTTTCCTTGAAACAATAAAAAGGCATTTTTAATTATACAAGGTACCTACTTCTTTATACCTGTATCCCAAACTCTGAAGGTAAATAAACCTATGACTTGTTCTTTTACTGCTACAAACTTCTAAAAGGTAAGTCCTTTTCATGGAAAATCTAAAGGTATCTCAATTTAGACATTTAGAGACTTACTTACTCACTGGCACTATCAAACCCGAAGGTTCATAGCCGCGCGGACATAAGCTCTCCATACATCCCTATCCTGAGCTAATGCTTTCCAATCATTCCCCATAAAATAATATTTCCTTCTCTGGATCCTTCATATATTGAATTTTCAGAACTGTAAACTACACTGTATAGAGTAATATCCAATGGAGAATAATATTGAACAGAGGAATGTTGTTACCTGCTCATGACATATCAGCCAGTCAGTATTGTGCACTGCTTGTGAGAGGTGCCTTGAGTCTGCTTTGTACTGGATCAGGTACTCTCCAATATTCAGCTGTTCACTATTATTCACTATTGGGTATTGCCCCAGTTTTATGGTAACCTTTCTCATAAAATATTTTTTTAGATTAATACCTTAAAATTAAATAGTGCAAAAAAATTCGAATGATCAACACTGCAGGTGATAATTCTCGCTACTTCGTGATATGTATGCTACCAATTAGCTCGAACTGTGTTAAGGTTATGATCATATAAACACACTACTTTTTATTTTCAGTATTTTTATCCTCCCTTCTTTTATAGGTCTCGCCATACATTACACAGATACGTAGAGGCGGACCTCTCACGATTTTTCATTAGGAGGAAGCCAGAATCACCACCCAACAAACCACAAGATAACACAAGTCATGGCACATATATTGGACGAAAAGTATAGATTTTAAATTCCCTACGCCGCCGAGAATCGAAGCTGAACTACCGGAGAGTGAATAACGACTATACCACAATGACAGGTATATTTATCAAAATAATACAGAATATAAATAAACTTCTAGGTCTGCCTTAGAATTTCCGTCAATTGAGGGAGAAGGGATGGAGACCGGCCTAGATTAACATAGACTTTATGGGAAAAATATATATAGGATATTTGGAATACAATATATAAGAGGAGAACAGAAGATTGAGAATGGGCTGTCATTTTCAAGGAGACACTAGTTACAATATAAGAAAGAAAGAAGGGAAGAGAGGAAAAAACTACACTATAAGAACTATTATAAAACAATCTTGGACCACGCGACTCGGTTATTACTCCTTCATTAAAATTAACTTTCTCCAATTCCATATTTATGAGTACTTCGCAAAATACGTCACATTTTAATTTTATCACTTCCCCTTTTGCCCCTTCTGGAAACTTAAAGAAAATATGAATCAGGTCACCGTCAGAATTGTCCAGTTCTTTCATCCAAATCTACAGTATCTGGGAAATATTCGAGAACAAGAGAATTGATGGCTGTATTGTCAAGTGTTTGGCATTAGTATACAAATCTAATTTTATCAGTTTTGGTCTAGTGGTAGATCGCGAAATTAAAACTCTACGTTGACTAAATAAAACTGTCTATATATTTTTGGGGGCACGCCGTAGCGTAGTGGTTAAGGCACTGAGCTACAAGCCGGAGGGTCGAGGGTTCAAGTCCTGTTGGGGTCAGGATTTTTAAAACTGACCCAAACCCTCTGGCGGCACTACGGCCCTGGGGTCGACTCAGCCCCTAACGGAAATGAGTACCAGACGCTTGTTCTGGGGTAAAGACGGCCGTCACGCAGGGCTGACATAAAGTGCCGATTGTCTAGAAAAAGTGGGAGCCTTAACCTTCTACTACCCCAAGGGCCTCCTGAGGCCTGTTGTGGGATCACTTTACTTTATATATTTTTGTACATACTGAATGACGAGGGAACTAATGCATGCCCATAATTCTCCCGAGGCTACGAGTTCGATCCTGACCACAGACACGTTACTTCATAATGGAATTTCTGACATTCCAGTGTAGTCAATGAAATAGCAATGCCCCTCCCTGCAGGCAAAATAATCAAGTTCTTACTCACCCCTGTGTCCGGAGCGTGGGCGTTCGGCGTGGACGCTTGCTGCGGCCGGTTTGGAAACTGAGACTGAAAAAAAAAAAGACATTCATTTAACATGTAACGCACCATTATACTTGCCAAACATACATCACATTAAAGACCTCTACCGACAAATTCCCAGTAATTATTCAGTTTATTTTGGTCGAATCTTTTAATACAAGCAATACATTGACTCCATATGCTAACATATTTTTCTTCTTCAATCTGTATCATAACCAAAGTGAGCTTTAACATGTAACAAAACTCCTATTATGCCCTATTCGCTGTTAACCTTCACATCCTTTCATTTTCATAATCCTCAAATGGTCTTTTAGGCTACAAATCAATCTATCTACCCATTGGTCTTCTATTCAAACGACTACAAATAAGTTTACACGTCAAAATTATTTTAGGAATTCTCTTATTCTCTAATCACATTAAATGTCCCAACTACATTAATGTTGGCAATTACAGATATAAGTATAGTATAGTATTCCCACTACAGGCATCAGGAGGCCCTTGGGGTAGTGGGAGGTTAAGGCTCCCACTATTTCTGGACAATCGATACTTGATGTCAGCCGGGTTGTCAGCCCTGCGTGACGGCCGCCTTTAAGCCCAGAACAAGCGTCTGGTACTCATTTTCGTTATAGGCTGAGTCGACCCCAGGGCCATAGTGCCGCCAGAAGGTTTGGGTAAGTTTAAAAATCCTTTCCCCACCGGGACTTGAACCCTCGACCTTCCGGCTTGTAGCGCAGTGCCTTAACCACTACGCTACGGCGTGCCCCAATTACAGATATAATGAAATAAAACGAAGGAATGGAATATTTTTTGTATTCAAGAGTAGAGTTTAGCAGTTACTTAAACTCAAATTAACGTTGTTTGGTTTTAGTGTTCTGCGCCGTAGCCAAGTGGTTATGAAAATATGCCTTGGCGCAAAGCTACGAGACTTTCACTGGATCGAGTCTCCATGGGGAAAATACATTTTCGGCCGGTATGTGACCGGTGCCCTCCCAGCATCATGAGGAATTTGAGTAGCTACAATAAGTAGCGGCTCCAGGTTGAGAAAATCAGCTATAACGGTTGTCGGCTTCGATATGCTGACCACATGTCGCCCATACACTGACTGAATGTTCGTATACCTCTATGACTAACAAATGTGGATGTGAGGTCTGCAGACGATTGGTAGGTCAAGGGCCTTTTAAGCCACTCGCGCCATGGAGTTTGTTGATTTACTCTTCATATGAAATGTCATAAAATATGAAAAAGAGTTGGTAAAAGTGACCTACATTATGATGGAGTGGTCCTGAACCGTAGCCGAACGGTTTAAAACATGGTGCAGAACTAAGAGTTCGAGTTCTCCAATGGGGAAGAAGTTTTCTAGTGGAATCAGCCAGTATGGGACCGGTGCCCAACCAGTAATGTGAGGTATTTGGGTAGCTAAAATAAGTATCGGTTCAAGGTTGAGAAAACCAGCTGTAACGGCTTCGGGACCCGATATGCTGACCACATGTCACACTATTCTGCATGGATGAACATCCACCTCTCAAATTATCGCATGTGGTTTTAAAGCCAGCAGCCGGCTGGTAGGCCAAGGGTTTTTTTAGACCGTGGAGTTTTTTATGATAGAATTATCCTCATAGCTAGACTTAATTAGTATTTTAATTAACGACGCTCTTTAACAACTTAGGCCCCTTCGTCCTTGTTTCAAAATTCAAAACACCAGATGCCAACATACATAACAATAGAAATAGTCTACATAACCCGTTGGTAAACGCATAAATACACTAAATACAAGATGTTGAAGCATCTCAACGTAATATTAAAGTATAAAAGCCAGTACATTACGATATCCTTGCCTGTATATGACAGATGATTGCTGTGCTTAAATGAAACGCTGCGAGAGCAAAGTGTTTACTGAGATGAAATCACTGCGCGCCATTTTGCGTCTCCGGTAAATATTTACACAATTATCTTTCTGTTTAAACAAACAAGGCACGTGAAAATGCTAGCCTCATAACCACTATCTCTACAATATGGTAAGTACCAGTCTCGTAATTCTTTTCAAGTGCACATTTTCATTATTTCGCAATTGAATTGTCATGAGTTGGGCTAGGAAATCAATGCGTTTTTTCAACATCATGGGCTAAATAGATTGGATCATTTGATCAGTTCCGTCTACAGAATTTTAATTATTGACTGTAATAATTAATAACAACAATTACTTATTGTTACCATAATTACCAATCATTGCTACAAGAACAATTAGGTCCCATAGACTGCGATGGGCAGGACATGTGGCACGAATGGGGAATGAAAGAAGGGTATGGAAGCTTCATGCAGGGAAACCAGAGGGAAAACGCCCAGTTGGTAGACCAAGAATAAAGTGAGAAGAATAAAATTAACCATGAATTGAGGGAAGTAGATTATACAGGGGATGATTAGAAAACAATAGTTCAGGATAGGGATGCTTATGTCCGTGCGGCCATGAACCTACGGGTTCGATAGTGTCAGTGAGTTAGTCAGCGTTACATATTTTGGATTTTATAAATATTAAATTTTTTATTATATTTATATTATAGTGATATCCTACTGCTCTACCGAGGGGCCGGGGTAGTTGGATACTTTTTAACATGGAAAAATTTATGAACAAGTCCTCTGGGAGGAGCTACAAGCCGTGGGTCTCGATTCTGAAGATTTCAGGCTCATAAAAGAACCTCAAGCTTGAAAAGAGGCTTCTGGGTAAAATTTAACTGACTTTCCTGTATCCAGGGGACACGCCGTAGCGTAGTGGTTAAGGCACTGAGCTACAAGCCGGAGGGTCGAGGGTTCAAATCCCGTTGGGGTCAGGATTTTTAAACTGACCCAAACCCTATGGCGGCAATATGACCCTGGGGTCGACTCAGCCTCTAACGGAAATGAGTACCAGACGCTTGTTCTGAGGGTAAAGGCGGCCGTCACGCAGGGCTGACATAAAGTGCCGATTGTCTAAAAAAAGTGGGAGCCTTAACCACCTACTACCCCAAGGGCCTCCTGAGGCCTGTTGTGGGATCACTTTTTACTTTTTTCCTGTATCCAAGTAATACCTAAGTTGTCTACTAGATATCATTAGTTGGAATCCTGACCACATGTCACTCATGACATATGTAGGGAAATAAGTGTAAGTAAATAAACTTGGTCAAGTACCTCCTAACAAAGGTAAATGTAAAGTGATCCCACTAAAGGCCTCAGGAGGCCCTTGGGGTAGTAGGAGGTTAAGGTTCTCACTTTTTCTGGGCAATCGTCACTTGATGTCAGCCCTGCGTGACCGCCGCCTTTACTCCCAAAACAAGTGGCTGGTACTCGTGTCAGTTAGAGGCTGATCGACCTCAGGGCCATAGTGCCGCCAGAAGGTTTAGGTCAGTTTTAAAAATCCTGACCCCACCGGAATTCGAACCTTCGACCTTCCGGCTTGTAGCGCAGTGCCTTAACCATTACGCTACGGCGCGCCCCTACCACCTAACAAAGGAGGGCAAAGGCTGAACTCAAAAGGCCGCGAAGCCAGGTATATATATATATATTTAAATTAAACAAACCTCATCTTATTTTCCATAAAAGTACATAGCTTGGATTTAAAAAATAACAGCTTCACATTTTTATAATAGTAATAGCTTTATTTTACCTGGCAGAGTCTACCTCTCAACCAGGTTAGAAACAAGTAACAGAACAATTATTCTCACATCTAAATTACAATAAACAAAATTATTACATTGCATGTCTACAATATAATTATTATTTACAATATATTTTCATTTAATCTAGATTTAACGAATCAAATATAAAATGTAAGAAAAATGAAAGAAAAATCTATTAATGGCGATAAATTTGGTTCTCGAGAAAAATTAATTATTTAACAGTAATTGTATAAGAGTGACTTAAAAGTATCAAGTGTGTGGCAATCCCTGATATCTCGAGGGAGGGAAAATTCCAAGAACAGGCAGAGGCTACTGTGAAGTAGTAGAATAAGAGGAAGTGCTATGGAGAGGGATTGTTTGCAGACTTATCTTGTGACCTAGTGTCAATATTGTGGTAAGAATTAATATTGTGGTCTTCAGTATTTTTGGAATTCCTTAGATTTGGACAGGGTGTATCTTTCTAAAATTACCATCGCTGCCATTAGAGGATCAATTTCAATTTTAAGAAACCATATTTACAAAATTTCTACTTTATAGTATGTTAATAAAAAATTATAGAATATTCACCTGAAAGGTCCGTCTCCTCAACTTAATTATCATTTAACTGTAGCGCTTTCGGGACTTGTCCCATCATCGGCAGGATTCAAAACTGGTGTTTCACTGAAGATCTGGTAGAGGGGGTTGCATGTATTTGGTTCGTTTTCGTTTATCAGGCTGTCGTTGTGAGCTGCTTTCATGATTTCCATCTCTTCGAGTACGTTTATCTTCGCTGGATTATTTTCTCTGTGCATTACTGTTAGGGTGTTTTCAATATTTAACATGCGATGTCCTTCATGGATGACGTGTTTTGCATGGCTTGATTTACCTTCTGCATGAATGAAGTCTCGAAAATGTTCTTTGAATCTGATGTTAAAACTCCTGTTTGTCCTTCCTATATAAAATTTGTTGCAGTCCTTACATGTCAGTTTATAAACTCCTTTGCTGTTGAAAATGTTATTTTCTTCAATGTTATTGTTTATTATGTTGTTTAATTTGTTATTGGTTCTGTATGCTATTTTTACGTTTTTATCGGCTTTCTTTAGTGCATTGGCTAATTTTGTCGTTTCTTTTCCTGTGTATGTAAGTGTTATCCATGTTTTCTTGTTGTTGTCAGATTCTTTTTCTAGTTTAGTTATGTTGGTTATGTTGTTCTTCCTTTTTTGTTTTTTTACGAGTTTATCTATGAATTCTTCATTATAGCCATTGGTTTTTGCCATATACTTAATGTAGTTGAGTTCTTGGATATAATTGTCTTTGCTTAATGGGAGTTTCAACATTCTACTGACTAAGCTATTAAATGTACTAATTTTCTGTTGAAAAGGGTGTTTTGAATCCTGCCGATGATGGGACAAGTCCCGAAAGCGCTACAGTTAAATGATAATTAAGTTGAGGAGACGGACCTTTCAGGTGAATATTCTATAATTTTTTATTAATTTTGAATAAACCTCAACGGAACACATCATGAATCTTATAAAAGTTGTTTATAGTATGTATACTTCAATTAAGCATACGATTTGAAATTTTTTTAATGTATTTACAAAATGTATTTCATCAATTCCAAAAATTAATTGTCTGTGTCACTTTGTCCTTGAGGCAATCCTCTAATGAGGAAAGTTGTATATAATTAAAAAAAACAGTATATTTGTCTTGTGATCTAGTGTCAATATTGTAGTAAGAATTAATATTGTGGTCTTCAGTATTTTAACGGTATTTTTATCTTGTGACCTAGTGTCAATATTGTGATGCGAATTAATATTGTGGTCTTCAGTATTTTTTACCCCAATGGGGTCAGGAATTAAAACTGGCACCATGACCCTGGAGCCAACTCCAGAAAATTACTACCATACATTATGTTCTGGGGATGAAGACGGACGTCACGCAGCAAGCCATTAACCCAGGATCTTAAAACATGGAATCATAACTTCCTACAACTTCAATGTCCTCCTAAGGGCATTACCCCGTTTTTTTTTTGTGTCAAATGATGGTGGCGAGCAATATAAAGACAAGCCGCACACGTTTGTCAAGCCGAATGTTAATGAATGGGACAATGATGCTCTAGTCGTCAGAGCTTGTGATTAGGATCCCAGATTTGATTCACGGTCAGAGGAATTTTTCCTTAAAGGGAATTATTTCTGTGGTCGCCCATGGTCTGGAATTTAGGTTAAGTTTGGGTTTAAGAACTGTCTTAATGCTTACCGTTTATTACTCATTGTATAGTATCATCGGGGTAACGTAACCCCGCCTTCCAAGCGTTTCAACCTCAGAATTAGGTTATAATTACCCAATGTCAGGTGAGAATGCCAGATATGTAGTAACATAACTAACTCACTGACACTATGGAACCCGTAGGTTCATGGCCGCGCGGACATAAGCTCTCTATATATCCCTATCCTGAGCTAATGTTTGCCAATCATTCCCTGTATAATATACTTCCCACAAATCATGGTTAGTTATTCTCCCATCTCATTCTTGGTCTACCAACTGGGCTTTTTCCCTCTGGTTTTCCTACAAGAAGCTTCCATGCATTTTTTCATTCTCCATTCGTGCCACATTCCCTCCTGTATACGAGACTTAACTGTGAAATGTAGTAACATAACGAGTTAAATTGTCTTACCTGTGAGTGAGGCTGTGGCTGATGAGTCTGCTGCTGTTGCTGGTGAGAATGTTGTGGGGACTGTTGTGGGGGCGGATGACCTGGGGACGGGGGCGGATGTTGAGGTTGTGGAGACGGCTGTGGGTGAGGTTGTGGTGACGGTTGGGGCTGGTGTTGAGGGGACGGTTGGGGTTGGTGTTGTGGAGACGGTTGGGGCTGGTGGAGGGGTGATTGTTGGGGAGGAGGTTGACTCGGCGATTGTTGTGGCTGTTGTTGCTGCTGCTGCTGATTCGGTTGTTGGCTTTGCTGTTGCTGATTTTGTTGACCCCACGAGCCGCGTTGATCCCCGTAGACCGCCCCCGCGAGCTGCTGTTGTCCGTACGGAGAACCGAGCTGCAACAGAAATATTATAATCAAGTTACACTGTAATAGTAGAAAGTATAATATTTAACGACTCCGACATTAATGTCAGATGGGCGTAAAAGGATTAATAAATTTTGCTCGAGGTTACTTTACGTGCAATAAGTCAACGACACAGATCCCAAAGCTTATTTCCCTTTCGAAGGAAGCCATACTCAGATTTTGTATGACATAATAAAATTAATAATATCCAAAACATATTTTAAATAACTACTCCTTGAAATAGTTAAGTTAATTCTTTTAAAATCTAGTCTAGTTACTAGATTTATTTTTACCCAAATGAACCATCCATTAGCAATAGGCTTAATTCTCCTAATTCAAACTATCTTCATTCCAATCCTTAGAGGATTAACGTCCCAATCATTCACCGGTCGGTATTAAACTCGTCAACATAGGAACCAGAGAGAAGTATAATAACCAATAGTCCACCAGCATCGGCAACAATAAATCATAATTGAGTCTGTTTTCTTTTTAAAGCTGTACAGGCCTATCTGGCGATTCCGTATAAACATCTCACTTCCAAACCAAATCTAACGAAAGCCTCAAAATGACCAAAAGGTTAGTAAAAAATTGACACGACAACCAGACAGACCGAGGGAAAAAATTATAATAGCTTTATTTTACCTGGCAGAGTTAAGGCCTTAATGCATTGTCTTACCACTCAACCAGAATTGAAAATAAAAACAAAAATTATTCTTACATCTAACTTACAATAAACAAATTACCACATGGTACAGGGTGGACCGCTCGAATGGACCTAATTTCAATTGCTTGTTACTGGCAAACGGTTGAAGATAGAAACTTAAAACAACGTTCATATTACAGAAAAACTCACCAAGTTTTGATATCCAGATCACCACATCTCTATATGAGCCCCAGCAGTCACTGTGACGATATGAAAGCGATGAACAATTTCTTGCCAAGTACGTTGGAGTATGTCTTCTGGAATGTTCTCAATAGCCTCTATGATGCGCTCACGAAGATCACGAAGGTCTTTGACTGGGGTGGTGTAAACTTTATCTTTGACATAGCCCCAGAGAAAGAAATCCAGTGGTGTTAAATCGGGAGATCTCGGGGGCCACGCGATTGGTCCTCCCCTACCAATCCAACGGCCAGGGAAAATGTTGTCCAAAGTCGTACGAACTTCATTGGACCAGTGGGGAGGAGCACCATCTTGCTGGAAAACGATGTTAGGCTGCAGTTGTTCAATTTGTGGAAAGAAGAACTGCTCCAGCATGTCAAGATATGTGGTACCACGAACAGTTTTCTCGGCGAAGAAAAACGGTCCAATGACCTTATTATGTGACAAACTGCACCAAACATTCATCTTCGGACTATCACGAACATGCTCTTGAATAGCGTGAGGATTCTCCGATCCCCAGATCCGCACATTATGCCGGTTTACCTTGCCTGACAAATGGAAAGTGGTTTCGTCCGAGAAGAAAATCTTGGTCATGAAGTCAGGATCAGCGCCGAGACGGTCCAGCATCGTATTGGCGAATTCCACTCGTTTCGGCATGTCATTCGGCTCCAGACGTTGCACTAACTGCACTTTATATGCGTGCAGTTTGAGGCGTTTGTGGACAATCCGTTGTAATGTCGATTTTGGTATTTGAAGTTCCCGCGAAGCTCTTCTTAATGACTTCCGGGGGCTTCGCTCAAATGCGGCTTGAACATTTGCTACCATTTCATCGGATGCTCTGCGACCACCACCATGCTTCTTCAACACAGATCCTGTAGCTAATAATGTATCACGCCACTTCTTTATGCTTCTAGCAGTTGGAGCATCACGGTTAAACACACGCCGGAACTCCCTTTGAACTCTAATGATTGATTTAAACTCCGCATACCACAAAACAGCTTGCGCTTTCATCTGCGGAGTCGCCATTTTCACAAACAATTAAATCTAAGAACGAGAAACGTATCTTTGTGCCATCTACCGACAGGATTCGAAACTTGGTGAGTTTTTCTGTACTATGAACGTTGTTTTAAGTTTCTATCTTCAACCGTTTGCCAGTAACAAGCAATTGAAATTAGGTCCATTCGAGCGGTCCACCCTGTATATCTACAATATAATTACTATTTACAATATATTTTGATTTTATCTCGATTTAACGAATAAAATGTAAAAGATAAAAATGGAGAAAAAACTACTAATGACATAGAATAGATTTAGTTTAGTCCGCTGCGTTTGTTTGCTTCCTGTCTAGCGAGTCCGGGTTCAATAACCGGTGGTGTTGAACATTTCTAATTAAAATTTTCAATATCGATGCTAGCAGGGGTGGTGGCGTACAATTTGTAATCGCCTAGATTAAATTCTAAACTCTTTCTACATATTAAGAAGGTATGTGGCAGTTATTATGTAAAGCGATTCGGCCATCGGAGGGGACATTAAGCCTGATGTCCTTTGGTTTTTTCGACAGGTGCGGGTTTTATCTTCTCCCTTCTCTTTATCAACATCCCATATTCAACATACTAACACTACAAAACACTTAAGACACTGACCATAACACTCCTTTCTACACACAATACAAACACATCTATGTAAAGTGGTCTGTCAAAGTGGCGTGTAAAATGAAAATAGATTACATTAACGCCATCTATCATTCTAGGGCGGAATTCGTAGCACGAAAAGTGTAGTAGATAGCTTTGGAAGACACCTATACATTTTTGTGTTAAAAAATTCATACAGTTTTAATAAACCCATCTTATTTTAGAATTCGTGAATGGTTCTTAATAAAATATAAGATTTTAGTCTCGTCAAAATAAACATTCATGTTGAAAGTGTATGTATCAGCACGAACTCTATGCTATTTTGAAAGAAAATCATTACAAGCAGACAAGCTGAACATAAATATTTCATTGAATGTAATGAGATATACAACATTGCTACAATACATTATCACCCGTTTCAAGTTATCGCATTCATCATTTGTGCAGTCTCCCCGCTTGTATGAATTCGCCAGCAATCATTAAAATCTACATTCTCATGCACTCGTGCACAATTCACATTACAAATGCCGCAACATGTTTCCATACCTCGCTTCCATTTTCAGTACAAAGGGGATCAAAATTATCCACTTCCTCCAACAACTCACGTTCTATATACTACTAAACGCTATAATATCCTAAAATCCTTGCCTATGAATAACCTTTTTCTCTTTTCAACACATTTATCATAGAGTGGGTATAACAAGCTAGGAAATTGCGTTAATGCAATGGTTCAAACCGATATGAGGTACGTATTGAAAGGATTTTGTAATTCATACAGATTGCAAAATATCCATATCCTACGTGGTAAATTCGGAAAATACCGGTAACAACTTCTACAACTGCAATATAACCAGCCTCTTATTATGAGAGCTTCTGACTGCATTTCATTAAGTCCTGGGTACGATTCCTCCAAAAACACGGATATTCCTTTAAAGGGAATTATTACTGTGGGAACTCATTGTCAAAATATACGTTAAGTTTCATTTTAAGGACTCTGCTGGTACTTCTGTAGCATTAATCATAGGAGTAACGTAACTCCAAGGTCCAGGTAGACCAGCCTAGGAGGTGGGTTACAATTCTCACAATCCCAGAACGGAAACCAGACAGGAGAAAAAAGCAGAATTCCCAAATTACGAATTATAACTCCAGTCAATTACAGAATCAGAGCCTAAACTGACAACCACGATTTCAATTTCAAAAAGGGGTCCACAGTAGCGTAGTTGGTTAAGACAATACGTTACAAGTCATATTATACCAGATTATGTCAGGGATTTTAAACTGGTCTAATCCTTCTGAAGGCACCTGAAATCGACTCAGCCTATAACTTAAATGAATGCAAGATGTTTATTCAGGGGGTAAAGGCGCCCGTCACACATGTCTGACATTTTGAGTCAATGGTCTAGAAAGGTGGGGGGTGTAAACTTTTACTACACCAAGAGCATCCGAAGGCACTTTTACCTGTACTTTTTTAAACTATAAAAATAACTAAAAATATCCAACTAGGTTATAAAATCATGGTCATGGTTCAAACTTTGTTTTGTAATTGAATACCAGGGGTTTTCCGTTTTATGGTTGTTATTAAAACAGTAAAAATTGTAAAATCCTTCCCGTGGTTCAGTATTTGTTTCTGCAACCGATGGAGTGTGACATAAAACGCAAGCGTCACAGATAGATCAAGTTTCTCACCGGACGATCATAAACTTCACTTACTATTTTTTCGCAAGCTAAGCTGGTAGATTCCTCTATATTTCAATGTCTAAGGCATACATCAATACAATAATAACATATTTCTTTTCCAACAAAAGGATCAGCTATTTTAATACCAACTCTTAAAAAATCATTAAATAAAATTAGTAAAAATAAATTAAGAAGTAATTTTAACATCAGTTGATGACTTACGAGTCCCGCGCAGTAACTGAGTGGTTAAGGCAAGATGCCTTGGCGTGGATCTCAACTAACCTACAGAGCAACCTGCTTATGATCACTAGGACTTGTCTTCTTTTTACAATTGGGGGCTTAACAGGGGTTGTTCTTGCTAACTCATCAAGAGCTCATTCGAGTCTCCATGGGAAGAAATTTTCTCATGGAATTTCGTCCAGTATGAGACCGGTGCCTATCCCAGCATTGTGAGGCATTTGGATAGCTATAGTAAGTAGCGGCTGCAGGTTGAAAAAACAGCTATAACGGCTGGAAGACCCGACATGCTGACCATATTTCATTTCACCCTTACACTGGCTGGATAATCGTCTACCTCTTTGAATAACATGCGGATATGAGGCCAGCAACTGGCTAGTAGGACAAGAGCTTTCTAGGCCTGTCGTGCCATGCATTTTTAAATAATTAAAAGAGCGTACAATTTATTTTGAACGTATAAGTATTCAGAATGTTTATAACAAAGTCAAAACACATCCAGCAATTTTTCGTATTTGAGTTAAAAGTTTTTAAGGAAGGCAGAGGGATGGAATAAGCAATGATCCATTGGCTATTCTCATAATGTAATTGGCAGGTTCCGCTATAAAATGTTACTATTTATTAGCCTAGTCCCGCGCCGTAGCCGAGTGGTTAAGGCAGGAAGCCTTGGCGCAGAGCTACGGGACTTGCGCTGGTTCGAGTCTCCATGGGGGAAGAAATTTTCTCATGGTATTTCGACCAGAATGGGACCGGTGCCCACCCAGCATCGTGATGCATTTGGGTAGCTACAATAAGTAGCGGCTCCAGGTTGAGAAAACCAGCTATAACGGCTGGGGGACTCGACATGCTGACCACATGTCACCCCTACACTGGCTGATTATCATCTACCTCTGTGATTAACACATGTGGATGTGAGGCCAGCAGCCGGCTGGTAGGTTAAGGGCCTTGTAGGCCTGTCGCGCCAGGAGTTTTTATTTATTAGCCTATATTGGAGTTTATCTTAATCACTATATTTAAATTTCCGCACAAAATAACTAGATGAATCAAATAAATTATACACTGTAAAGAGTGAAAAAAAAGTATACAATTGCACGCAATTATAATGTATCGTACTAGAGATAAGATCAATATTCAAACTATATGTATAGGTTCTATTCTATATTATTTCAATTTGAAGGGCAAACTACCCTAGCACTGCGATCTGAAAGATCTATTGCGCTTTTTCCATTTATGGAAAGAAATCTACTCTACGGTGTTGTGTAATCTGTTATGGTGTTCCCGTTTCGACACACATGAAGCATTTACATGTGACTCATACTGCCATTTTATTTTGGCTGGGCCCAGGGCTTTGAGGAGGAGCTATAACTATCCCTCTGACTTTATTTTGACCTAATTACACGCACATAAGCTGGGAGTCGTGCGGAAATACTTGAGTGTGCCCTATTATATCACTACATAGATTTTAAAAATGTGTGGTTTGCTAAATCGGACTATTTTACCAAACATGAGAAGAGAGATGAGTTGAAATGTGATATGGAATGAACCCATCAATGAAGATGAAAGGACGGAGAGAGAAGAGTGTTTCTAGGATAAAATTGGAGAAACTTGAACCCCGAGAATGATCCGAAAACCTTCGTGTGGCCTTCCATCAATACCTCTCAGGAACCGCCTGGATTCGAGACTGTCACCCCAATCGAGATGGCAGATAAACAGATAATTAATAATTAAAATGATGATACAATTGTCTTATGACAAAAATAGTGACATCAAAATCCGCGGGGAATGTTTTATCAGTTAAATTAATTTTGAATTTTACATATGCTGATTAAGATTATGACTGAGGTTCATTCCATCATAATGAACGCAATAATTAACCAATTTGTTTTATATTTTACGAAATTTCTTTCTGTGAAAAAAAATTGTAAGAAAATTACTACATTTTTTAGGACTGCTAAATTATACTCTGAAACCTGATTTGGTATTTCTATGGAAGCGAGATTTGGGTACTAAGAAACACATCAGCAGGATAAGAAATGAGCTATCTGAAACGAACTGCAGGATATTCACTTCTCGCGCATGAGAGAAATGAAATATTGCAAGAACCACCGAGAAAAAAAACATCGGCATACAGAATGATAACTGTTAGGACACCTCAAGAAGAGTTTCAATGCCACCCACAGGGACAACGGAGACCTACACGTCCCACAGAAAGGTCTCTGGACCTAGTCTACCTGAAACCGAAATGAGTCAATATTAGCCTAATTTCGTGCCCTGAATACTATGTTGATGATTCATAAATTCACTATTTTAAATTATTTAAGAATTAGCACCCAAATTATGAAATTCTTAATTTATGTGTTGAATATTATAAAACGGTTAAATTTAATAACAAGTATCAGTTTCATATCCAATTGCTAGGCCACATTTTGCTTCATAGATTTTTTTCTCCTTCAAATTCAATTCGAGGGAACTAAAATTTAGATATAGCTGATATTTGGGGAATATGTCCTCATGCATTCCTTCTTCATTAAGGTGCAACTTTGTCAGATACACTATCGTGGCATTTTTACTTGATAAAGCAGCGAATTATCAGTTGTATATTTAGATGTTTTATTCACCTCTGTGGTCTCGAGATAGTGTGCTGCCTTGTCACGCAGCGGGCCCGGGTTCGATCCCGGTCGGGACAAGTTTCCTGGGTGAGGTTTATTTTCGGGGTTTTTCTTCACTTGTAAGACAAATGTCAGGAAACTTTAAGGCCCAAATTCCCGAAAATCAAATGGCCATCGTAATCATCATTCATAATCGCCTTAGATTAAGTTTACGATTAAGGACTCTCCTGGAGCACCACTATCACCACCATCCATCATATCATCGGGGCAGCCGTAATCCTGCCTTCCAGGCGCCCCATCATTCAGAAATGGGTTACAATTAAACCAATACCAGGATAGAACACCAGAAATGTCGAAATGATAACCTGGAGCATTGAATAAAAAAAATAGATTTTTTTTAAATTTAACATTCTACGATCTTCACAGCATGTGGGTGTTTGTTGTTTTTAGAGTAATGTACGATGTTGACTTTCTAGGCTACAAAGAACGCATAGAGATGAAATCTCAGTATGTGACTGGATCACCTTGCAGAGAACATCGTGTATAGAATAAACTTCAGCACGTTTGATTTCTCAATAAGAGCCACAACCTCATTCTTTTCCCCTTGTAATTCGAAATATTTCAATTAAATTACTTTTATTTGCGCTCTTTCTACAAAGATAAAACAATACAAAGGAAAAAGAGTGGATTCCATCTGAAATGGAAAAGGAATTTAAAGTATAATACGTTAACATACTGAATTATTTTAGTTATTGTAATTACTTTTCTTTCCTCTCAATTTTTTTACAAAACATGAAAAATGAATCGAAGTCAATGGTACTTAGGAAAGAGTATTATACTGGCACACAGCTATGGAAAATGCGCTGTTGTAAGTCATTTTCTGATGGAATTTCAATCAGTATGTGACCAGTATTCAAGGAGCGTCGTAAGTATTTAATGTAGCTACAATAAGTAGCAGAGCCAGGTTGAGAAACGGCGGGAATACCCGAAGTACTAACCATACTTCAGCAAACTATGCAGGTGGATGTGAAGTCATCATCCGGCTCTACTATTAATGGCTCTCTAGATTTATCAAGCTATGCCGCTATTTTAGAACTTATATCATTAGAGTTTCGATTCAAAGCTGAGAATGTTTTATATTCCATTTATTTAAAAAATGGAGTTAATTTATATGTTGCAACTAGAAGTTGTCTATTTATCTTCAGAAGTTTACATCATAGATTAGGTCCTCTTCAGAAAGAAACCTGAAAACATCCAAGACAATGGCTGGATTTGAATCCACTAATCTCGGAGATCCAGTATCGAGTAATGTAACTGTTGGATCACTGGGACAAATGTTTCGATAATTCATATAAGTCCTCCACTTGATATTTAGTTGACCTAATTTTCTCCAGGTGATATGACCGTCAATGTGAGGTTGTTGGGACAAACGTTACGAACATTCGTATTAGGCCCTCCACTAAATATTCAGTTGACCTGACTTTGTGCATGCAATACACCTTGTGAGGTGGTAACACAACGAAATACATATAATTAACGTGGGTAATTGAAGTTACCTTATTATTTTAAAATATTTGTCTCGCAGACTGGGATTGGTATGACATATGGCATACTAATATGGATTAAAGAGGGCCATGGGACCAGGAGAGCATATATGTAGAGGAACTTCGGGTAATATGGAACCCCACTTTGAATTTGTTTTTCTTCTTTTAATTAGGGGGAGTTGAATTGTTTAATTGCAGTAATAATGATTAGTGTTATAATTATAAAATAGCATTGTTATTTTATTCAAATATGGAAACATCTTCATAATTTATAAACCTTTTTACATTTCAAGAAAAGTTCACTTTAACCTCCATGTTCGGGTAAAGTGGACCCCAGAGTCCACTCTAGCTTTTAGACTATTTTTGAGTTTAAATACTATATTAATTTATACAGACAGACACAGATTAACCTGAAAATATTTATGACTGATAGTAATTAAAAAGCGTTGGTATTTATTTAATGTTTTGAAAAATTATTGTTGATTATAACATTCACATGTCATTCAACTGCAGAAAGTGACAGTCTTTGGGTTTAGTAAAATTACAAGGATATTAAATAAAATTAAGTGCATGGTTTTTACAGATAACATCCCCATTGATAAAAATATACATATTCCTTAACCGCCCCATGGAGGGTCCACATTACCCGAATTCCTTTGTTATGTTTAATTATTCTATACGGCCGCCATGACACATAATATCAAACCAAACCCATCAGTATATAACAGAATGTACATTATATTTAGGAGTTTTTTTTTTCTACATTTGTAATATTCAATAGCAGAAATTAAGGATTAATTCTTAGCTTGAAAAACTTTTAAAATGCTTAATTTCATAAATATCACAAATAAAGCCTTCTTCCCACAAAGAATAAAATAACTGGCCTTGAGCACGTCAAAGTTGATGAGGGGAAGAAGATAAAATATTTTATTTTCGAGGGCAGCGCCAATTACAGAAGATATTAACAGAGTCCACTCAAACCGAAGGGCCCATATTATCCGAACTTCCCTATATATATCCCCTCGGCCATGAAGCGAGTTCGATAATGACAGTCAGTTAATAGGAATATATTAATTGTTTAATTAGTAGCCTTACAATTTCCAAGTAAGATCAGTATTCCTTAAATCAGAAGACTATACATCGATCTACTAGAAACATCTGGTTCTAGAAAAAGAAAATTCATATAGACCTATATTCGAAATAAAACAACCTAGTTTGATTACCAGTAGCCAGCAACTCACCGTGAACTAGTGAAAATTTAAATGTTTCACTTTGATAGAATGAACGTTCCACCAATACCCGAGTGTATCTACCAACCAATTCATTGTGTTAATTAAAAACCGATCCATAGTAAAGACACTCCTCCTAATATGGGCAACCCACCCTCAAAATTTGACATGAGATTTAACTCGGTTGGGTCCATTAAAATATCAAAACATTTGTAGTTGACTTTAATTAACATTGTAGCCGTGTGTTGGTAAGTATTTAGCCAACACATACGCACGTCCATTAATTAAATAATATCAAAATACTGCCAGGTATTCTGCGGTTTTACTAATTTCGCCAATTACCTAGTAACTACGCCATATGGTTCTCGCTGTGAAACCAGTTCTCTTATTGCTTTATAAAAATTACATAACGAGCAAAATGTCAAAATAGTTCTAACAGACTGCAGACAATTAACCCGTCGTATTGCCGCGATCATGCATTTAGCAACCAGAAATTGTTATAACTGCCCAGAAAAGCAAGTTACATTATAGGATTATACAGAATTACAGTTCTATCCCCTATCTAGGTACGACCCATATTCGGTTATGTAAATATGAAGGATATACTTGACTGTTTCAACTACAATAACAAACATTTGGGGCACAGAAACTACTCATTGCAACCTGTATGGTGACTTCAACATATTTGCATAAATAAAAATTAAAACTAAATTGTTCTTATGTTTTTGGTTACACAAAGAAAGTAAAAATGTTATTATCAATTGCAATACCTCAAGAGTATTCATCTTGCCAATACTTAATGACTGGTGTATAGTAAAGCGAATAATTTATCAAAAAAAAAAAAACCCGCGTGGTATTATAAAAGACTATTACATTTGTAAAGTTTACTACAGTGGGTAGTAGGAGGTTAAGGCTCCCATCTTTTAGACAATCGTCACGAGATTCCAACCGAGTTCAGTTCTGCGTGATGGACATAATTACTCCCAGAAACACACGTCTGGTACTCATTGCAATCAGAGACTGAGTCGATCTCAGGGTCATGAAGTTTTCAGAAGATTTAGGACAGTTCACAAATCATGGCCCACCGGAACTCGAATCTTCGACCTTCCGGCTTAGAGCGTAATGCCTTAACTAACTACGGCTACGACGTTACCCCAAAATACTTTTAGTGAATTAAATGTTTAATAAAGAATATAAATAAAATGGAAATGTTACGTATTTATATAAGTTATTATTTTATTTTATTTATTGTGAAACAATATTCAGGAAGAACGTCCTTCTCTGTTCTGCAGCAAACAAATCTGAAACATTTGCGAGATAGTTCGACAATTTCCGAACAATTATGCATCAGGTCTCACGATTTCATTTAGACAATATTTTAATAGTAGTCGACCGTTATTCAAACTGATATGGGCTGGGCTGTATATTGGATATTACATGAACAGTCCACCGCTGTGGTCTCGAGGTACCTTTTCACGCAGCGGGCCCGGGTTCGATCCCCGGTCGGGGCAGTTTCCTGGGTGAGGTTTTTTCTCATCTGCAAGACAAATGTCAGGAAACTTTAAGGCCCAAACGGTCGCCGAACATCACATGGTCATCGCAATCATCATCATCATCATCATCATCCATATTCATCTTAGATTAAGCTTAGGATTAGAGACTCTCCTGGCGCACCATTATCATCATCACCCATATCATCGGGGCAATGTAACTCCGCCTTCCAGACGCCCCAACCTCAAAAGTGGATTACAAATACCAGGAGAGAACACCAAAAATGTCCAAAAAAATCAAACTGGGGCATTAAAAAATATATTACCTGAACAAAATACTCTACATTTCATAAAATTCTGTAATACATTCCAGGTTTTTTAACAGATTCTTCAAAACCTGTTTATCCAAAATAAAGGAGAAGGAGCTATTTCGGAGTGTGTGTGTGAACAATTTAAGGCTCTAAAAGGAAGCAGTACACTGTACAATTTATTTACTTAGGCTAACTTGAACAAAAATTCTGAATGATCACTACAAAATGTTTAAAGTGATGGTAAATAGTATTAAAAACAAAACCATAACTAAAAAATTGGGGGGGGGTAATAATAATTTAAAACTTGCCATCTGTTAAAAAATTGAGCATTAAATAACTCACCCTAAATTTGAAATATTCCGCTAGGGAATAACTAATTTCGAATCAGTTTGTGCAGGTGGAAGTTCTAGGGGTCGCAGGTTGAAATCATCTTTCTTGGTCAGTGGATTTTTCAGGGCGTAACTATATCGAGTTGGGTTCCTAGAGAAGGATACTAAAGCTGCAATTTGCTTAAAAATTCAATTTACACTTTAGTATAAGAAGCTTTATTTTATTATTTTGGATCAGTTACGTGGAAAGCACAGATAATACGTTTTAAAAAGTACTCCATATTTGTGCAGATACATTTATTCCTAACCTTGCTGTGAAGCGAAAACGCAACGAATCTCTAGTCGTATGATTTGTATGTTGTATATTCAGAGACAGCCATAACGACTGGGGGACCCGACATGCTGACCACATGTCACCCCTACACTGGCTTATGATCGTCCACCTGTGATTAACACATGCAGACGTTAGGCCAGCAGCCGGTTGGTAAGCCAAGGGCCATCTTGGCCTGTGCGCTTGGAGTTAATATCGAGAGAAGTTCGAAACTTTTACACTTTTTACAGTGTTTGGATTAATCGAAGTTCACTGGGATTTTAGTGTATATCATGTTTACACAAAACATGTATTGCCATTGTATGATACGAGGTGGCTATTTCACTCACAATTCCTATAGAAACCCAGAGAACGCAGATTTGATTTTCGACTACGCCATATATATGTTTTTCTTTGATTCTATTAACCTCATGACAGGACAACTGAGAGAGGCTTACTCTATACAAGAAATCGTAATATCCAGTTAAAAAATGGTGACTTAAATTGAGACAACGCATAATGCTAATCACATGAAAACCTATGTTGCTATAGACTAACTAGTGACAGGAACTATTTCAGTTGGGCTATGCTATATTGAGTTGTCCTGTCACTGATTTGTTATAAACTATTTTCATTAGACACAAAGGAAAACGTTGATATCAGTTTCATCATCATACCAGCATTGGCTTCACAAGCCTTCAACGGTCCTGATCTACCTCAGAAGTCTACGCCATTCTTTGCCCAACAACGTGATCCAACAAATTTGGCACCTTTTACCATATTATCTTCCTACCTAGTTCTTGGCATATCTATGGTTACACTGCCCTTGACTTTGACATAAAAGCCTTTCCGTTTGGCTTTAAATCTTTAGGTCTGTTAAGTGTCCAGCCCAATTGTAATCAACAGATATTTATGTAGGCAAAAATAGTTGGCTCTTCGGGCAGTTCATATAATTCACTACTGAATCGGACTTTCCACTTACTTTGACTGATCTATACACATATTGTTATGGAGACTTTTTACTTAAAAGTATAAAGTAGACGACTGGTATGTTTATATCAGATTTTTAGTTTAGGTGTAAGGAATCTCCTGGTGCTTCATTATCATTTCTGGCACATCATGTCGGGTAATATAACTTCCAAATGCTCCAACCTCAAAAGAGGGCTACAATTCCACCAATGCCAAACATTCGTAAGGCAACATCGTGGCATTAGACAAAGTAAAATAGGTTATATTCTTGCGAGTTCAAAGTAGCATCCATTTGCCGCAATAATTCTTCTTCTAATTGTAACGCTTATATCATTAACGTGACTGATCTAGGAACCCAGATAATATAAATTCATCTACATATTCAAATGTATAGTTTCTAATCTGTAAACATTTAAGTATGTATATTATTATAATTATTAAAACATATTACATCATTGGGTAAACCATTACATAAGATTTTGGAATTACTAGAGGTGTAATGAAGAAAACTACAAAACAGTGAACTATATGGTCTTTATAGGAAGCCAGATGTAATAAGAACAGTTAAGTCTCTTAGACTGCGATGGGCGGGACATGTGGCACAAATGGGGAATGAAAGACGCGCATGGAAGTTTCTTGTAGGATGAAGAAGTATTTTAGTCAGTTCTTCATTATTTTCCACGTTGTGGGCGCAATTTTGAAGAAGTAATTCTTTTCAGATGTTATGACGATGTTTTGAAGCAGCTAACTCTCTTCATTGCCCGATGTTGTAGTAACATTTTGAAGGATTAGTGTCCAAAAATAATAAATAAGAATGACTGGTTCAGGTTGGGTTTGATTTTTTGGTAGAGCTGGATTCTCAAGGTCGAAGTTGGTACACAAGATAGGAAAACACTTTAAAAATAACTGATTCTTGTAGAAATAGTTGTAAATTTATTTACTATTTAATTTCCCAGCAGATCAAGTAAATATAGGTGGTATTATTCTTCACCGTCAATTAAAATTTAAATTATTTTCTTTTCTTGAATCCACTATTTTTCTGGTATTAAATATCACATTTTATCAGGAGAGCTTTTTTTTGCTTCTATCCTTGATGAAAGTTATATCCAGACTGACTAGAGTATTTCTGTTATAATATTAAAGACATTATTACATCACATGATTTTATATTTAAATTCTATTGGTTAATGGTCCATTAAATACCAGGTTTAAATTTGATTGGTTAAATCAAAAAGTTGATTGTTTTAACATCCAATCAGAATTTAGTATACTTTTATTTAATAATATTAAGTTAAGCAGGTGTTCCTATTACAGTTATAACAGAAAGCTTTATATTTCAGACAACAATGACTTAAGACACAATTTTAAAAGCATTATTTAGAAAGACTGTTATATAATACAATCTCTTTAATTGTTACTGAGACATTTTTATTCAACAATGAACAACAATTAATTTTTTAGATGTTTTTCTTTATTTAAGTTATATCTAAACATTAAAAGAATTTTAAAATATAAAATGATTAACTTAAACTTTCATATTTATTATGATATTAAAATCCTGCTATAAGGAAAATGAAAGGGAAAACGTCCAGTTGGTGGACCACTAATGAGGTGAGAGAATAACATTAACCAAGATTTGAGGGAAGAAAATTATACAGGGACTGATTGGAATACATTAGTTCACGATAGGAATGTATGGGGGAGCTTCTATCTGCGCGGCCATGAACCTACGGGTTGGATAGTGCCAGTGAGTTAGTAAGGAAATGTTGTTTATCGTCGACCTTACTAAAATATATCTCCCAAACGCTTTAACAGAGTGGAAAACAAATGTTCACCTATGAGAATTAAGGTACAAGAAGATATATGGTTTAGTCGCTACTATTTGCTGAAAATCAGCTATTGATGGCAGAAGATACCAAGATTTAGAGTACATGACAAGGGAACTGAAGGAGACATAAAAAAGGGGGGATCAAAAAAGATAAAATTTGGTCAAAAACGAAGTATTGAAATACGAGATAAATAAAAAGATCTGGTTTTGGAAGACGGACATAGAAAAGTAAAAGTATTTGATGAATATGTATATTTGGGGTAAAAAAAAAATTAGTGCAGATGGAAGTCGTGATGCTGAAATTAATGAAAAAAGGGGTAAACCCTGGCAATACGGTACAGAAACATAGGAATTAAAACCTACAACAATAAGTAAATTAAATTCTGCAGAAATAGATTTTTGAAGGTATTGAGCTGGAATTTCTAGATTGAGATAAAATAAGAAACAGTATAATTACACGAAATATGAATATACAAACTTCAAATGTGGATTTCATAAAGAAAATTAACATCATATTAAAAGAAAGAAAGATGCAGGCTCCGGAGAAGAATACTAGAGTGGGTGCTACTTGGTAGAAGAAAAAGAGTACGGCCAAAAATGTACATGGACTGATGATGTTTTGAGCAATATGAGGGAAAAAATAATTGGGCAATGGAGATTGGAATGACAGAAAAAGGTAAAGGAGAATGATAGTAGATTAATAATTATTGGCCTCAGGAAGATATGTCAAACCTGCTAATTAAGCAAATAAAATTATATTATTATTATTACTATATTACATACCGGTAATATTGATTTCACGTGAGCATTCAGAGAAAGTGTGGGGTTCAAAGGAAAGAAGACAATCAATCGATGCAAATCAGAATATTCGAAGCACGCACGTCGATCCCTTCAAATGTGAAACTAGCTGCATTGTGCATAATATATAGTTGAAGTCACCTTAATTAACTTACTAGGCTGTACATTAGGTACCTCGCGCGGGCAAATCGTGCAGCAGGCGGAATAATTACGGCATGGAGTGTGTATGTGTGTGTGTGCCCTTGCCTGCCAAACAGAAACTCGGTCAAGAGCAGGCAAAATACACTCGTAATGCAAAAAGCGCTCAAGAGACGAGGTCCCAGGCGGAGTTAGTCGGTTCTTCACCCATCCGACTCAACACCAGACTTTGTATAGTCTATCTATATATACATGTACTGTATGTGATTGGAAGCGAAAGAGGACGTCCTTCTCCACGAGAGAGAGAGAGAGAGAGAGAGAGAGAGAGAGAGAGAGAGAGAGGTCAATGGACTATATATTCCCATACCTCCCCCTTCCACAAGCACCATTTTTACATCAGTGAAAAACAGTGTTGCCGCTTGTCAAAAGAAGACAAGAACTTTCCGAGATTCTTTATGTGACAGACAACATCATATTTTAATTTCACCAGCACTCATCACATTACTTACAAAATTCATGTACAATATGGAAATTATATAATATTAATACTTACTTACTCACTGGCACTATCGAACCCGTAGGTACATGGCCGCGCGGACATAAGCTCTCCATACATCCCTATCCTGAGCTAATGTTTTCCAATCATTCCCTGTATAATCTACTTCCCTCAAATCATAGTTAATGTTATTCTCCCACCTCATTCTCGGTCTACCAACTGGGCGTTTTCCCTCTGGCTTTCCTACAAGAAGCTTCCATGCAAGTCTTTCATTCCCCATACGTGCAACATGTCCTGCCCAACGCAGTCTACGGGACTTAACTGTTCTTATTATATCTGGCTTCCTATAAAGACCATGTAATTCATTGTTATGTAGTCTTCTCCATTCACCTGTCTGTTCATCTCTTTTTGGTCCAAAAATTTTCCCAAGTACTTTATTCTCAAATACTTGTAATCTCCTTTCCTCCCTTAAAGTAAGTGTCCATGTTTCGCACCCATATACAGGGTGATTACAAATGATTGGAGCGATTTCATGATTTTATGGTAGCTGTAGTATTCGACATATTTTCACGAACTTTTACAGATACATAGAGCAACTTCCCAGGTTTTTTTGAGATGTTACAGGTGCTCCATATGCTCCCCCTTGTGTGATTCTGCAGATATCAAGTCTGTTAATCAAGTTCGTCCCATACTCGACGTAACATGTCCCTATTAATTTGTTCAAAGGCATTGATTATGCGAGCTCGCAGTTCTGGTAAGTCTACTGGTAAAGGAGGCACAAACACTGAATCTTTCACATACCCCCAAACAAAAAAATCGCACGGCGTCAATCGGGGGAGCGTGGAGGCCATGACAACAATTTCTGGATCATTCTCTCCACTGCGACCGATCCATCGGTTTGGCAATCTCATGTTTAAAAATTCACGAACATCGTGATGGAAGTGTGGTGGAGCACCATCCTGCTGGTAGATGAAGGTCTCACTGTCGGTCGTCAGCTGCGGCATGAGCCAATTTTCCAGCATGTCCAGGTACACGTGTCCTGTAAACGTTCTGCTCGCAGAAGAAAAAAGGGCCATAAACTTTGAACTGAGAAACCGCACTAACTTTTGGGGAGTCGCGAATGTGCTGCACAATAACGCGGGGATTTTCTGTGCCCCAGATTCGCACATTGTGTTTGTTCACTTTTGCCATTCACAAAGAATGTTGCTTCGTCACTGAAGACAAGTTTCTCACAAAAACCATCCTCATCCATAAACTGCTGCATTTGTGTACAAATTCAAACGACTCACTTTGTCAATGGGCGTAAGGGCTTGTAGAAATTGCAAGTGGTAAGGTTTATGCTTCAATCTTTTCCGCAAGATCTTCCAAACGGTCGGTTGTGGATGTTCAGCTCTCTGCTCGCTTTTCGTGTTGATTTCTGTGGGCTACGTGTGAAACTCATCCGCACACTCTCAACCTTTTCTTCACTCACTGAAGGACGACCCGTTGATTTCCTTTTACAGAGGCATCCTGTAGCTTTAATTGCGCATACCATCGCCGAATGGAGTTGGCACTCGGTGCATCTTTCTCGAACTTCGTTCTGAAGTGTCGTTGCACAGTTATCACAGATTGAGTTGAATGAAATTCAAGCACAGCATATGCTTTCTCCTCGCCTGTCGCCATCTTTGATAACTGCTGCGCTCTCTCGGTTTAAAGCTGAAACACGGCTGCGAGAGAAAACAAAAAAAAACCTTATGAGTTTTTATACATAACTTTAAAGTTCTGTGAAGATATGTCAAATAAGATCGCTACATAAAATCATGAAATCGCTCCAATCATTTGTAATCACCGTGTAGTATAACTGGTAGAGTAATAGTTTTATATATTTTCAGTTTAACGTTTTTTGAAAGGAGTTGGGACATCAAGAGTCTCTCTCATAACTTTTTAAAATTGTTTATCCTAAATCGATTTCAGAGATTGTTCTTATTGTTTGATCCCTAACTTTACTCTTATTTTCTTGTTTTCCGAACGATCCTGGGGATATTTCATTTCTGATTTTTTTCTCCTGCTTTCCGGTATTTATCCAAACTTCGCTTCCATTAAGTACCTATTGTCTTGATTGTAATATTGAAATTAATGTACTCATACTTGTCATTCTCATGCAATAGTTAGTACAATAAAATATAAAAAGGTATGTCTGAACCGGGATTTAAACCTAGGATCTCCAGCTCGCGTGCTGGCATTACATACAGTTTTAATAGAAAAAGTAGTCGTAAGCTACGTAAATACCAGATTTATGCGCAGGTATATGACATTGAAATTTTTAAATATTGGTCTATCTTCTTAAAAGACACTTAAAGTTACAACAAATTCTTTCCACAACTGTCTTGGGCATATTCAAATCATTTTTTAAATTGATGTAATATAGATATTACCATAACTTTTTGGTCGTCCTACGAATTTACAAATTAATGGCCCCTATTTATAGAGCTTTTTAACCTTGCTATCATTCATTCTGTGTATATGCCCAAATAAAGTTGGTCTTTGTACTTGAATAAACAGCAATTAATTATATTTTTACTTTTGAGGTCTATTTACTATTTCTGATTTTCCATATGCCATTGTTATTGCTTTTGAATATATTTAAACAGTATTAATGTTAATGGATTAAATCAGAAAAAATATATATTAAACCTGAATTAAATGCCGATAGAATTACAGACAATACGGAGTATACAAGTATATAGTAAAAGAGAAGAAATCTATTTACAATAAATGCATAAACAAGGATAACAGAAGTAACATTAAAAACCGAAAAAGAGGGAAATTCAGGCACACCACGAACGCGATTGCTCGATCATTGAAACACGAACATTAATCCAAACTATAAAAAATAATAGTTCCAAGTCGTTTAGTGGAAGGCAAGATGTAATATTTTAACCCTGCAACGCATAATAAATTTCAATACCTTTATTCTGCCTATCGGGTTTCGTGCGGACTCGAATTTAAAAATATAATTCTATATTTCTACTATTAAAAATAAAATTGTAATGCAATTTTTATTATGACGCAATTAAATTAAAACAATAATATATTTCTAGAAGTATTATTAAATAACTAGACAACTAGCAAACACCTGATGCACCGTCATAAGGGCGGCTGAACGAAATGGATGAGTATGGACAAATGGTGATGTGAAATTTGTGGCAGGGGAAAAGAGGAGAAACCCAAGAAAAACCTGCCCATGCTCCGTTTCGTCCACCACAAAACTACATGGATCTATATGGGTTCATGTGAAACTCAGAGGTCAATTTTATAGTATTTTTTATTGATTATTATAAGTAAACACTAATATACATTTCAAATTCATACACAAATACTATTCTCACATAACAACGCGTTAATGTAATTATTATTGTTATAACAATAATTTTATCTCACAATACTTTTGCTAAAAATCGTACTATAATTTGTCTGGCTAACGAAAATTTGCTTAATTTACGCAGTTTTTTCCGTATAATAATTATATAAGAATTGCTTAACGGATCCATCCATAGTAATTCTGCCCGAGGACAGGTCTTTCACTGCAATCACAGCATTTACATGCTATGTTTTCCGGCTTTACTAAGGAATTATAGGTGTGGTATTAATAGCTTCCCGTTGCTTTCCACACCGGTGAAGAATACTTAAAAGGATGGACTTACATAATTATATGAGGGTTACTTGAAGGTACTGATTGCCTTAAGTAATCCCATATTATATGGATGGGGGCAATTTACAAATTAGAAATAAAAAGCAAAGTACAAACTTGAGTGTCACTCATTCCTAAGTGACACTATGAATTCCGCCCTTAATAAGTTAAAAGTACTTAGTTAAAGAGAGAACACATGAAAACATGATATGCACGCCGCGCCGTAGCGCAGTCGATTAACGTAATATCCTATAAGCCGGAAGGACGAGGGTTTGATCATGATGCGGTCAGGATTTTTGAACTGTTCTAAAACCTTCTGGCGGCACCATGATCCTGGGGTCAACTCAGAGTCTAATGGAAATGAGTACAGGACATACGTGTCGATTGTCTAGACAATCGAGACTCTAACAATCCAAGGACCTCCCCAGGCCCATAGAGGGATCGATTTAAATTCAACGAAAATATGATTTCTGGGAAATTTACTTCAGAAACAGTAAATTAAATAATCTCAAGAAAGTCTTAATACATACCCCGCATGCATACCAGGATTAAATTTCCAAAAGAAGAAAGAAAAAATCCTACTATAACATAATTATAAAATCTAAATACAAATTTGATCTTTTCTTTTTTCTCAAACAACAATTTTAATGCATTTTTTAGAAGAAAAAAAAGTTTAAAAAAATATAATGATGAATCGAGAAAATTAAGCTTATAATGAGAGATGGAAAGAAAAAAAGAAAAACGCGTTTAAATGCATTAAGATATCCAAGTAAGAATTAAGCACAAGGCAAATTTACTGCAAATGCCATGAAGTATTATCGCGATTTCCTTGCTGTCAAATTTAAAGCTCTTGGAGGGAGAAAGGACGGTGTCTCGACATAGACTAAATCTGCCTCCAAATGAGATTAAAGATGCTGCACACTGCAGAACAGCCACATATCATATCCTTTTTGAAGAGTTTCACAATGAATCCCTTAAAATCCTGTCACGTCCTAGAACACAAATCCAACTTCTTCCCGAATGTCTCTACTTCAGTCCAATTCTCCTCTGCAATTCACAAAACGGTACACAATTCGGAACTTAAGTCCAAATGGAGTTCTTAGTATATGTTTGATAATAACAAAATAGCATTAAGCACCATCATTTCCTCTCACGTACCTGGCCCAGAAATGATTCCCTGGTTGAGATTTTTTTCAGTTTTCGTCAACTATAAGGCAAATTCTGGAAAAGTTGGCGCACATAACAAATTCCATTCAGACAACGAACCATCCAGTTTACAACAATATATCCATAAAATTATAGTTCCATTAAACACTATGACTTATTGTCGTCTCTCAAGTGAAAGATGAAAATGTACTAATCAAATATATAGGTAATTTTCGATTTCAAAATTTGATAGTCCCAAATAATGAGAATATTTTGACTTAAAGGAAGTAAAGAGAGAGAAAGGATACCATGCAGACAACTTGTGATACGACCACAAAGAGTAAAGCCCAAAACCAAAATTTAGTTTTTATTACAGCTTTATGGCGCTGCCAAATTACTGGAGTGAACTTTTACCACTACTCTACACACATATTCAAACTTAAACATGTATGAAGGACTTAAGGAAATAAAGGAGCTAACTCAAATACTTTTTTAGAAAAAGAAATTTTAATCATATTATAATAAATGGTCAATTTAATTGCAACAAGCTTCAATTTTACCTACTCTTTTCATATTTTTATACCTTTTTTACTTTTTTTTTCATATAAATGGCCAGCATATTCTGAAACCTTGTTTATTGTAGGCCATATTATAAAGATAGATCAAATTTCAAAATGGATGTTTTTTAGTTCAGATTGAAATGCTTTAAAACGAAACTTCCATAATGTCATTATCTGCAGCAGGCGAAGAAATATAAATATCTGGTAAATATGAAACTATTATATAGACTTTTCAAATTAAAAAAAAAATCATACTTCGCATTTATGATGTAACCTGTAACTTCCGTTATAGCCTTATTTTTTTTAAAAATCAGGAACAGCTTTATTGCACTACCCACATTCCTCGCCTTGTGGAGTAGTTACTGGTACCGCACAGGACGAAATTTCATCCCCTGTGTGGGTTCGATCGAACCAGCACATGGGTTTCCTTAGAGATGTAAAGTACAGGTAAGATATTGTTCGTTGCAAGGAAGTAAGCCAAATATAAGTAGATAAAGAATTTCCCGTAAAGAACACCGATCATTGTTAAATGTACATAAAAAGTATTAGATGATTTTGTAAAACTTGCGAAAGGGAGAAATCTATTTAAAATATGTAAAATTGGCATGACAGGTATAACGAATATGCACTGACACTACAATATAGGCTACATAGCAACTATGTGTATATGAAAACATTTTCAATAATTCACTTATTTACACATAAATTCCTGATTCACATAGTATTTATTTTCATATCCATTCTATTGCTTAATTTAATATACTGAACAGTATTCATACTCAAAATATTTGTTTATAAAAACATAAAATACATCCTATTTCAATAAATCTTGTACGGACATTAGCATACCATGCATGGAAATTATTTAATCTTATGGAACTGCCTGAAGAAAGAAAGGAATCTGAAGATTTTACATTGTTTTCTAAGTAATTATTTTCTTTGAAAGGTAAGACAATGGTCAATAAAATGAAGTTGACGTCTAGAGCAAAAGAAAAAAAAAAGTTATTTAGAAATCATACACAATCCTAGAGCGAGATTTCCCTTCTTACATTCAACTGAAAATAACTACAACATGATACCGACTGAGCAATGTGATTAGAATGAAGCAATTTTCAACATTAATTTCCATTTTCTTAACTGGATTTCGCTTTTTCTCATATCAAGTAGCATTTCAGTTGACCTCCTGAGCTTGAGTGGACACCATCCGAAAACACACAACGAAGAAAATGTTATACTGAATAGCCGGTAATCAATCACGGGCATGAGATGATATGAGTGTTATACCACAAAGAGGAACTCGATTTTGTGGAATTTCAACCTGAAATCACTATAATATGCAATCGAACCCATGTCGATGTATAGGACTACAGATTAGAATGTCTTCTGCTAAAAACAGTAAAAGTTGCGAGCTTACATGACCCCGATAGCTATGCCGGCGGTACGATTGCTGCCGAAAAGGTTACTCCTGCCAGACAGGTCAAAGGCGATAAGAAGCCAGACGAAAAAAGAACATTGGTCGAACGACCGACGATCACTCACTGTAAAAATACAACCCTGAAGTAATGCGGACATGGGTTCCATTGGGGTAAAATTTTCCGGAGAAAAAAAAAATAGTGTCCAGGTTTACTTCCTATATTAACGATGTAATTTGTGAACATCAACGTGGATTTATAACAAACTGGTCTACAATAGATCAGATTCTTAGCATAAGACAGATTTTAAAAAGAAATGGGAATATAGTGGCACTGTTCATCAACTATATGTAGACTACAAAAGGAATATACTGAATTAAATATATAATGTATGAAAAAAATTCCTTTACTTGTAAATGGTATTTACCATCCCCCGGAGAGAAACTTGATCCATGCTTTACGTTAGACCAAGTACTCAGGTAAGGGGAACATATGTTACGAGATATGCTGTATATAATCTGTGCTAATTATGATACATGTGCGTTCGGGGCAAAAGATAGGGCAATGATGAGAATATTTGACATATAGAAACAGTGACATATATTCTCGATGCAGTAATAGGCATCCTATTAGATAGGTAAATGTTGATCCAGGCAAAACACAATAATTTATCAAATAAATTTATCTGTGCTATGCATGTATAGCTATTGTAAATATTTTCATCAAGATCACCCCCACTCATGTGTATGGGAGTGGACAAATAATGTCCCCACAACAGTCGATGTGTTTTCAATTTTTAACGGAGATTTACCAGTTTTTATTAACACAAAACTCTGTAAAATGAGTAATTTTATATGTGGTTTTCAGGTTTTAAATTTAACGAGCTGCAATTCGATTGCCATTATGGAAATTCGTATTTTGACCTTTCCCAACACTACTGCTTATATTAGTCCGATATGTGTGACAGAGATAGACATATTTAGGTGAAATAAAGTGGAAATATTATCGTCTCTGTGGTGTAACGGTTACATGCTTGGCCTGCATCCTAGGGAATCCGGGTTCGAATTTCGACTATATCACATAAACGTTTCTTAGTTTATAGGGTGAGTGATAGGGTTCTAAGTCTTCTTGGTCTCTTTATTGATGCAATGTTGGATGTTATGTGTTCTTATATTTTATTTCTCAACGCTCTTTAACACCCAAGGTCACTGGCGACTAAATTAAAACCGGGCGTGAAAGGGCAGACATATTTTGCTCAGATGTCAGGCTTGCCACTATCTCAAATGCCGTAGAACTACGACACGGGTGCCATGGCTTTATTTCCATTTCTAAGGAATCTATACTCAACATTTGTACGCCCTGAAAAACCCTCGACCCCGCAGTTTCAACTCGCGAATCTTGGAAACAGATGGAAGCAGAACCCAGCGGAATTTCAGATATATACTAAGCTCGTAGTACTTACAATCTAATTAAGGGTATACTGTAAAGTTTAGAAAAAATGAACAGAAAATGAAGTACTATCCATACAATTCAATCAGAAGTCAGCAAACAAAACTATACACCTCTTTGAAATTCTTCTTCTTCGGCTTTCCCCCACTTAGGCTACAGGTTTGTCGTCTTTAGCTTCCATTTATTTCTATCATTCCAATCTCCTTCCAAATTCCTATCATCCATTATAGTTCTGACATAGGTTTTCCATTTCCATCTTTGTCTGTCACGTTTATTTCTTCCAGGAGGTGACCACTGGTATATATATTTTTGGCCATCTTTCATTTTCCATTCTTTGAACTTCGGGAGCAAATGGTTGGTACGGCCTCGAGAAAGATACCTTAATAAATCTAGAGTAATGTCATTGTGACTCTTTTAGCAGCTCTGCCAATAAGTCCTAACCCCAAGTTCTCGTCGTGCTTCCTGACTGCAGTCGTAACAGACTAGCTAACAGGATGGGACAAAAGGCGAGTTGGCGAGAACTCAGCGCCTGTGACCTATCGGCTAAGGGAGCAAACCATATATATATATATATATAGCTACACACACACCAGGTCCTCCATATCTGGGGGTTAGGTGTCAGGCGGCAACCTGGCCCTGGAAAAAAAAAAAAAGTATACTGCTACGTGCCTAAATATAACGGACTTAAGCTACAAAATTCTTCAAAAATAAAAAAATACATGGTAGTGCATTAGAGATTTAAAAAACATCACCATCATAGCTAATGCATATCATAACTTGAAAATGACTATAGGCCTATATAACATTTTGATGTTCAAGCAATGGGGAACTTCCTGAATCTGTGGTTAGCAGGAATGCTGCCTAAGACAGCACACAAAATCACGAGAGAGATGAACATCAATTCCCAAGTTTGAGATCTAAAATCAGGTACCCAGCATGGAACAGAACCCATGTCGAAGGAATGGCCATGTAACAGAAACGGACAAAATATATTCAGTAACTCATATTAACTTATAACAAAACAACTTCACTACCTTTATTTCATTATCATGTGAGTAAAAATTGCAATTAACATATGGAGATAAAACCCGTATATCCTACAAAGTGAAATAGATAACGGGGAAAACAGTCAATTCCATATTCATGTGGTTACGTAGTATTTTATTTGAAGCGGTTAGAAGCAAAAGGGCGTAAGGGATTTTTTTTTCGCAAAAAAAAGTTTGGTACATAATTACGTTCATGAAAGATAATTTTATTTAGTTGCAAAGGGATGTAAGTGTATGTGTTAGGAGTAGATTAAGTATGATTGTTGTCATTTTTAATTCCCTATTAATTTCTAATACAACTTCAATTTTAAAACCTGTTTTTTTCCAATATGCAAAACTTGCACTTACATTCCTTTGCTTCTAACCGCCTCATTTAATAAGTTCCTTTGTTACATCGGGTCATTAGCGTTACAATTCAGAGTTGGGCGTAAAAGTACAGAACAATTTTGCTTAGCGGACTCTTATATTTGAATCTTCTTAAAAACTGAAGATAAATGTTTTGTCGCAACAGACACAACAAGGTGCTTTACCTATCAGACAGACTACTAGCATCACATCCACATGTATCAATCAAAGAGGTGTACGAATGCCTACTCGATAGGCCTATACGATAGACATTTGGCTAGCATGAAATCCCATCTGTTACATGTTTTTATCGAACTAGAACTTTACCCAAATTTCTCAATGTGCTTAGTGGGCAGCAGTCCCCATATACCTCGCCAAAAAAGTATGAGAAAATTGATACCCCCGTGGGAAACTATCTAACTCTGCGTCAGGGCAAGATTCTTTATACAGCTCATCCGATGTGGGGAATTAGACTAACCATGGCTGTGTTCCACATCCAAAAAGAAGCTATAGGCCTATTCAGGAACATTACACCTTAAATATATATATTCTATGAACTAATCGAGCTTCAATTACAATCCTAAGAAACTACTTTTATATAAATTTCTTATAAAGTTTTACACATGGCATTTAAATTTAGAACAATTTTCTCCAATAGATAAAAAAAAATGCGGTCTTACACATCTTCACAATTTTTCTTCAATAAAATTAGACGAATAATAAAGGTTTGTTGAAGTTCTGTGAAGCAGTTTTAACTATAGAAAAGCAAAACCACTGGTATTCCATTTTCCATATTTGTGGTGGAGAGATAGCAAACCCAAAGTGTTTAAATTATTATAATCTGGTTCATTAACCGAAAGAATTTTATTTTGAGTTATTAATAACCGATTATTGAATTCTAATATAATTCTAGATCTATATATCGGTCATTTTCAGTAGAATATTCAAACATTACTTCGGTTTAAAGTAATATGGATACATTGGTTAGTATATGCCTATGCTTTAGGAATTCAATAAAACCGTGATACTAGCATGAAAAAAATTAAGCCTTAAATGAAGATCTCTGAATAACAACTGACGGCTCTTTTTCGCCCAAATTTCAAAAGCGACACTTTTTAATAAGCTGGCATCAGAAATTTAATTTATCCAATTTAACAAAATAAATATGCATTCCATAAGCAGCAAAATGGGACCATAAATTTAACTTCCTGGAGAATTCGCTTAGCTTACGCATTTTCTGCATCGCGGACTAAATGTCAATATTATAATAATAATAACAATGTTTTTCATTATTCTGGCAGAGTTATGACAATAAGGGCCTCCTCTTCCACTGAACTAGCACAAACATGCACATAGATATTTACAGTATATATTATATATACAGTATACTAATTATACTGGTTTAAAAAGACATTGAAAATTGCAATTTTGTACATATAACACTTTGTACGAAATAATAATAATAATAATAATAATAATAATAATAATAATAATACGATAAATTAAACGGGAAAGACCAATTAATACATATGAAATACATGTTCGAGTATTAATAAGTGTATAAATGCATTTTGTGCATATTACTTTACTGGTTGAGTGGAGATAATGACCCTGTGACCTTAACTCACCCAATTTAAATAAAACGTTTATTATTATTATTATTATTATTATGTTGGGAAAACCTGGTAAATATTGGTAACACACACGTGGTAGATAAGTGGAATGTAGTTAATAAAGAAAATGGAGAATAAACTAACTAATCTTGAAACGCAACTCACAAATCCATTTTAATGTTAGTAAATTTCATTTACAGTGTTATGATACGTAGGACTCAATTGTTACACAAGATGCGGTAGTTGGACTGCAATAAAAGTGGAATTTCCTATAAAAGAAAAGAATAAGGTTGTGCAAATGAAACTCTATTTGTCTCAAAATCGACTCGTATATTGGTATGCCGGTTGTTGCAGACAATCCCCAAAAATTGAGAACTTGCAAATGTTTCTTGGCTTTTCTTGCCTCTCCGGAGAGCTGTGTTGCTAGATTATTGCGCAGCCGAGGTCATCAAATGACGTCACGCGTTGCTATGACGACCGAGCCAAATGACGCGCATCCAGCGCTGCGACCCCATTATCGTCCAAGCGCCGTGTGCAGCCCCGAGAAGGGTCGACACTTTTCTTCAGCATTAATACTACGTCCGAGTTCAATAACCGCTCAAATCCAACAACTCGCTTCATGCATCTTACTAATTTCATGATTAATTTATTTAGACTATTTAATTTAAGAATTCGAAAAGCGTGGATTAAGCCCGTGCTTACAACTGTCTAAAATACAGGCTGCTATTATTATTAATTATTATTACTACTACTACTACTACTAATAATAATAATAATAATACTACTACTAATAATAATAATAATAAACAAACAGGGATTCGCTGGTCTACGTAATCAAAACAAAATAAATAATTTGAATTTACTGAAGAGTTGGCTCGCCACTGATGATTATTTGAATTTCAATTCATGAGATATCACATAATAAATTTAAAAAAAAATAGTTAAAACTAAATTAAATATGATAGCCTACATACATATAAGAGCCATTTCCATGGAGAATTTAATGGCATAAGAAAAACACTTGGATCATTCCCTATATCCTTCATATCTACCATGTATATACCCAACAGTGGTTATTCCAGTTATATGGATGTAAAACACTATCTCTTACTTTAAAACACGAGGAAATATTACGAGTATTTGAGATTTTTTCATTTGTTTCCATGGCGCGACAGGCTTAGGAGGCCTTTGGTCTATCATCCGGCTGCTGATCTCATATCCACAATCAGTCACATAGGTGGACGATCATCTAGCCAGTATAGGAATGACATGTCAGCAACGGACCTCCAGCCGTTATAGCTGGTTATCTCAATCTGAATCCGCTACTTATTGTAACTCCCAAATTTCTCATGAGGCTGGGTGTGCACTGGTCCCATACTGGCCGAAATTCCACGAAAAAATCTTCCCCAAAGACTATTAGAACCAGCGCAAGTCATGTAGTTCTGGGTCAAGTAACGATGCCTTAAATCTCTGGGTTACGCCGCGGGATAATTTTTTTTATTTCACCGAGTATATCGAACCCGGGCTCGCTAGTCTGGTAGCAGCAGACATGCTACCACTTGAGCCAGTGCCGCAGACTATTTGAGAACAAAGTGGTTAGGACAATTTTTGAACCAAAGAAAAGGACATATAGGTGAACGGAAAATCTAGAGTTAGCCAAATGATGCTTCAGAATTCAGATATAATAGGAATTAAGACTCGTAAATTGTGATGGGATAGGCGTGCGAAAAAAGAAGAAGAATAAGAAGAGGAGACATGGTAAAAACCATGCGCAGCAGGTAGGCTAAAAATGAGGTGGGAGAGTAATACTAAATGTGATTTTTAGCTAATTGCTGGACAAACTTCGAATGCTAGATGAACTATTATTATATTCCAAAACAGATTTATTTAAAATTAACACTTTGATGTCATAAAGTGTAGACGTTTATCGAAAACATATATTGCAGTTCGAAACAATTTTACCACTATTTTTTTGATAAGCGTGAAATCCAATATTCGTAAAATATGACCTTACTCAATGTTGGACGCACAAGATTGTCCAAACAATTTTAACAATTCTAGCTTTCATGAAACCGGAACGAGCCAACAGGCTTAATCCCTGGATGATAATGAAGAAGATGACCTTATTCAACCATCCGCGAACTATACTGGCTCCATCTCCATGATCGTAGAAAAAAAAACATTCTCTTCTTACTCTGCTATTCAAAATTATACCTCTCTACACCAAGCAGCTTGTCTTGTCGCTTTCATCTCCAATCGGAATGAGTACATGATCGCAACAGAACCTGCTATTTGACATGCCACTTCACAAAACAGCTTACTATTCTGATTCCAATGCCGTATCCACTTCTAGACTATAGAATTCCCTACAATGAGACATTTGGGGCTAGATTATTCTACTCTACGCTGCTCTCTAGTCTGCGATCTCCGACATAACTTAATTCGGGATCTTCCGCGATGGTGCAAAACTTTTTTGAACTTAAAAGAAATTTCAGTCTTCTAAAAACTGAACATTAAAAAAATTAATAACGGGCACGTGGACTTTGAGTAAATTCATCGACTCCACTCCTGGATAAATTAGTTGTAATAGCAACGATTGTATTTTCTGAAAATAAACCATATAAAAACTTATTTAAAACATAAATGATAATCAGTTTTAATTATTTCTGATTATAAAAATTTACACCAAAGACCCTAAGAACTCATTAGCTCACCGACTAGCGAACCGGCAGACATGTCCGGTGCTGCTGCCGGGAAATAACATTTCTTAAATAAATTTTAAAACTGTTCTAGCGATTGCAGTTTTCGGGTTTTCACAACGAAACTTATTATATGCTCTCGAAATAAAACGAGAAAGGTAGGCCTATTGTATTGAAAAACCGGTGAAATTTGTACACACAAGTGGTGGTTCACCAGAAACTCGAAATTTAAAAATCGCTCTAGCAGCCGCCATACTTGCTAGTCCCAATGTAACTGAGTACAATTTAATTACGAAAAGAAATGTAGGCTATATTCGGTCAACCAGCAAAATCGCATCATAAATTCGACTTACTGAGGAATTCGCTTAGTTCAAGTAATTCCTGAGTGACGGATTTTTTCTTGTTTCAGATTAAATTTTGTTTACGCCTACCTTTTGGGCTAAACTTTCCAACATGTGACATTACTTTTTTAATTACTTCATAAACTGTCAGATATTATTCTCAGGGTTTCATTTTTCAAATTATTTCCCACCTTTTACAATGATTTTTACAGGTTTTCTAACGATTATTAGAACATATATTTTTTCACGATATTGAACTACATGAAAACATGGCAGCCATATTGATTTTAACGAATATTGTGTTCCAGTGCAGCCAACAAAGAGTGTACTAATAACTTTTTACTAAATAAAAACAGCGTGCATTCTTTCAGAGGTTAAGATTATTTGAATTGCGTTATGTTAGCTTTTATGTTTCGCGTCTATTGCTGCATGCGCATAATGTATGGTTGCAACTTATAAAAACATTTTCTTGTCACATGTTATAAAGTATTTCCACCTTTTGTTTGTTTACATTTATGAACACACTCAAGGACAGGATATTTAAAATCCCCTACCCTAAATGGAATGTAGGGGACTCTACGGACCATGCCAAGATGACTGATGGAAACAATATATTAGTTCATTATATCGAAACATTAAACCAATGTCCGAACCTTTGAAAATCTGACGATTGAGTTCGTTTCCATGCTGTGTAATATATACAACCAAAATAGAAGGTACATATAGGCCTACAACAACTATTAGCCTACCACTACTATATGGCGATACAATATATGGTCTATGGAAGACTCCAGTCTCTCTTATAATCACATTCCTTTCCACCCCCCACAAACCCTAGAGTCTCCATATTCTATATTAATTCTTCTTAAGTTATCTTCTACATCATATTAATCATACTCGGTATTCCCGTCTTCCTTTTACCAACTGGTTTGCGGCTGAAAAGCTTTCTATTAATCTCCATTCTGACATATCCTAACCAGGAAATTCATTTGCTTTTAATTTTTGCTATAATATTTGGTTTACCGTTCATTTCATCAGTTCTTCTTAAATGCCACGTTTCAGCAGCATACATGATTTAGGTCTTAGTAGTGACCTATATATGAAGGGTTCAGAGCAAAAGTAGATGAAGTCTAAACATTCAAAATCCTAGTTATATGTTAATTTGGATTCAAAATATCAATAACTTTTCAGAGCAATAGTAACTAAACGGAGTGTTGTATTTTTTTTACTGTACGTGAAATTAATGTTTAATTCTTCATTTGCAATTAATATGAATTCTTTTACAACGGCGTAGCCCATTGTTACCTTATTTGCTCGCAATGTCATGTATGGCATGCGGTCAACACACCGAACCAATGACACATATTAACAGGCAACTAAAATATTACTTGGACGTTGATGTCTGTAAATTTTGCTACCTCTTTATTTAGGCTTAACGATCTTTTACGAGCCTGAAAATCTTCAAATTACACTTAAAGTCCCTCCCGGAGGACTTGCTCCTTGGATTTTTCCGTCCTAAAAAATTCATCGACCTCGGCCGGGTTTGAACCGGCGACCCTCGGAACTAGAGGCAAGGAGCATAACTATTAGTCCACTGAGGCCTTCAATTAAATGTATTTCTTTAACTTTATATGAACGTTTCTAAAAAGAGTAAAATATGGACTTGGTCCACTTTTCTCTTAAACCCATACTTTCAGCTTACAGATTCTTGCTATACTTTTCGATTGTATTACATAACTAGAAGGAACATAATTTGCACCGTTGAAAATAAATGGCCATTCATGTAACATGACCATATGTCAATGTTATGCAATAAGTTAATAACTTTACATCGTAACCTTTGTGTAAGACATTATTTCGCAAATTCGTGTTGCTATAAACAATGTTCGTAATCTTGAACTTGAGGAGTTAAAAGCTATTTTAATACTTCTTTAAAACTTGACCTCGAGAGGTTGAGTGAGTAAATTTTATAGTATTATTTCATGTTAAAAGTGTAAACAGAGCTGAGTGAAAGAGTTGCTATATCGAGTCGATTAATTTTTTTATGAAAGTTTTAGTAAACAGAAAAGATGGACGAATGATCAAACGATCACCGGGCAAGACAATTAGCTCGCTTTATTCCTGTCGATACAGAGAGAAACATCACACCTTCATCACAATTACGTGCATACAGAGAGATATGGCTTTGACGATTGCATCGTTAATATTCCGTTCTTTCATAAAAAAAGTGTTGTGATTATTTATTCTCTCCATGGCATGATAGGATAAGAACGCCTTTGTAGGCGTATCAGGGATACACAAACTACGGCTGGTTATTACCCTCCGTCACATTTCATTGAACTTATGTACAGCCTTCTAATGAAATAAAACTTTATAAGTGTATATCATTATTTCTATTTGTAAGCATTATACAAGATATGATGTGAACGTTAATTAAGTTGACATGTTCTAATGTACCGTATTTTACGGACTATAAGACGCATCTTAATGTTTAAGAAATTTTTAAAAAATAACATTTCTACCATTTTTATTCTTAGATTGTAAAGCCAGACTAAAAACATTCTTAGTTTATAAAACCGTTCTGATTTTTAAAATCGACGAAAATCGTCATCTGAACTCTTTTCTACTTCTTCATCATCGTTGTCCTCTTCATATGTAATATAGTCTTCACTGCCATCGAGAGCATTACTTACGCAGCATTTCTTAAAAGATTTAACAATAACGTCTTCTCTCACTCTAGACCACGATTGTTTTATCCACAGACACACTTGTTTTATTGTATGTCAGTTAAAGCTCCCTGAATTCATGTTGGGTTTCATCCATCATCCATTTGTTCAAGTTCACTGGCTTCGTAGACTACAATGACGCATCATAGGCTACACAATGTTTTGGGTTTGTGATGGGTCAGGAGAGACACAGTGTTAGCCAGCTTGTGAATCCCCGAACTCACGTTCGTCGCATCGGTGCACTGCTGCTGCCAGTTGAATCCAAAGTTGCAGTTATAGACATCGAATATATGGTCATTTTTAAGACAGGCAGGAATTTTATATCAATCGCTGGACATTTTTACATTAACTTCGAGTATAAGACGCAATTGAATTTTGGAGGCAATTTTTCGAAGAAAAAAAGGCGTCTTATAGTCCGTAAAATACGGTATGCATACAGCGAAATGCATATATTATTATAACTTCTTATGAGTGGAATGTTCATATCTGTGACGTAGTTCGCATGACAGTTACTGAACTATGCAAGTATATGTGAGACACTTTTCAAATCGTGTAAGTCCATTATTTTTTTTTACGAAATTGAGTTTTATATATCTTTGTAATATTCTAGACAAGCTCCAAAAAAACTGATATGTCGCGGTATGTGGACGAACTATTCGAATAAAAATTCATTTATTTATTTCATCTATTTTTGTGTACTAAATCCAAATATGACTTTCATTTTAAATTCGCCAAGTCCGGCCTCATAATAGCCCTTAGATGTAGGACAATAAACAATTCCACATAACCAACAGTGCTCGTTGTCTTTAAAAAGGAAAAACAAAATATGTAGATAGTAAATACAAAAATAAATAATATTAAAAATAAAACATTCCACCGCGGATCGAAACCTAGACCTCGTTATGCGAAGCAAGCACTGAGCTAAATGTTAAACTACCATATCGTCCCTAAATGGGTGTATATTTCTGAAGAACAATGGCTGAACATTACGGTGACTTGTCATACAATTCGTACTCTTGTGAACCAGGCGCTAAAACTCTTATTTTAACGAGCAAGAGTCCGCTCAATCTTTCTGAGCGGCAGTGTATAAGATCCCGTGCTAGCCAGTTTTGAAGTAAAGCATTCTTTTAAATCATATTATACTCAGCTTCCTGTCCATTTCAAACAGTATTTTGTCCTTGTAACTTCATATACTTTTATTAAAAGCATGTAATGGAATACATTTCATAATACCTGAAGGTATACAGACCTTTTATAAATATTTAGTACCACATTTAATACAGGATTCGGTTATCCATTAACCTAAGAATATATTTCAATTTGTATACGTTTAAAGCTTTCTTAAGAATATTACGCTATAAAACATTTAAGCAAGGATTAATCTATGAATTATGGTCTTTACAAAAAGAGATTAAAAAAAGAAAGTGAAGCATAACCAGTACTAAAATTAATGTATTTTGAATTCCATATCAAACTGCATTATGCCCATCCTGTTTCCGAGGTTATTAGTCACTATGTCTGGAAGATTATTCAATGGTAATAGATTCTGAATCTATAAATCCACTAAAACCTTTAGAGAATTTAAATTTTAATATAACTCCAAGGCAATGGACATAAAACAGTTTTCCTTCTCTCCTGAAAATTTTGCTTTATTAGGCGTAAATGTATTTCCTCATCCTCAAGCTGTATGTTCTGATTATCCAAATCCTTTGCCCTGGTCACTTTGAAGGACTTAAAAAATTATGTTATTAATATTTAGCAATGTTTATATAAGCAGATAATGTAAATAACTTTGGAGGTTATTACGCCTTCATTTATCCGAAAAAAAAATGTTAAATTTTATAACTGCTACAAATCCCGCATTTAAAAAGTTTAAGAAATGAAAAAAAGTAGATAAAATATGACGTTCATTATTATGAAGTATAATTTTATCCACGTGCTGCAGAAAACTTAATGGTGGCAGTGTACAACTATGATGCATAACACATATTAATTAAAATTCTCTCAAATGTCAATACAGAGAGTAATTATAATTCTCGGGCTGGCTAGGTTTTCATGCCCTGAATCCAGACCACGCCCCGAGTCCCTCGGAAAGCTAAACATAGCAGCGGGAGTTTACTGACAATAGAGAACAGATTTGCAAATCGTTGCAATTATTTCAGCTCCCAGCAATTAAAATTAATTGAAGCCATTGTAAAAAGAATCTAACATTATATTTTGATCACCGACGACAAAAACTGTTACTGGAAACACCGTTAAGCTCGATTAGTTCCAGCCTAGCAAGCAAGAATGGCCTTCAGCGCACTTCACAACAAAAATAAGAATTAAACTTGGAAACAAACCACCACACTTCCACAATATTCTTACTTCTTCTAGATCCATATCTTCGATTTTCAGCTTTGTTTTAAAATAGTAGTAGTTTAGTAGTAATAATAGTAGCATTAATCGTACCAGTAGCAGAGTTGGGCCTAAAAGTAGTTCTACCGCTAAGGTCTGGTGGTAACGTCGTTGCCTAAGACATGGCGAGTCCGGATTCGATTCCCAATAGGGACAAGTTCCGGAGATTTTTTCTTTCTTTCTTCACTGTCTATAAGACAAATTTCTGGAAAATGTAATGTCCAAAAAGTTCCTGAACAACATCATGTCTTCTTAATAATCTGTATCACAATTACTCGTTTAGTAATAATACATTTTTAAGTTAATGGTGCCTTGTCTTAATTGTTCGTGTTGTCTCGGGGATGGCTCTGACATTGAGCCATCCAAATCCTTCTGTGGTAAAAAAGTAGGTATTTGACCCCAAAGTGTTGCCTAAATTTTCTCCCTATAAGGCTTGTATAAAGTGGGACATGTAAGCCCTAAAATTAATTATCTACAAAGGGAGAGGTTAAACTAAGTAAAACCAGGAAACTAGTACTAACAGTAAAACTTAATTTAACAGTTCATTTTAATAACTCGGTTCGTTAGCATCGCAATAAAAAATAAGGCGCGAAACAGCAGATACTTTTTTTCCGCAAAAACCTCTAATATCAAATTTGAAATTCTACTTAATTTCTCTAAGTCAATGATACCTGTTTGAATAAAATAATTGCGATCTCAAGGATATTAAAACGCTAAATTTCGAACACACAATTACTTACGCATACAAAATTATTAAAAGCCAGCATCCTCAAGTTTCCTAAAAAAGACTTGAATTAATTAGATAGTTATTTACATTTTTTTATAATTTGAAGATTTTAGTTTGTAAACTGCTCGTTCCTTATCTAATACCAACTTGTTTCAGGCTACATTTCACGTAAAAAAATATGGTACAATTAATTTAGTCCCTACAAAAATATACCAAATTATATTTGAGAAGTCTGATCTATATGCTACTCTATACATCTAATTATATGATTGATGGAATCTGTGTTTATTGCTGCATATCTAAGGTACTCCACTGGCCCTTAATCCTAAGTCAACCGAATTCAATTCACATTACCGATATCAATTTGACTAAGATTCATCCGAATATTACCCTCCCACCACATCCAGACTTCTTAATTATCTTTCCGCAAGGTTTTTCCAATAAACAAATCGAAAGCATTTCTTCTGCCATCCTCTAGAGCTACATGATCTGATCATTTCAATCTTGTAGACTTAATTGGCGCTAGCGGTTAGACGCTCGCCTCTCACCGCTGGGGGCCCCGATATCGAGTTCCGGTCACTTCATTTGGATTCCGTTGAGGACGAAACGGAGCATGGGCAGGTTTTGCTCGGGGTTTCTCCCGTTTTTCCCTGCCACAAATTCCATTCCACCATTTCTCCATACTCATCTCATCCATTTCGTTTCATTTAATTCATCCGCCCCTGTGACGGTGAGTCAGGATTCGTCGGCAGGCATCCTTGTCGTTTATAGACCTTTATAAATAGGGCTTAATCTCATCTCATTCCTCGGCGGGATTCTGAGTTGGACACGAATTGAGGATATTTATTTTCACCTAAAGTGGGTATGGCACATTTGTAATGTTTGCTTATAGTACTATATCTTCCGAGTAAAATGAAACTAACCTGATGCGGCGAGAACGGCTGGCGACCGGTTGGTCCTGGACCGGGTCCAGGCGGCGTAGGATAACGCGGCGGATACGGAGTATACTGCGAACCCGATTGTGGGCCAGGAGATTGCTGGGTTTGTTGCTGTTGGTTTGTTTGTTGCGGCTGAGGGGTCTGTTGTTGTTGACTTTGTTGTTGCGATTGCTGCTGTTGAGGTCCAGTTTGTTGTTGCTGCTGTTGTTGTTGAGGAAAACTTCCTCCTGGACCAGGAGCGCCGGGACCCGAACCCGGACCGCCTAAATATTGCGGTTGACTTCCGCGAGGCACTCCTCCCTGGAAAGAAAATAAAAAACCTTAACTAATTTGTTTATTGACGTTTTTATAGTTTAAACTTCAAATAGTTGTCAATCACAATAATATACCCATAGAATAATATAATTATAGTACAACTATGGAGAATGCTATGAAAGATAGGAAAAATACAAATTTATATAAAGACACATCACATACATTAGTTTATAATTACTTCTGTCTCATTGAAACTAAAATCTTCAATCTGGAAATTAAAAGTGTTAATAGTTATCGATGCCACGTAAAAAGACAAGAGGCTAAGCAGCGTTAGTATACTTGCACTCAAAGAATGGGGTTTTCCAAAAGCAACGAATATTCACAGTATGTGAGAATTGTTAAGCATTTAGGGAAACTGCATTTAATAAGAGCTTATGATAAATTTATATTTTGTAGCAATATTTATCGTATAGGTTAAAGCCGAGCGAACTAAGTCATCTTGCCTTGGCGCAGAGCTAAAGCTTTCCTGGATCGAGTCGCTGTTGGGGATTTTTTTCCAAGGAATTTCGATCAGTTCGAGACTAGTTCGCACTCAGCATCATGAGGAATGAGTAGATACAACACAAGTCACCCCTGTACGACTACGACTGGAGATCATAAGGACTGAGATATTACAGTAGTTCTATCACATTGAGACATTCTATGCTCCCAATGACTATAGCATAGTACACAGCAGAGGGGAACATCATAATAGGGACGTTTAAGGTTATATTTTCTTCAAAACAGTCTGCACGAGAGAATTCCTATCCTTCATATAGAGTGCAGTATTGACTTCTACAGTCTGTACCACAAAAAACACGTAAAATGAAACGCCTATATTCTGATGTGTTCTCTTTTATAAACATTGAAGGATAGGATGGCTAAATACTGATACAACTGATCCATTGTCTCAGCCCTAATGATCATCCATTCACATCTGTAAATTACACATATGGATGTGAGGCCAACGAAGGCTGCTAACTAAGGACCTTCTAAGCCTGTTGTACTATAAAGTTAGCTAATCCGAGAATTTATGCTCACTTTGTAGGTACGTGAGAAATTGTAAGAAATATTGGAGACAACATTTGAACAAATATTAAGTAGAATTCTTGCAACATGACATTGATTGTAAGATCTTAAAGGTCAGGGAAATGGCGCACAACGTCGACGACAATGAAGTCGTGAGGAAGTTAACAAAATAATGAATAAATGCTGCACGCAAATACTCACACTATGCACAGATAAGGTCATATATAATTCTGTTTCCCACAACAATCTATCTAAAACACGTCACGGAAGTTAAAAGGTTCATTCACATTTTTATCTCCATAATAGCCTATAAGTGTAGGTCGGAGACGGGGGAGGGGTGAATTTAACAGAGGGGGTAAAGACCTTGAAAATTACGTCATCTAATTCGTATTCCTTCCCCTGAAATCCTCTTCCCACTGAACTCGACCCAGTTATAGTAAATTCCCCTTCACTGTGTTGGCGTGCAATATTGCAGACACCAATACAAGAAAGTCATTTCAAGCCAGACTTCTCCCAGACGTACCATGTCCGCTTTCTCTCTCTACGTTTTCATTACTTTCTCCAGAGGGTCCAGGTTGTCTATTTTAAGGTCCCTCTGTTCCATCCCCTGGGTTAAATATTTAATCCGATAACTTTCTCAACATCTAAAGAGATATCTTTGAACATTACATTTTATAATATTAAAATACATGATAGTCAAGTCACAATATAAAAATTGTAATACAAATTTATAAAATTAATACCCATACGACACGTCTCCTCAATTGTTAAATTCTTTATTATAGTCTTTCTTAAATGTTGTAGGTCCTTTGCAAACGTTCCATCTACAGTAGAAAGGTCTATAGGATTTAAAAATAATTAAAAAAAACAAAGAGATGGGGACGACGGATCTTCCAGGTATTAAATTTATATGAAACATTCTATATTAAACAATAGGCCTATTTACGTCTATGTTTGTTAATATGGTTTGAGTTAGGAATAAAAGTTGTGTCGATTGGTAATTATTATTTCTCACATAATGAAGATAAATGTTTAGGGATATAAATTTGTTTATATATTAAAATTACAAAAGAAATTAATTTCAATGATTTTTTTTAAATTTTGAACATCTTAGATCATATCGCATCTGGTTTTTGTGGGTATACATATGCATACGAATAGGATAAGTAGGGCTACGTATATTATACTGTGTATTAATGTTTTGAGAAAATGCAGCTGATTCTATTATTGTAATATATATTACTCCCACTGTATTATCACAGTGATTACAAGAAGTATATTTTACAGTTACATGTTTTGATTTTATAGGCAATGGGGGGGGGTAAGTAAAGTTTTCTGATTTCCCTAAAGAAACAAAAAATGACATAATAACAATCAATATAAAGAAACAAAATAATACTTGGTCCCGGTCATTAATGTTAACAGATGTAAGTCTAACATTATTTTCCTAAATAAAAGTATTTTTAATAAGTGGTCTATACTGTGGAGGTAAAAAAAAATCACTAGGTGTCTCAACCGAGTTCCGTAAAGTTTTGCATTTTCTCATTGACGACCGAGCGCAAAAACATAATCGAATAACCTTATAGAATAATATAACTAGTCTATAACTTTAACATTTTTGTGTATTCCATAACAATATTTTTTTGTTGTATATTATTAACAATTTTGACAGAAAAATGCATCAGATTATAGATCATAAATAAATTGAGCAAGACTTAGATTTTAACTTTGACATAAATCCATAAGCTTTAAAAATTGTCATGAAATATAAATAAATAAACTCTAAGGCATTGATGTGCGACTTAATCAAACATTTGCTACGTAGTCAGAGTCGAATTTTCATTACTAGGCCTTCTATGTTGTTAGTTGTAGGATGTACGTAAATGTTTCAGCTCGGCCATCCTTCACTGCAAGTATATTACGTAATTTTGACGTCATGCTTACATCATGAATGATAACATCAACGTAATGGAGGGAAACATTACGTCGCCGCTCAGTGGTACACTGTGTCACAGATACACTTTTATCCCCTCTATATATTAAAAACAACTTTTAAAATAAGATTACTGTGACCTTTAGCAGCTCAAAATACAAATGTGTAAAGTTATCCTAACCACCTATTCAGCGAAAGTCATACAATCCTTCGAATATAAATTCCAATCAATTTTATTGGAAAATGAATCGAATTAAAACATTTAATGTAAGGAATTTTGGTCGCCCCTTGACACTGACCTCCATTTGTATGTAGTGTTACCCCTCCCATTCAAGACAGGCCAACATTATATATATAAAGCAGACGGCAATTTGGCGGGAAGGAAATCTTCGCATCTGGTGATGGATGCGAAGAGGGGGAGAGAAAAATAAACCAAAACCTGTTTTCCGTAACACTAAAAGCTCATTCATAAAACAGCGAATACTACGAGACGCCAATTACACCGATACATTTTTATGTGCTACTCACATGACAGCATAGTAAATGGCTATTAAACGGTCAAAGAGACATCGATTCCAGACAACATTAAAATTGCAATACGACTTCCACAAGGTTACCAGTATAATATACCATTACAATATAATTTTACAAAAGCTTTATCGTCATATGATACGTTTGGAGACATTCCAAATTGCCACTTAAATGTGAATTACTATCAAATAAACCAGAAATTTAAAACATAAATAGGTCGAGATAGAACAGGTGAAAAATATGTGTAATGGTGGTAGTAGAATTTAATTTATTGACACTCTTTTAACACTCAGCCCATTAGCAAAGCAATTCAAAGCGCCAAAGATCCAATAAATTACCTTATAGACCTCATAGTTTAGGTTTTACACACTTTTAAATAATTATGCGACACGAACCCTATGGCTGTACATCCATACAGAAGGAAGCCAAGCTCGGATTCTTACAGCCTTAAAATCAAACTACCCGGGATCGGGTTTTAACCAGCGAAACTCTGAATCAGAGGCGAGCATACTACTGGAATCATACTAATCAATCACTACAATCATCCACATCAGCTTCACAGTACGAACATGTGCCCCGTCCCACTTAAGACATTTTGGGGAAATAAATTTAAATTTACTCTGGAAAATATAATTATAAATTTAATATGTAATAATTTTGAGTTTCACTGAATACAATCAGCAATGATTGCAAATACTAACCCTCATGCATGTCATTTCCATCTGAAACGTAGTTTAATCGATGTTTCTTCTTGCTACAGATTAATAATTAAATAATAAATTGTGTCACTTGTTATCCTGTGTATGCGTGTTTTTCAATTATCTCAAGAGTTCTGTACTTTATCTGTTAATTTAAATGCTTGTAAATGTGTTCTAATAAATTCGCTTCGATTTTGAACTAACTGTAAGGCCTGCTACAGATCTTAAGAATTTCATTTCAGCTGTCTCTAAATTATTTTTTTATTTGGTTGTGTTTAAGTTCTTGTCACAGCCCTCTACAGGAACATACATTACGTTGTATAACTTCAATTTTGCTAGAAAATTAATCATGTAAGTATCTGCATATTCACATATATGAATCATTATTATCGTGGCTTTATAAACAGGGCCAACTGTGGAAAAACTGTCAGATTCGAGATAAACAGAAACATGCATACAATGGACAGCCCTAGTTGCCTCCCCCTAAGCACGGCGCCCGTAGCAAACATTACATCACACGCCACTCGCATTTTCTTTATTGTAGAGCACTTTCAATTTAGCGGCTCTCTAATTGAATGCTTTGAATTAATTCTAGTAATAGTAATCAAAATTAATGTTTATCTACGGCATTTCTATTTAAGCTCAAACGCTGCAATTTTATGTGCAAAATAAATTGATAATGCTAAAATTAATTACCACGTTATGACGGTATACTCTCGCATTCAATTTATTATTATTCTCAACAATAATGTGTATTAAACAAAGCGGAGCCCGAGGCATATTGTGTTTCCTTCAACAACACGACCAAACATCAAGGTCCCTCAACGAGTTAGGCAATAAGAATATTCAGTAATTTTAACAGAGCGACTTTTGTCGAATTGTAGTGTTTTGCATTTTTGTTAGGAACCCAGCCTAATGATCTAGTTGTCAGAGCTTCTGATTAGGGCTTACGTGAGTATCCGGAATGGACTCCCCCCCCCGAGACCACAAGAATTTTTCCTGCGATGGCCCATAGTCTGGAATTTAGATTAAAATTAAGTTTAAAGACTCCTAATGCTCTGTTATCAAGCTATCACACTTCATATCATCGGTATAACGTAACTCAGGTTCGCCAACCTCAATAATTGGTAACAATTCCGCCAACGGTAGGAGAAAATGCCAGAAATGTCATGCAACCTGGTGGCATTAGACAAAAATATCGTGTTCGGGAGGTCCACATAAAATCCTGTCGCCGTGCAATCTATATTAACCCTGACCCGCGTTAAGAAATGAATTTGAGTTGGAAAGTACGGATTCAGCAATTCATTGTTTTGTTTAGCAATGAGAAGGGATCTAAAGATATCGTGTGGTAGGCGCGAGAGCTTTGGTAATAGTAATTATATGAAACGGCCCGTGACATAAATAATAACCTACATTTTGTACTTACGCAAGGATTTTATCATTATCAACATTATTGTGACTATTTTTAAACTTCAATGTTTCATTTGCATTTTGCACTGATTATACTTCAAGCCTTTTACTTTACGATAATACAAACTATATTTACTTGTCGAGTTGTGTACCTCTGATGGCCAGTATGGAAATTCCCTGTACAAGATATTTGCTCCAAATGGGTAACTTCAGGATTGCAGTGTTACAGCATGGAATATAATTCTACCACCAACTTTCAAAATCCGTATGTTGATACAGAAGTGACAATCATTCAGTCAACGTGGGGGAGACATGTGGTCAGCATATCGGGTTCCCCAGTCATTATAGTTGGTTTCCATAATGTGGAGCCGCTACTTATTATAGCCACCAAAATTTCCAGCGATGCTGGGTAGGCACTGGTTTCATACTAGCCGAAATTCAATGAGAAAATTTCTTCCCACATGGGGTCTCGAACCAGCGCAAGTCCCGGAGCTCTGCACCAAGGCAACATGCCATAAACCCTCGGCTGCGGCGCGAGTTACTACCACTAATATTTGTTTGACCATATGCTTAATAGTAGGATTTTCATCCCCCTTTCAAAATTAAGTTAAAAAGATTAATAAACTTATTAGAAAGAGGTTACGATAAATATTTTAGACTTATTGCTCACTTTTTAGGTCTATCATCACCCAAATAAATCTGAACTTTTTTGTAACCAAAATAGACCCTAAACTTTAATCTATGTTTTTTATATAGTTTTATAGCATTTTCTTTGAACTGTAGAAAAATACATTCATACAAACAAGCTATTCTTTTCTATTTATTTTTGATTGACATAAGATTAAGCCTTGTTTTATATTATTACAAAAAGCTATTTAATTACATTATTTCAATTTTTTTTTTCAATCCTACATACTGCAAAACGGTCAAGAACTAAAATACATATTATTAAGGGAAAATTGTTTAATCTTATATAAATTATGTTAGATATTTTAATTCAAGAAAACTATCTATATCAGAAAACTTAAAAATAATAACGTGTACGATATCCTTTGTCACAAATTGCTCGACTACGTTATATTAAAGTTAAATTTTATCGTATATTAAAAATTCACACTGGGTAATGTAAAAAACACATACCTAATTGAAAACGTTTCAATTAAGTAATACTGCATACTACTTGGGTTAAAATATTCATTTCTATAGATACAGTTTCACTATTTGCGCTCTCTAGGTCTCGATTTTAGACAAATATATCTGGTATGAAGTTATCCAATAGTTCAGAATTGACGTTCTACTGAGTCAGGCAGTTTATATTTACTCCATCTCAAGTTATTTCAGAACGCGTATGTGAATATATAAGTTCTTAAGCTTCAATTGAAAAATTATTTCGTATACCCGGGAATTTAAATTATGTCCTCAACCAAGCATTAACCTTAATTTTTAAATTACTTTGATAAACCACAGAATTGAATGATGTTACGGTATTCGGAATACCATAACCAATGAGCAGCTGCGAACTATGACCGGGTCAGTAGAGTAAGAAAATCTACGATCACAAACCGGTCGTACTGCAGGAAACTTCCACACGGTCTCCTATAAAAAAGGAAAGATACGGAAATAGTATTTTGGTCTCATGAAACGGAATCAATCAAATTAGTATATCTGCGGGGCGTCTACGGTTATCGGAAGCACTGCCATTTCTTGCACAACGGGGAACCACCCCGATAAGAAAATAGCTCCATGCTCTGATATTCTATTTCACAAATTTATGGATAATAGCGATCACATGCGAAAGCAGAACAGCCAAAATTTTTTTCTTGCCTGACATTTGGAATAGATTGTTAAAAGTTAAAACGGAACTTGAGGCCGTACAGAGCTCCCCTCCTACTGCTAGTACTACGTTTTACGTCTATGTTCTGTTAAAAAAACGAGAATAACGGGCGTGTAACGGCCATAACCTCCATCTCGACCATCGGATCCATATTGGAGGAGAGCGCACATCAAGCCACTCCTACATGCCCAAATCAATGCTCAGGCCGGCCAATGAGAATGCTTGAAAAGGCGCCTCGGGTGTAGGCGTGGCCTACATCCAGCACGGTGGGCGGGTTTCAAAGGGTTAAGGGTTCAATACCAGTCGGGTGTGGTGTTCACATAATGCATACACCGATTTGATTGATTGCCACTTGACAATAAACTGTGGCCATACACTGTTTTCATATTCTACCCCTCTCTATCCTCGACAAGACAAAACCCCTAAACCTCAGTACCATTCTAAAATTATTTCGCAAACTCAGCCAAATATTTATATTTGTTTCCCGCACGTGCCTTCATCTTCCAAACAATAACTCTACTATCGCCATACAATTTATGACACATGGACTTTATTATGATTTTCAGTAAGTATCAATAATTTATAGTTCCACTCTAATTCAATATGGCATTGTGGAACACACTATATGACACAAACCCTAAGAAAATTCCTTTAACCCATTTCTTACATTTACTTGAATGGACGGACAGTATTGAAAATCACTAATATATACATTTACAATGATATAATGCACTCCGGTTCCAAACTAGAAATTTCCAATAAGACACACAAACAAATAAATAAAGTCATACAATTAATTTTGGTTAAAATATCAGCATATTTTAAATATACGACGACACGAATTTCATATTCCTTATATGTGATGTATACAAACATTTTGCTGTTTATTATTTAAACCGGATTTATTAATATACACGCAATCGAAGTAAGACCCACGTTTTTAACAAATTTGTAATAAATATGGAGTCGCGAAAATTGTAACGGTTCTTGAAATGCTGCTTTGATTAATTATCGTTGATGGCATTTTTAAAGTTTTGCAGGTCGAGGGAAACGTTATAATATTGAAGACTTCTGCATCCCTCAGTTAACAATAGGTGTTCTAATATGGAGTTGCTTCACTGTTGTTAAGAGTACCGTAATGTTGTACAATGTCCTAAACTTGGCAAAAATTATTTCAACTGATTCATTTTATAAGGTTTCATTAAAAAAATCGAATAAATTAGACCATTGTACCTTACAAGAAATATTGTCAATTCAAGAATTAAGAAATACTATACGATTTAAATAAAATATTTTATGCGAATAAATTTAAAAAAATAAAATTAAAATAATCATAAAATGAGGATGGTATTATCGGACCAACGGATCTGTGCTCCTTTAACGCTGCAGTCGGTCTTAGAAAAGTTAACGTCAACGCCATTCCACGCACTTCCCTCCCGCCACGAAAAACAAAAGCCAGGATATATTTCCGAGTAGGGATGTTGCCAAACTTCCTCCAAACAGTGTCATGGATCTTGAATACAGAATAATGTAATGCTAATTATTACTTCTTCATATTTAAGTATGTCTAATAACGCTGATTGATATTTATATTTGTTTAATAATATTTCTTTTACCACTCCGAGCTAGTGTTCGTGTTGAGTTGACAACACTGAACTGCAGGTGCTATAACCTATCTCCGAAGAAGTTTCAAAATTGCGACTAGTGGGAGGGGCGAAAAAAAAGAGAGATATGAATGAAGGGAGGGAAACGATTTACCAAGGCACAAAAGGAATTAGGGTCGATTTCACCAACAGAGGTAACTGTATTACGCCAGTTTATGCTATGCATTATGCACGGGGAAACTGGCGTAATAAATTATGTTAGATATTTTAATTCAAGAAAATCGGCCCACAGTGTTTAGTTCGCATATCACGGGGGCACAGATCCGTTGGTCAGACTATAATAGAATTATTGTTTAACACCACTTATTGCAATGGTACTATCCGCTAAAATCGAAATTGTCTGCTGAACAAGTTTCATAATAACAATCAAAATTCATACATCATACATCAATTTAAAATAAAACATATGCGAAATACATCCTGAAAAGAAAAAGTATTTTATGTGATATGGCTTGTAATGAACATCTGAATATTAAAAAAAAAACGCAGTTATGATTAAATTAGGAGCATCATACAAAAAAATTAATTTAATTAAATGCATAAAAAATAGTAACCACAGAACTAGAAAGGCCGCCAATATGTACTTGTATAATGTGTGGTTCTCTACCTAAAAGCGACTAACGCAGATCATTGATGTTCCTCCACATAGTGTTTTTTTTTCTGCGTCTAAACACCAAACATAATTAGTGCCCTTTCAGCTTAAAAAATAATTAAAGGTTTAAAGTGCATTAGACCTACTATATGTTAAAATGTAAAATACTACGTCTAATATAAAATCTATGTGAAACTTAAATTTTATCTCCATAGAGACTAAAATGTAGAAACCGTAAAACACTGTAGTGGACTACATTGACATAGTTCGATAGGGAGATAAAAATTGTAAAATGTAATTATATATATATATATATATATATATATATATATATATAGAGAGAGAGAGATAGAGAGAGAGAGAGAGAGAGAGAGAGAGAATAAAATTAGAAGAAATAACCTGAAAAACGTGGAATTGAAGTCTAAGTATTTTCATTAGTCATAACAGGGTTCTACGGAGTGTCAATCCCCTTTACCCCCACGTATTAAATCTCAATGCGAGGCAATCCCAACCCATGCAACTCCTCATACCATACAACTTAACGCTGGATTCAATGTGGCAGCTAAGCAGATACCTTGATCTAATGAAAATACCCTGGAGTATAGTATAAAATGATATCCATTGGCTTCGGTTAATTAAAAAAAATCCTAATCCTAATCAAAACCCTAATTTGTATTTTCTAACTGGTAGGTACCAGCTATTTTAGTACAGAAATCCAAGCAAGACCATCAGCAGAAAATATAAATTATTTCTTTTTGCTGAGAAAATTAAAGCAAAACTGGTTTTGAGGAAAACTGAACAAATATATAAAAACTACCTGGCGCGACAGATCTCAGAAATATATTGGCCTATTAGTCGGCTCCTCGCCTCACAACACACGTGCTATTTACAGATAATCCGTCAATATAGGGGTGACGTGTGGTCAGCATGTCGGATCCCCCAGTTATATCTTTTTCTCAACTTGAAAACACTACTTATTGTAACTACTCAAATGCCTGATGATACTGGGCGGGCACCTGTACAATACCGGTCGAAATTCTATGAGAAAATTTCATACCCCATGGAGACTTAAACCAGCATAATTCTGCAAAAGCCTTACAGACGGCATTTTGGTTACGGCGCGGAACAAAACGTATATAGGATATACAAAGTCACAATTGGACCAATATAGTGTGGTGTATGGAAGGAGAAAGGGGCATTGAAAACAAAGAGTAACGGCAAATTAACATATGGAAAAGAAAAACATTTTTGGACCAGTAAGTTGCAGAGGAGAGTGGAGACTAAGAATAAATAAAGAGAGTTATGAACCCTAAACGAACTTGAACTGAAAATTATACTTAAAGTACAAACACTATGAAATCCTAAAGAGGCCTAATACATTGCAAGAAGATGGTGACTAAAAACTGGTTAGGGAAAATTTATAGAATGATCGATGAAATAAAGGAAGGCTAGGCGTAAGATAAACTAAAGCTCGGAGTAATAAAATGGAGTATACCGAGAAAAAAAAAGTACTCGGAGGAACGTATGTAGGACAGCCAGAGTTATAGGCCTATATGAACTTCATTGTCACATATGATGGTGGTGATGAGTTATTTTGTTTTATACCTATATATAATATGACCTGGTTCACGAATATTTAACATTTAAGGTCATGCGATTTAAAAAAATGACTAAATCCATTGAAATTGAAAATTAAATTTTATATTTTTCTAAAACTAAAATTAACGCTTTACTCAATTTGTAAAGTACAGACATAGAGAATTCAAATTAATTCGAATATAACAACAAACGGTAAGAACATCCCCACACAAAATTAAGTAAAACTACATTTTATGGAAACAAGAATAATATCCCATATCTGATATTTTCGACATTCCATAAATTGCATATGTTACGCGCGATCACAAGATACTTTGGGAAAGCTATATGGAGGGAGCACACGTTTTCAGACAATTGAGGGTGGACACCTGGAACTTGTAACCCTTGGCGAGGGTGGTACACAAAATACTACTGCACATATGCTTTCAAACAGCACCACCCTTCACGTGTAATATGTTACATGGTCTCAACACCGCATCATGATCAATCAAAAAATATTACTGCCCCAACTCCTATTATCTTAACATATGGCTTCGAATCGTGTACTGAGTGTTACCAAAGAAAATAAAACAACGAGGTAAATAGTACAAACCTACCTGAGTAACCCATACGATCTCAACTATAATTTCAGACTATGGAGACCTTTCGGACTGACCTCCAATTTCAGTGTTCGTCTAGTAACATTATTCGTGCGTTGATTTTGTCGTGGGAGTTATGGCCAATGGGTTTACGTTTAACATTCTTCTGTCTCCGGCTTTTAAAATTCAATTTTTTTTCCAATATACTCATTTCATTGTTTTTTAATTCCTTACATATTATGAAAATTCTGTTATTGATTTACCTAGTTAGTAATCTGCTTCCATTAAAAAACATTAAGTTGTATTTCTTAAATCCCACAATAAAGAATTAAATAAAACTGTTAATAACTAAGGGGTCTATTATTATTAATGGGAACAAGTTTATATAATTTTCGTGAGTTCTAATTATGTATTTTTTTACTTACATAGGAGTAAAAAAAATCATAAAAGGAAAATATATTAAATCTTCCCCAAAAGAATTGCACGTTTATTGGACCCTGATGTATTTCTAATTTTTAGAGAACACTAGACATGTCGAAATGACGTGAGGCATTAAAAAAAAGTAGTTTCCCGAGTTATATTTTTTGCGCACAATTCCACACACACACCACTCTACTTACTATTTATTTGTTCTCTCCATAAATCTTCTTCCGACCAAAGTATTAACAAATTCTGTTTTACAGATACAAATTCGAAATGTCCTCACATCGAAGCAAAAAAAAAAAATTGTTCTAAAAATGGACAAAATGGTAAGGTAACACGATATCCTATACATTATCCGGTAAGTCATATCTGACAAGAGCTGGTAAAAAAAGAAAATTTCTGGAAAATACATGTTTACTACGTCATAAAGCTAGTCGCAACCAGATACCAATCGATGTCTATAAAAATTAACGAGAATATTCATTATTTTCAACAATGATTTAATCATCTACACTACAGTACTCATATCTCAAGCTTAGAATCGCTATACTCGACAGAATACGTTACCGAGGCAACTAAATGATTATAAAGAAACATTTTGGATTTGATGTTATTGTATTGCTGTAAAATATGAACTGCAATAAATCATGAATTAGATCAACTGAAATGAAGTTATGATCAAACCAGCACGATATACTTATTTTTTAGGGGTAACGCCATGGTCCGGCACTCTAGAATAAGAAACTTATTTGTTTAGGGCCTAATGTAACATACCAAAAGTTGTATCTTGTAATTCAAACATTTTAGTATGCTTTTTTAAAAATAAAACTAAAGACCAAAATAAATGTATTGTTGTTATGATGGATTATTTTTTATCGTTTAAAATCGCATAAGTTGGCTAAGTTTTTTTTAATGGAATAAAGCAATAAAACAACTGGTAATAACGTTTCCAACGAAAGTCAGGGTGTCATCTAAGATTAATGAACCCGTAAGAAAAAAGGACCACAAGAAATCAAGGAAGTTCACTGAAAAGGGACATTCAACAAAGTTGATGAAAACCGATTTTGGATAATCAAACCGGATTCAATTCATGAGCTTTGTTAAGAATAGGGTTTGGAAATTCATGTATTTTCATTTTGATTCGCTCACGTCACTCAGATCTAGTATATATATATATATATGTGTGTCTGTGTGTGTGTGTGTGTGTGTGTGTGTGTGTTATCTATAAGAATTAAGAGGTATACCTTTATGTTGAATACCGTATTAAGTGGCATACACTTACATATCTTTGTATTTTTTATAAATGCATCCATCCATAGTAATTCTGCCCGAGGGCAGGTCTTTCACTGCAATCATAGAATTTTCATGCTATGCTTTGCAGCTTTACTAGGGAATTGTAGGTGTGGTAACTTCCCGTTGCTTTCCACACCGGTGAAGTATGATGATGATGATGATGGCCACATGATTTCGGGGACCGTTTGGGCCTTAAAGTTTTCCTGACATTTGTCTTACAGGCGAGGAAAAACCCCGATAAAAACCTCACCCAGAAAAACTGTCCTGACCGGGGATCGAACCCGGGCCCGCTGAGTGACGAGGCAGCACGCTACCTCGAGACCACAGCGGTGGACTATAAATGCATTATAGCTTAAAACTGCAATTTTATTGAAAATTGTCTAATGTTGTTACCAATGAGTGAAATTTGATAATTCTCGAAAGAAATGGATATATATAAAATCAACAAAATTGTCTATAAGACTATTTAACTCAGCCCCAAATGAGAGTCAATGACCAATCACATTTCAATGATATTTTATTTAAAACCAATCACAGTCGTGTTTCGCCTAGAATTTATCAACTAAAGCTTATCATAATAAAGAAAGCACCTCCTATTTAACATTCTGAATAGGTCATAACATTATTTTGCAGTGACTGACTCCCTAGGAAATATGGTTACCAGATTGTATATATAGTGCATGAATGTCAGCAGAAAGTGCATGCGAGAGATAATATAAAAACATTTGTAACAATTGATTATACCACAAAAAAACACTGTTTGAACTTTCTTAAACGAATTATTTTCCAGGACTGACGTTGCAGAAAAATATAATTGACATATTTATATCATAGAACATCACAAATTAATACCTATAACGTTGCTTATAAATTTCTCCACTAGGGTGCATTCTTACAACATTGCGATTCTATGGCAATAAATAATATTATGATCTGGTTGCAGTGATGAACAAAAGAAGCAAATGAAGCGTACCAATCGTTTCTCATTTGTTTTCAAATCGCCGTTTACATTAAATATATAAATAGTTTAAAATAACTATAGTTCAATAATGGATTGTGAGTAAACAGCTTAATTTTATTCGTTAAATAGTCCTAACAAATGCCACTCTTGATTTCCAAATTCTCTAGATAAATTGGAAACCACACGTGGCATTACTTATGATAACTCTTGCGACATATAGGGGAACTTCGGATAATTTCGGACCCCTGTTTTGTATTTGCTTTCTTCTTTTAATTAAGGGATTTGAATTTTGTTTAGTTACAGTGATTATTATTAGTGTTGTAAATATGAAATAGCATTGCTACTTATTCAAATATGGAAACATCTTCATAATTTATAATTTTTTTTTTTACAATACAAGAAAGTCCACTTTAACCTCCATATTCGGATAAAGTGACCCCAGAGTCCACCTTAGCTTTTAGTCTATTTTTAAGTTTATTTACATAATTGGAAACTAGAATATATTTTGCTAATCCAAATTTAGGACCATCTCTGTGGTCTCGGGGTGGCGTCGCTTCCGCGTACGCAGCATGCTCGGGTTCGATCCCCGGCCGAAACAAGTTTCCTGCGTGTTTTATATTTCTAGGGTTTTTTTTTTCATCTGCAAGACAAATGTCAAGAAGCTTTAAGGCCCAAACCATCCTCGAACATCATCTGGCTATCATAATCATCATCATATTCGCCATGTTTAGTATGAATGTATGTGTGAATGATGTGGGTGTGTTTCGTCTCAATGCTGTGTTGTCTAGGATTAGGCCCTGACATTGATCATTAGGGGAGACTCTCCATGTCTTTGTATGGTCAAAAAAGTGTTATGTGATTCAAAGTTAAAATCCCTCTCCCGACAGGTCGCTTCACTGCAAGGCCTGGATGGCGTGTAGTATGTAAAATTACCTATAAGGTGAGGGGTTAAACTGCTTTAATGGAAAGGAAAAAAGCCAAATTTAAACTGCATATTCCATGCAAAATTTAACCATTTCATGACAAAAATCCATGCATACACTGTGTATACACACACATGCATGGAACATTGCTGGATGGGGAGGTTATTTACCCCGTACAGCTGACATACCATACCGGTACAAAACAAATCCTCTGTTCTAATGCAGGCCAAAAGGATTAACTGTTCTTTACGGAAAAACCCCAGCAAATAAAACTTTCTTAATAGAACATCTCACTCAATAATATTGAATCATTTTTATTTTTTGAAACATTAAAATAAGAATGGTATGCAGTACAAAATCAAACACGTGATGAACTTTTGTTTTCTAATACAAAATGTTAACCTTTCCGTAAAGCAGTGCCATTTTTAAAGAAACATACTTTTTTTTTTGCAATTTGTTATATTTTATGAAATGTCCACCGCTGTGGTCTCGGGGTAGCGTGCTGCCTTGTCACGCAGCGGGCCCGAGTTCGATCCCCGGTTGGGAGTTTTTCTGGGTGAGGTTTTTATCGGGGTTTTTCCTCACCTGTAAGACAAATGTCAGTAAAACTTTAAGGCCCAAACGGTCCCCGAAATCATATGGCCATCGCAATCATCATCATCATCATTCATATTCATCTTAGGTTACGCTTAGGATTAGGGACTTTCCTGGCGCATCATCATCACCTATCATATCATCGGGGCAACGTAACCCCGCCTTCCAGGCGCCCCAACCTCAGAAGTGGGTTACAAGTACGCCATGCCAGGAGAGAAACCAGGAATGGCGAAAGACAAACCTGGGGCATTTGGGGGGAAAAAAAACGAAATGACACTATAAGAAAATTCACCCCTTACAGACGAAGTCTGTGTTATTCAAAGTTCAGTTTCTCTATCTCTATCTCTCTTTATTTGAGTACAATATCATTACCTTGAATTTGAAAACTGTATATCGTATTTATATAAAAGTTTCTGAATGCAAATAACCAATAGTTGCGGACACGATCTAAAGTACTAGGAATTCTAAAAAACACTGTAAATCAGTTCCTTCATACGACCCTTCTAAAAAAATCCAAAGGATTCAGATCGGGAGATCTAGCTGGTCAATGTATGTAGTCCAACTCAACCTGTCTTACTCGTAAAATGCAGGAAATCTAGAGTCTAAAAATCTTCATACTCTATGGTAGAAATGAGCAGGAGCCCCGTCCACATATTAAAAATACCACTGGTTATGACACATTTTCTAACAATTTCAGTAATTTCCTCATTATAAACTTTCTGTACTTAATATCCGTCAAATTTAATGTAGTCTTTTTAGCGTGGGTTTTCGTCGACCACTATGTATGAAATTATGAAAATTAAACAATACATCGCGAGTGAAAGAATATTAATTTGTTGCAAGAATGTGTGTTATAAAATTAACATTATCTTAGTGAGAAATCAATCACATAAACATGTCATGAGGCGTCAGGCATTGTACACGTATGTGGTACGGGTACAATAAGTGTTCTTGTAAGTTCTATGCACAGTCCAATGAGATGTACCAACTTCTCACGGAATGCTGTTCATATTACGAGCTGGATTTCCACTTACAATATTCAATATGTCTTGAATAGCTAACATTTCTGGGCGTTGTTGAAGTCCAAGATTTTCGAAAAGGAGTAGGAGACTCCTAGTATCCAATAATCGTTGAGAAACTCATACAAAAGTTGGCTACCTTCTGTGCGGAAAACGTCGGCACATCCTTCTTGCCGCACAGGAATTACGACTTTCTCTACAAATTAATAACATGCGGTATTCTTGAATTGTGTATGGAATTGTAAGTTAATGCAATAAAATGACAATGGGGTCTTAACGAATAACTGTACTAGTTACTGATTGTGTGGGAGTAGACGTATGGACTCAACTGACTTGTAAGTACCATGGGTTGTATTCAGCTGTTTCAATCCTGCTGAACGTGTCCCACATCTCTTAATCCAGACTATTAATAAATGTAAGCTGCATTATTATTTAATTTCACGAAAACGGCATAAATAATACAAGTATTTTAAATCTAATATTAACTAGCCAACAGTGAAAATGTAACTGGAATGAAGTAAATGTTTCGTAAGTGTATAGACCACACTGATAACGAAAACGACAATGAAAAGCTCGAATTAGCTCTCATTTCCAAGTTAAAGGGGGTACATTTAACCCTTTAAAACTATGATTTTGTGTAGGTTAGTTTCAGGCAAGCAGCTAGAGCAACATCACTATTTATCCTAGGATCATGTTTCGAAACTCATTCTCTTTAAAAAAGAATAGTCTTTAAATGGTACCATTTAAATGCCTCTATCATGTATCCGAGACGGGAAAAATTGATGGAAATTGGGATTTTTTCTGAAAATCCATTGGTTCTAAGTTCGGGCCCCTTGCACCTCCGTGGGTTAATGCACATATCTCGAAATCAACTGAAATATACTAAGAGGTGCACGCAATGTGTGTGCAAAGTTTCAATCTTCTATGTGCAAAAGTAAGGCCAACGTGATGACATCATTACCCCCTATGCCTCGATGCTCGTATTACTATACGTACCGTGTTTTACAATGCATCCACGCTTGAAAAAAATAAAGTGAATAGCTTTAATAGAAAATTTTAAAGCCAATACTTACATTACTCACTTTTGGGACTAATGGCAGCTATGGACATTAACTATCAAAGTGTTGAGTGGAGGTTGTTCATCGACTCCTCCAAAATAAGTCTCGAGTTTATCCTACTGCATAATGGCAACGTCTTATCATCGATTCCGATTGGGTATGCATCTTACATGAAAGAAACATATGTTAACATGAAACAATTGTTACTGCGATTGAACTATTGCAAGTTTAAATGACAGATTTCCGGGGATCTGAAAATCATAGGCATACTACTTGGGCTACAACACGGCTATACCAAGTTCTGTTGCTTCCAGTGTCTCTGGGATAGCCGCGCCATAGCACTTCATTATACAAAGAAAGATTAGCCTAAGTATCAATCACTTGAACCAGACATCACAATGTTATTGCAAGAAGCACTTGTCGAGTCCAAGTACGTAATTCTCCCTGCTCTTCATGTAAAATTGGACCTAATGAAAAATTCCGCTAAGGCCATGGACACAACTGGGGTAGCATTTATCTACGCGCCAGAAATTTTCACGGCTTAGCGAGACAAAAAAAAAGGGGGGGGATTTTTTGAGGGGCCCCCAGATACGGAAAATGTACAAAGATAAGCATACGAACACCATCCTGACAGGCATTGAAAAGTTAGCTTGGGATGCCTTTGATGAAGTGTCAACAAAACTTTATAGGAAATAAGAGGGCAGAAAACTTTAAGGATCATGGCAAATCTTCTGCACTGCTACGATAGACTGGGGTGTAACATGTCCTTAAAGTTACATTTCTTAGATTCCAACGTGTACTTTTTTTTCCTGACAACTGTGGCGATGTAGGCAACGAGCACGGGGAACGCTTCCACCAGCAAATTTCGAACATGAAAATGAGATACCAGGGAAAGTGGAGTGCATCAATGTTAGCCGATTACTACTGAACACTAATTAGGAAATCAGCAGAAAATTACAAATGCCAGGCAAAGCGGTTGCGCCTTCACTGATCCTCCTCCGAGGGAAACAGCAAAGTAAATACATGCATAAGCTCATATATGATATAATGTAAAGTAAGCATAACTTCAAAACGAGAGGCAATCTCGCATTTTCGTTATCAGCACACCCGAAAACATAAAGATTAGCTGTTTCCATGTCAGTTACACAAAAAATGTAACATTTTATTGGCTAGTGTAATCTATCTTTGTAACTGTTATTTTTACTAACGGCACAAACAACATAAATCAAATAAAATGCAGCCATTTATTTTTTCTGAGAAAACTATGAAGTTTTGATCCTCTGTTCCATGGACATTTATTGATTCTCTAGGCCGTCTCAGATGACTGTGAAAAGGACGGCACTTAGTCTATACCCCTTATAAGTGTGTGTGTGTGCGTGCAGGCGTTTCTTTTTCTTTTCATGTCATATTTGTCGAACTTTTATTAATGTTAGTACAGGAGGACAAAAATGCAAGGGACTTGTTGGAGCGCTCTCCAACTAAATGTCAACAATTTAATTATAGCATCGAGATAAATAAGCTTTACTGCTACAGAGTAAGTATACTCTTTAAAATACTTTCTTGTTACAAAAGCCACGAAACGGCAGTGCAATAATGTCCTTCTGCCTCCCAAGAATAGAGAATTGTATAGGGAAGAAAAATAAATGTTTGTGCTACGATGCTTGAGTGGCGCGGTTGGAAGCGCGATAACAGAGTTAGAGATCCCGGGTTCAAATCCCGGCTCAGGCGTTTATTTTTCTTTTCACATCATATACCGTATATTTCACACACATAAACGTTTATCGAGCTTTTAGAAACTACATTTTCGATTCTAGTTATGAAGAAGTCTAGATGATACCCGCGAGCAAATGTTAATAAAAAAACGTGAATATTGATAGCCCTATTGCTATTTTTTATCAAAACGTTATACTGGATAAATATTATCACTGCTCTAATGTGGAAGTAAATGCAGCTTAAATTCATTACATGATGTGATGACAAAAGATGTACACAAACTGTGACCGGAGGGAGGAATGGGAGATAAAACGGGAAGTAAACCCGGTAAACACGAACGAGGCACAGAAAAGGGGAAATCGGAAGTTGATGCAACAGCGACTTATCAGCGTTCTGAGGGAGCATCTCATTTCATCACACATTTCCGTGTGTGAGGTCATTGTTCCTGACGACCTTGACAAGGAGGCTCGGGTGGAGATGAATACAAATCCCATCCTCCAGCCCACCGACTACAGACTGTTTCTCAAATATCTTCATACATACCGTACTCTATATGTCCTGATTTGCTCTTCTCACGGATAAATCATTTTTCACAGGCCTATAGGGAGAGAATATATTACACACACAAAAAACACAAGGATGTGTGTCAATAAGGATACAGAATCAGAAGACCAAAAATAATGTCAGACTTATAGATTACATCTTGCGTCTAAGGACATGTTCAGGGCACACATACATGCAGCAAGTGCGCGCGCGTGGAGATGTTGATCCCTGCTGTCGCCGTTTTACACAGGGAAATTTCTGACCTCTTCGATAACAGCCTATAGATCTACATGCCTGTGTGTATGCGAGCCAAATGGGTAGGTGAACTCGAGGGTGTATAACTTTATGGCAACTAAAAGGTCGAGAAATTCTAGTATTCCTATCAAGTCCCTTACATGCACGTCCTCCTCATGACCCCTGGATAATACTTTACCGGCTGCAACAAGCAAGGGAGAAAACCGGGTTCCCGAAGGTCCTAACCTGTCATACGTGGAAACCTCGTAAGAAAATTAAACCTGTCTAAAGGCTCAGATGCCACTTCCACCATCAGAATCAATCGAAACGGAAATACCGTTCTAAAATATTATATTTGGAATAAATTAAATAAGAGTACAAAATAAAGTAACTGATAACATATCCAAACAAAATAACCTTATAATGAGATTTAAGAAACAACAGCCGGAATGATCTATCATAGCAGAAACAGCTAGAGTAGCTAGACGAACCTATCGTGTGGATGAGTCTATATATGGATAGGGACCTTTTGAGAAACGTCAGGAACTACAATTGGCTGTAGCACAACCAACGAGCATCATTATTATTATTATTATTATTGTTCTTGTGAGTGTTCGTGCGCGCGCGAAGGATGCGATGTTTATAAATTTTGTGAATAGATTTTTCTATGGCGAGGAATGTTAGGCAGCCAAGTTGAGAAAACTTTGATCACTTTATCTTTTACATAGGTTAAGGTAATTAAAATATATTAATTTTTATCATTTCCTTCGGACCACCTGCGAAACATATTTTAACTCCTACTAGTAAACGATGCTAATTTAAAATTGTTAAAGTTCTAAGTCTGGTATCTGTGGATTGGCTATAACCATTTACAAGCAAATCTGTTCTTGCTTTATGGATACTTCTCGTTTTATTTACGTCTCTATCATGCAATACGACGTAAGAGAGAGAGAGTTGTATAAATCTATTTTAGTACTTTCCTCGGCTGACGAGTACTAAAATTACCCCAGTATCTTTAACGCTTCCTAAAAGATAAAATAGGATTAAGGACTTTTCCTCTCAGAACAGAACGAGTTGATCCAAATAGTAACATTTGATACTTATTCTGGAGTCGTAGGAATCAAATTACATGGCAGAAAAATGTTTACTTTTTTATGGTCATCAAGGTGTATTCTGGATTATAATTATATTAGCACGATCAACTTGTTTAACATTAACCAAGCTCAAAAAGTAAAAATAATACAATATGTTTACCTCCATCAGTAGCCTCAATTGTGCGATCGCCTAAAAGATCCTTGACCTACCAGCCCGCTTCTAGCCTCACATCCACGCGTTAATCACAGATGTGGACGAACTTACAGTGTAGGGATGACATGTACCCAGTCGTTATAGCTAATTTTCTCAACCTAGAATCGCTACTTATTGTAGCTACTCAAATTCTTCACGATGCTGGGTGAACAACGGTTCCATACTGGCCGAAATTCCCCGAGAAATTTCTTCCCCATGGTAACTGGAAACAGGCTACTCCCATTGCTCTGCACCGAGACACCATGCCTTGATATGCCGCGGGACAATATATTCACCTAATATTAAAAATACATTAATACAAAAAAATCACATAACATTACAACATATCCATCATTATGGGTTTATATCTAACTTGCTCATTCACTGGCACTATGGAAACATAACCGCGCGGACATAAGCTCCATCAACCTGTCTCTTCTTCTCTGGTGCAAAAATTGTCCTAAGCACTTCATTCTCAAATACTCGTAAACGTTTCTACTCTCTTACAGTACAATTTTCGCATATTTATAGTACATAAATGGAAAAATTGCCGCTTAATTTTTTTAATTTCCCCCCCCCCCCAGATAAGTTGGAATAACGAAACTGAATTTTGTAACCATTTTTTTCTACATGTAACAGCTACATGGTAAATATGCATCACAATGAGAATATTTTAATATTGTATTTTGCCTAAATTATTTTATTTAGCAACATTTTAAATAAGTACTATAGTAACGGAAATAAAACAATAACAGAATCCTGGGGTCCCTAACGAGGAAGAACCAAATAACTCCTCACCACTTTCGTTCAGTTCGCAAGGTAGGTAAGCTTCTAGTCATATACATAATTTCAGATGTTGTTAATCTTCTTATCACCCTTTCTAAATAATTAGACTAAAATGTACGACAACAAGCTACATCACGCAATACTTTTTTTCTTTATCTTAAAGATTTACACAAGGCAGATTGAAAAAAAAAACACTTATTAGCCTACTATTATCCTGCGTGTCCGCTGCTAGTAGCATAAATGCTTCCTGAATAGCGGATCAGGTTTGATACCATATGGGGTTGGGAATTTAAATTGTAAAATTATAAATCCCGGAGCTTTGTGTATAAATCTTAATCGCTACAAGCGCCAGAGGCCTGCATTAAACGCCGCAGAAAATGTATTGAGAATGCATACAGATTCGTCCGTCGGAGGATGTAAAGACTGTCGGTCCACATGGTGATATACAGCACGAGATATTCTTCATCCCGCACACAACGAACTTGCACTACACAAACATTTGAACATATGCACTCATCCTATGCATCTTTATATACACAATTCTAGTATACATTACCTGTATGTAACGTTGTTACCGAAGTGGTGCATAAATTAACAGACCACATTAACACCATTAATCCACCTAGCTCGGAACTCGGAAAATTGCAGTGGATGGTATTTCAACAGACGCGATTTCTACTGAATTAAAAAGCTGAGGCACATTAACTAACCTCAAGACTGAGAAAGGAGGCACCGACCAAAATAAGGCATGACCAGATTTGAATAATTGCTACACTTTTTTAACTTGAGCGTCATTAAATGAAATGCTATGCACCTATTGTGGTTCAACGTGTTCGTTTCTCATCAAAATCATCATTGATAATATGAATTGTTAGTTGGTTCTTGAACACTTTATGCAATAACGGATATTTAATTGATGAACACCGTGCTACGAAGAATAAAAACAACAAAAGGATCACACGTGCCCGTGAATCTATTCATGCCATAGAGTGACGGCACGTAATTTACGTAATTATCTTGGAGTGTATATAGACATCGGCGGAAAATCAACAAAACGGCATGCAGCATAAACAAAGCCACGGCAAGGATTCACTCATCCAGATATGAATGGAAATACCAGACTAACAATAACAGTAATCATGCCTTCGTCACCCTATGCACTAACTCATGTTTTCAACATCTCTTTCCGCCTGAAGGGCACATGGACTAAATTCCTCTCATGTAATTTATTTCACGTCAGTAAATCCACTATCCCATGTCATTAATTTCATTAAAAGCAAAAAATTACAACAACAAAATTAAATAGAACATATCTTCTACTAAAATAATATTTGATGATACCTATCATTTCAGTACTTTACGGTCTTGTAAAATGACTCGCGGACACGATGGAAAAAGATAATACTATACAGATATTTAAATCTGTTGGAATTATATGTTTTGAAGAAGTGCAGGATATTTATTTACAGATCATAAAATAAATTAAGAAATTTTAGAATAACTTTACATGGAAACAAAACAAATCTTAGAATATAAAAGTAAATTATTAGAGCATGTTCTTCGAATGGAAGATGACAGACTACCAAAGCAGATGCTTACTTATCCTATTGCCTATGTTGAAGACCGGGTCATTCAACCAAAACACTGATGGATGGAATTTCTATTGAGACAGAAACAAGACAACAAATGGCCTAACTTTGTGAAAGCAAGATAATTACGATGAAAGGATGACCGATAAAATTAGTAGTATGTACCATGTATATAATATTAACGAAAGGGACACAACTTTCACCAATATGAGTAAAAAAAATAACGAAACAGGAAAAGATAGCCAATACAAATCACAAGAACATAAATAATTCCATTTCATCAGCACTAATTTGATTATAAACTCTTACTTATGGATATGATTACTTATGAGCCAAAATATTTATTTAATTCAACGAACAAAATACACAAAACGGCGTAAAGAAAAGGGATATGTACCCTCGTACCGAACTATTGAGAATGCCTACAAATTGTCATTTATTTTTGTATTTTAATTTGTTTTTACATTTCTGTACAAACAAGAATATTACAAAAAGTGTTACCTTTTCTCTAAATGAATATAAATGGCATACATTGAAAAGCAAATACCGTTCTTTTTTTTAACTTTTCTATATTTGATAGTTTGTAAGAATTAGTATACACTACATAATATCTAAATATACCTTGCCCTGGTATTAATAATAATTATTATGATTTACATTCAAATTCTCCCTAAGAATATATATATATATATATATATATATATATATATATATATATATATAGAAGCCGGTGATTTTCACATCTGGAAAATTGCTTATTACACAATTTTTGCTTTCTGGTAGCTCTAAATTATTAGTCTATAAAGGCAGGAATAGGATATAGTGGTGTCGCTCGTATAGGGAACGGGAAAACACAAGACCACACATTAAGCATACAGTCCGCAAAACATGAAAAGCCCGATACGCGAAATTATTTAATATTTTTACTCCCAAAACTTAAATCACATTGTTGTATAAAGTGCCTAGCTTGACTGCTGTACTACCCTCTCACTCGCGTCAAGACAGTTGAACCAAATCCACAACGTACACGATATGTCTATTGTAGAAATAAATAGAAGCATCAGAGGCGGTTGATTCGAAACATGCCGATTCTATTCTGGCCTTAGTAGACTAATAACCACTTTCCGATATAATTGCTCACCTGAATTTAAATTGTGCACTTGGTGAAAACGTAGGACAAGTGTCGGCAAATATTGAATATATTTAAATAAATAAATAGGTTATTCCCTGTATCCAACAACATTCGTATTGCACGTATACCGCTTTTGTGTCATTTCATAGTTTGTATTACTAAATACATATAGATTACAATCAGCCCGCCAATGTGGTCTTAGTGGTAACGACGTTGCCTCAGACACAGCGGCCCAAGAATTAATCCCAGATCGGGACAAGTTTCGCTCACCTGTAAGAAAAATGTCAGGAAATTATAAGGCCCAAATAGTCCCCGAACACCATCTGACCATCAAAATCATCCTTATAATATTTGCCTTATTTAGTATGAATGTGTGAGAGTGAATGGCGTGTCTCGACTTAAATGTTCGTGTTGTGACTCTGACAATGAACTGATCACTCATCCAAAGAGGTCCTCCATGTGTGGTTAATAAAAAGTGCTGCATGATCAGAGTTTAAATCTTCTCCCAAAAGGTCACGTCCCTATAGGCCAGGGTGGAGCACGCAAAAGTATCTACAAGGGGAGAAGTTAAACTAAGGTGTAGGTGTCACTCTTCCTGAAGGTACCGGGTCCAAACCCGGCGGAGCCGATGCATTTTTTTAGAATGAAAAAAAAATCCAGGGACATTTCCTCCGAGAGGGACTTCAAGCAGTGGACCACGAAGCTGAAACTTATATATATATATATATATATATATATATATATATATATATTCAAAACATCGGTGGAAAGATCAAGACCATCTTCGCTAGGTTTACCGTACAGGCCACACGGCCTAAAACGAATTTGTTCATGATGATGATGATATATATATTTTTATAACTATAATATATATATATATATATATATATATATATATATATATATATATCAGTGCCATAGATGCCTAACCCACAATTTAAAAAAGGTTTTCCCCTGTAATTGCACTAGAAATAATCAACTCTGCCAGAGCCAGATCTGCCTTTTACGTTATGGATGAGTTAAAATTAACACAAAAACGATATAGCCGGATGTGGCTCTGACACAGATGATTATTTCTAGTGCAATTACAGGGAAAAGCATGTTTGTTTGTTTTTTTTAAATTCTGGGTTAGGCACCTATGGCGATGAGGCACTCATCTCTGTGTCTGTGTGTCTGTGTGTGTGTGTGTGTGTGTGTGTGTGTGTGTGTGTGTGTGTTCGTTAATGCTCTAGCAGCCAGAATTGTTTTATAGAAACGAAACTTGGCACATAGCAATTAATACAAAAAAAGATTAGACCATTAGGTGTAGAAGTTCATCTGAAATGATGAAATAAACATTTAAAAATCGCTGTAACTATCTCATTTTTTTTATATTTCGCAACATTATTCAACGTTTTTATTCATAGTGTTCTGCCTTAGGGCAGGTTCTTCACTGCAATAATTTTTCATGCTATGCTTTGCAGCTTTACTAAGGAATTATAGGTTGCTTTCCACACCGGGGATGATAATGATGGCCACATGATGTTCGGGGGCCTTTTAAGCCTCAAAGCTACGTGACATTTGTCTTACATGTGAGGAAAAAAAACCGAAAAAACCTCACCCAGGAAGCTTGTCCCGACCGGGAATCGAACCCGGGCCTGCTGCGTGACAAAGTAGCACGCTACCTCGAGACCACAACGATAGACAAAATATATGGTATTAAAATAAACAGAGGAAGGTACTGTATTCTCAAATAATCAGCAAAATCCGACCATTAGAATTGGGGGATTACCTGAAACCCGAAATTAAAAATTGACACTAGAGGCGCCCACATGTCTTATTCTATAGTATAGAATCTATACCATACAATTTAATTAACCCTTAAATTGTCAATGTTTCCTATAATATACTTTGTCGAGTTTATTTAATTTTTTTTTTCAATACCCCGGGTTGTCATTTAGAACACGGGTGTTCTCTCCTGACATTGGTGTAACGTAACCAACTTCTGAGTTGGGGCGCTGGAAGGCGGGGTTACGCTTCCCCGATGATATGATAGATAATGATGATGATAGGAAGTCTAGGAAGTCTTTAATCCTAAACTGGGTGAATATTAATGATTATTATGATGATCGTTTGGGCTTATAAGTTTCCTGATATTTGTCTAACGGATAAAAACCCCGAAAAAATCTTACCCAGGTACCCAATAAATTGATAAGATTAATTGAATTAACACTTAAAAACACAACAGCTAAAGTTAAAATAAATAATAAACTCAGCAAAGAATTTAAAGTTGAATCTGGAGTTAAACAAGGAGATCCCATATCTTCATCACTATTTAGTATAGTAGTTGATTCAATAATGAAACATTTAGACCTAAGTGCCAAATCTAAACAATTTATTGCATATGCAGATGACATTGATAACAGCAAGGAACATACCAACACTAATAGAAACTTTCCAGTTGCTGAAAGAAAAATCAGTTGAATATGGATTAATAATAAATAATTCCAAAACAAAATACTTAAAATGTACATCAAGAACTGAAAAAAAAAAAAATCTGTAACAGCAATGATACAAATATAGAATAAGTAAAATCATATAAATATCTTGGATCAACTGTAAATGGAAAAAAAAACTATATAGGCCTAGAGAAAGAAATTGGTGAAAGAATTCCTTTGGGCAATAAAGCTTACTATGCAAATAGAATACTATTCAAAAGTGCACTTGTCTCCAGATTAACTAAAGGTAAACTGTATAATACAGTAATAAGAACGATTGTAACTTATGGCTGTGAAACATGGGTACTGAAGGAGTCTGATAAACAACAATTATTAATCCTTGAAAGGAAGATCTTACGGAGAATTTTTGGATAAATTAGAGAAAGCGATGGCATATACGAATGAACTCTGAATTAAATAATCTAATACGAAATAAAAATGTAATGAACCACATTAAAGCTTAAAGACTGCGCTGGTTTGGACATATATATAGAATGCAGGAAGACAAGACTGTATGAAGAATATACAAATGGAAACCAATATGCACCAGAACAGATGGCAGGATGATGTTATAAAATATATATTATAAATGAAAATTAGAAATTGGCCAGTCTGTATTCAGAATAACTTATGGTTATGTATGGTTTATTTTTACTGCAGTCCGACACTTAAATAAGCTGGCATAAAAAGTTGAATTTCTCGAATTTAATAAAAGAAATATATATAACGTAAATCGCCAAAATTGGACTACAAATTCGACATGCTGAGGAATTCGCTTAATTTACGTAGTTCCTGCATGACAGGCTTCCATTTACAAGAGTTTTATTTTCTTCGACTTTTGTTCCTGTGTACTAGCAGCGACCACAGTTCGAATTCGGCATCAAGTTCGATGAATTCTATCAGGGCGTAAATTCTGAATATGTATTTCCTCTGAATGTGAAGCTCGTCTCGTAATTTTAAGAATCCGAAGCATGAAAATAAGTAAATGAATAAAAAATAAGTCTCGGAGCAAAATTTGCCGGCCCTTTCACGCCCAAATTTGAATTGCGGCGATATTGACCTAAATGTCGTTAAATAAAAGTACTAACTTAGGACTGAGTACTTGTTCTTAGGAATGTAAAGTAATATTTCATTTCACGTGACAAAACAATACTTTAACAAGCTTTGTAGAACAGTAGTAGTTAGTTGTTTACGGCGGAAGTTTGTCTGGCCAGAATTTCAAAACGAATTGCGAAGCAAATCAATAAATAAATACTGGTCTCTTTAAATCGTTAAGTGCAGTCAGATATAATGTAACATATTTATATATAGAGGTAATGGCTCTTGAGTATTTGTAATGGAGTCCAGGCTTTCAGGCAGCAAATTACCTAGCTAGATTAGTTTTTCGTAAGCTCATTTCACCTGTTACTGCATTTACAAAGTGGTTCCTTAGCATATATTATAATGTTTTATTCTTACCAATCTATTGTAAAACTTTTCGTACTCGTAAAAGAACCTCAAGTCTAAACTAGTGCCTCCGACGAGAAAAATTTAATCGGTTTCTGCTATCGATGTAAAACTTTAGTTGCCTACTAGACGTCTCTTTGAGGCGACGTGCTAACCATGTGTCACTTGCTGACATCTATAGGAAAACAAGCTTAATTATATAAGTAAAGTATTCCCACTACAGGCCTCAGGAGACCCTTCGGGTAGTGGGAGTTAAGGCTCCCACTTTTTCTGGACAATTGACACTTGATGTCAGCCGGGTTGTCAGCCCTGCGTGACGGCCGCCTTTACCCCCAGAAGAAGTGTCTGGCACTCATTTCCGTTAGAGGCTGAGTCAACCCCAGGGCCATGGTGTCGCCAGAAGGTTTAGGTCAGTTTAAAAATTATGACCCCACCGGGACTTGAACCCTCGACCTTCCGGCTTGTAGCGCAGTGCCTTAACCACTACGCTACGGCGTGCCCCATATATATGGCCACCGCTGTGGTCTCGAGGTAGCGTGCTGCCTTGTCACGCAGCGGATCCGGGTTCGATCCCCGGTCGGGACAGTTTTTCTGGGTTAGGTTTTTATCGGGGTTTTTCCTCACCTGTACGACAAATGTCAGGAAAACTTTAAGGCGCAAATAGTCCCCGAAATAATATGGCCATCATCATCATAATCCTTCACCGGTGTGGAAAGCAACGGGAAGTTACCACACCTACAATTCCCTAGTAAAGCTGCAAGCATAGTATAAAAGTGCTATGATTGCAGTGAAGGACCTGCCTTCGGGCAGAATTACTATGGATGGATGGATGGATGGATGGATGGATATATATATATATATATATATATATATATTTTGCTTATGGTGTCAACTAGATAGGACCGGTGAAGATCTGTAATTAAAAAATATATTTTTTCATGATAACAAACACAATAGTTTCCTTTCTTCGGAATTCAAGAATGTCTTTGGAAAATAGCAATACTGTTTGCAATACGAAAATAAATCTAAACTAAATACCACAGCACGTCAGCTCTATAAGATCCTTGGTTATCCAACCGGCTAAGGTATCAATCACGGAAGTGGACGATCATTCACCCGACATATGGCCGAAATGTCATCATATCAGTGTCCCCTAGCATATTAAGCTGGTTTTCTCAAAATGCGGGGATTTTCGTATATTATTCAATTGTAATTATTAGTCTATAGAGAAGTGATGCAAAAATAATATGTTTATAGGACTAGTTGATTAGAATTCTGTGGGTGTATGAAATAACTTGACATGTTACAAATTAGTAATATTGAGATAACGATTTTTCTTGCATCCTCAAGATAGCAAAATACATATCCAATCATCCATACATTATACAAGGTCTATCTGATGGTGGATTGTTAACTACCTGACTTAAAATTTTGTTGTGAGTTAATTTAGTACCACATGTCAGGTTCGTTCATGGTCCATAGGTGTCCATTTTTTACTGATCAGGTTCTTGCATGCATTTTTTGTATATTTATTGCAGTCTGAGCCGAAGACAATATGGCATATGCACCAGGAGCAGAAACAATCTTTTTATCCACATTTAGCATAAACAACTACTCAGTATTGGTCATCCATCAAATAAATTAATACAAAAGGCTCGTATGTTGTTAACGAAGTTTGTGTATTCCTTAACTCCACTGGTATTTATTCCCCTGTGTTTATTAATTGTTGTTAATTCAGACACAGAGATCTACATTAAAGTTTGTAGTCCACCGCGGTGGTCTCGAGATAGCGTGCTGCCTCGTCACGCAGCAAATCGGAGTTCAAGTCTCGGCCGGGACAAGTTTCCTGGGTGAGGTCTTTTTCGGGATTTTTCCTCACCTGTAAGACAAATGTCAGAAAACATTAAGGTCAAAACGTCCCCGAACATCATGTCATCATAATCACTAACAATATTAGCCTTAGATTAAGTTTAGGATTAAGGACTCTTCTAGCACACCACTATCATCACCCATCATATCGGGACAGTGTAAACACGCCTTCCAGGAGCCCCAACTTCAGAAGTGGGTTATAATTATGTCAATTAATTAAAATTAAGAAATGTCGAATGACAACCTGGGACATTGAATAAAACAAAATTAAATTTTATTCTTGCAAACAAGTATTTTTACTACAGGCTGCGGTTTGAATGTATTTGAATTCCACTTCTCTCTCTTAAGCACCATAACGCAATATGACTAGACGACTCTTGGGCTACCTTTAGGCTGCTGACTTCACATCCATGTGTTATTAACAAAGGCGGACAAACATTCTTCCAGTAAGTGGGTAATATAATTATGGCAATGCTGCTACTCCCCCAACCGTTCATTATAGCCGTTTTTCTCAACATACAGTCATTATTTATCGTAGCTCCCCAAATTCCTCGGGATGCCGGGTGGTCACCAATCCCATACTAGACGAAATTATACAAATAAAATAATAAACCACATAGCTCAAACGGAAAGGCATCTGATTACATACTGGACAGCCCCAGTTCGAAACAGGTAACGAGATGGGTGAATATTTTTCTTCACTCATTCACTCAGCGAGTAACGCGTTCTTTTCTAGGAGAGATCGCCTGCAGCTTAGGTATAGCCATCCTAAATTTTTCCAATACTATTTACTGAGAATCGTAGATCCTTGCTCCCATATAGTCATCGAGTTCCTAGGACTATTAAATGACACCTTTAAAAATGCCACTAAATAAAAATTTTAAAAAATGACAAAAGCAGTAGATTACCGATTTTATCTAACAGTGGCCGTTGTGTGGCGCACAGAATATCTATAGTTAAGCACTTGATATCTCATATACATACGACACAGGCGCTAAAATAAACTTCAATTAATATTTCAATACCCAACCAATTACAAATTAAATTTCTCTCTCTCTCTCTCTCTCTCTCTCTCTCTCTCTCTCTCTCTCTCTCCTCCTTTCTCTCCCGCTCTCTCTCTCTCTTCTCTCTCCTCTCTCTCTCTCTCTCTCTCTCTCTCTCTCTCTTTCTATGTGCTATGTATTAATTTGAATGGTCATTTTACATTTATTTCTGATATAATAAAACATGTGACAAACAATTGGCCGCACGCTATGCAGTTGGAAATGTATTATCAAAAGTTCATGAAACGCTAGGGGGCGGGGGGAGGTGGTAGTACAGTGCCCAAAGTAATGAAACTGCACAATTCATTAAGCCAGGGCCGGCAAAGCTAATGAAATTGGTACAGAGGACTGATAACCGCAAACGTCATCACGCTCTACTAATGAAATATAAATGCTGGCCCCGAACATAAAAAAAGTTATATGAATACGCACACCAGTTCAGTTCATTGCAGAGTTTCCATCACTCAAGTCCACATCCAGATCAAGGACTTCCCAATGTCTCTATTACACTAGCCAGCTTCATTGTTAAAAATTTAAAAATCACCAGCACACAAAACTGTTTTCTCAACATATATAGTTACCAAATTCCTGAATAATTTTGATCCATTCATAAATAAGGGGGCTACCGGACAAGGCCATGGGTGTACTGAACACATGTGAGAATTTGGATTCAGTTTTCAAAACACACGCAGCACTTTTCGCCCCTATTCACACATTTCTTCGCCAGTATGTTCGGAAATAAAAATTTGAAATGTTTTGAAGTTTCGAATGCCATTCCAATCAGACAATATAAGAATCATTGCAACATTAAAACTATTATAATATAATGTTCCACCGCTGTGGTCTCAAGGTAGCATGCAGCCTTGTCACGCAGCGGGCCCGGGTTCGATCCCCGGTCGGGACAGTTTTTCTGGGTGTAGTTTTATCGGGGTTCTCCCTCATATGTAAGACAAATGTCAGGAAAACTTTAAGGCCCTAACGGTCCCCGAAATCATATGGCCATCATCATCATTCTTCACCGGTGTGGAAAGCAACGGGAAGCTACCACACCTACAATTCCCTAGTAAAGCTGCAAGCATAGCATGAAAATGCCTTCGGGCAGAATTACTATGGATGGATAATATAATGCTGATGATGCAGAATTATAAAATACTAAAATCCAACACACACATTAACTAAGGAACTATGGCTTCAAGTAAATTTAAAAAAATGAATGCATGAAAAAGTAGCTAAATATAAGGCCATATGAACTAGAAATATATTATATGCTATAATGTAGATACAACATTTAATAAGAAATTAGTGAAATTTTGAAGAAGTGATGAATGCAAATACCTAGGAGAAATAATTAATAACAGGAATGATGCGCAGAGTAAAATATTGAACTCACTTTTGAAAATGCATGCTATTACAGGATCTCCTGTCATCTCAACTTATTTTAAAAAAGTTTAATTAAAAATATATAAACAGTCATACTTCCAATTATATTATATGGATGCGAAACACTGTGTATTATATTAAGGGAGGTGGAATAGTTGCGAATATTTGTGAATAAAATTCTCAGAAAAATATTGGGAGTAAACAAAAACGATAGACAGGTAAAGAATATTACAAAACAATGAGCTACATGGTCGTTATGGGAAACCAGATGTAAAAAGAAGAGTTAAACTTCGTAGACTGAGATGCAAGAGATATGTAGCACGAATGGGGAGTGAGAGAGGGGCATGGAAATGTCTTTTTAGGAAAACCAAATGAAAGCGCCCAATATGATACGGGAGAATACTAACCATAATTTGAAAAAAGTGAATTAAGCCGTGAATGACTGGAAAACTTCGGCTCAGAATAGGTAGGCCTGCTTATGTATGGAGAGCACATGTCTGGATTCGATAGTGCCAGTGAAATATAGGAGAAAAAAATTCGATTCCACGATATAGGCGTAAATTCAGATGAGAAAAAAAATCAAATTTGTTTAAAAGCCCTCATTTTGTAACTGAAGAGACAAAAAACAAGTGCAAGTAAAATAGGAAGTTCCCCACGATGAAATAATTTATTATTATTATTATTATTATTATTATTATTATTATTATTATTATTATTATTATTACGGAAGAGGCAAAAAAAAAAAAAATTGGAAGTAAAATAGGAAATTCCCCACGATGAAATAATTTATTATTATTATTAGCCTACCGCCCCGCCATACTGGTACCCTCTTCAGATAATTAATTCCGACGTTTCTATATTACAACGACATTCTTTAACTAGGGATCACTGGCGTCGTAATTCAAATCTGGGCGCGAGAAAACCGACAAATTTTGCTCAGAGGCTTCGTAGTAGGTTTCATATATTATACCAACAACCCATGGCTTTACTTTCTGTAGGAGAGAAATCATGCTCGGAATTTTACATAATTAAAAATCCAACACCGACTGGTTTTGAATTCGTCTCTTACTTGATTACGAGATTTAATACTAAAAGTAGATTTGTTTTAAAGAGTTCTGGATTTGAAAATAATTTAAAATTATGGAGCGAAATATAAGAAATTATATGAACATACACTTCAGTCTGGGAGTTGATTCAACCAATACGAAGACCAGAGTTCAAACCTCACCAGATACTTCTAATCTGTCATACGTTTTTGTTGTTTTTTCTGGCATCAGGGCATATACAGAGTTGAAAAACAGTAAGACCAATTCATCATAATCGCCTATTGAAATTAAAGAAGTTAGCTTCTAAGGGTCGGTATTACCAACAGAGGTAGTTGTATTACACCAGCTTCCCCGTGTATAATGTATAGCTTAAACCGGCGTAATACAGTTACCTCTGTTGGTGAAATCGACCTTAAGAAAAAAAAAACTACAAACATAACAATAAACACAACAGCCAGCTGGATAGTACAAAATATTTCAGCCGTAAAGTAATCTTAGATATTATAGTGTTCATAAATGAAAAAGTATGCACATATGAGATTAAAGAACTGGAATAAAAAATAGCTTAATTTATGGGGAAGAGCTAGATAATAGTTTCAAAACGATGAACGGCTGTTATATATTTCGCGAAATATTACGTTAATACTTTTAAAAATCATACTGAAACACAAGGTTGTTTTGTAATAAGTTAAAATAATAATTTCAATTGTATCAATCCAGCTGCTGAAGATGGAATAAGTAATACAATTTTAATGCTGAGGATGACTGATATCTCAGGTACTAATTTTATTATTTTAACTTATTATTGTGTATGTGTATGCGCGTGCGTGTTTTAATGCCACCCACTGCATTATTCGTACCATGGATTCCCCGCTGGTGGATAGTAGGCGTTAATGTAACCAATTTTCAATTTATTCAACACGTCTACAAACCACTTTACTTACATGATGCATTCTTGTATACTGAGAGGAGTGTAGCATGGGTGCTGTATGTTTGAGAGTTTGTGTGCTGTATGTTCGTGTGACGGATGATGAAGAGTAGGAAGAAGTTTAAACCCGGTACCGGCATGTAGCCTACTCCTGTCAAAAAAGCATCAATGGACCGTTATGGCTTTAAATCCCCATCCAACGGACAAACAAATAGTAACAAATCGCTCCACAACACATGCATTCCGGAGGAGTTCGGAATTTAATCCAGGTATCTACTGCACAATATAACTAATTCACTGGCTCCATCGAACCCGTAGGTTCATGCCCGTGCGAACATAAGCTCTCCATAATCCCTATCTAGAGATATTTTCTTATCTTCCCTCTATAATCTACTTTCCTCAAATCATGGATGTTATTCTCCCACCTAATTCTTGGTCTACCAACTGGCCGTTTTCCCTCTGGTTTTCCAACAAGAAGTTTCCATGCACCTCTTTCATCCCCCATACGTGCCACATGCCTTGCCCATCGCAGTCTAAGAGACTTAACTGTTATTATATCTGGCTCTCAATACATATCATGTAGCTGAGTCTTCTTCTTCACTTCACGGATTAGGCAAAATGCCTGTTCCGCCTCACAGTTGTTCTGTCCATCTTTTCACTGGCCTTCCTACATTTCTTGAACCTCTTGGCTTCTAGTTAAATGCTGCTTTTGGTAATCTTGTTACGTTTATTCTTTGTACACGTCTAAACCATTTTTCTCTATATTCTTTGATTTTATTATTCAATGGATATATATTTAACTCTATTCTTATATCTTCATTCTTTATCCGATCCATTCTTGTGCAGCCTTTTGCTCTTCTAAGGAAGTTTATTTCCACGCTTTGTATTCTACTTAGTAATTTTTTAGTCATTATCAAAGTTTCACTCCCATAAATTAATGGAGGAACTGCCAATGTTTTATAAAACTTCAATCTAGTATCATTTCTTGTTTTGTTCTTTGATGTTCTATGTATAGTTCCACAAATAATTTGAAATCTTGACAGTTTCACATTTACGTCTCTTTCAGTTTTTATGGCTATAGTAAAATTACAAGCCAAATAATTAAAATGAGGTTGGTTGTCTATTATGATTTTTGATCTTATATGTTCACTTCCCCAAAATGCCTTTATTTTTGTTTTTCCTTTGATATTTTAAAATTGTATTCTTGGCATAACAAATTTAATTGATGTAAAGAGTACTGCAAATTATTTTCTTTTTCTTGAATAAATGTAGCTTAGTATTATGTATTTTCTCCATTCACCTGTTTATCCCCTTTTGTCCCAAAAATCTTTCTAAGAACTTTATTCTCAAAATATACAGCGATTAAATATTGTACACCACCAACCTTCCTAGCCACGAGATGAGAAAAATTGATAACATTTCCAAGTCCGCCGGATATTAAACCCGGATCCGCTAGTCAGGAACATCATACTACAATCTGAGAAAGAAAGGCGTACATAACAAACATTAAAAGTTAGAACCCATTAGAGTTTGAGTTTAAAAAAAAAGTAACTAGGCTACTCAAAAAGTAATAGGAAATTATCTATGAATAATTCAAATACTGAAAAGCTATGTATTTGACGTAATGAGGGAAATGTAATGCCATGCCGTAGGGGGAAACTAGAATTCGTATCTTCAAACGAATAAATTCGCAAGTATCGATCAGTGCATCGCAAATCCGGGTTATAATGAAGACAAAGCACCACGGGGCTGCAAGACTAGACAGCAAATGACCCCGCCCCCTCCAGTTTTATGAATGGGCGGTCACGTGGTGTTATAGTACGATATAGTACTCCGTATCAATTCTGGAAGCCTTGTAAACTATATACCTTTTGCCTCAAGTCAGAGCTGGTATTCCACGTGCTCAGACTGCTAACCCTCCCCCTCATCAGCACCCCTTTCACGATTCACCGCCATAACAAACACACCAAGATCTGACGTCATTCCACACCTTCCGGTCTGGCATATTACCTCTTTCTTCATACTTTTCGTTTCGCCTTTTTTATCATTCTTATTGTTTTATCCAGATAACCCACATTTTTATCTATATTGTATTCAACCGCAATGACCATATACTGAAATTTATTTTTGGTCCTGCTTTCTTAGTGCCAAGACTCCCTTGTCATTAATAGTAGCTTTTACTTATTCACTGAGAGATTTTCTCTCTACTATGTTGAATATTTGAAACCTGGTTTTTTAAACCCGTTGGAGAGCCGAATTATATTCCCATGTACAATCCTCACTTCAGAAATGCTAATTTGCTATCTCTGAATGAACTATAAAATATTCATTATAATTTGTGGACTGGACTGCTTTACTTAGACCTACGAATATAACTGACACCAATAAAAGAGCTGAGAATGTTTCAGGCATTTGTGATGAGAAAAACTAAGAAGAATCTCAATCAGGAGATTCATAAAATATCTTAGAAGTAGAATTGGCCCAGCTGCTTGAGAAGCAATTTTCCTATTAAACATATTGGTAACTCCAGGAGAAAAGGCAACTGGATTAAGACATCATGCTTTGACGAAGAGCTTCGGGCGTTGGTTGGAATGTTGGTCAGTTTGAGACCGGTACCTACAAAGCGTCTGGAAGAATTTGAGTAGCTTCAGAAAGTCGCGGTTCCAAGTTGAAAAAACCACCTACCAAGGCTGGGAGACCCGACACGTTGACCATGTTCACACTTATGCTGGCTGAATTATCATCTACCTCTGACACATGTGGATGCGAGACCGACAGTCTGTTGGTAGTCAAGGACGTTCTAGGCTTGTCCGGCTATGGACCTAAGTTTTTGTTTAATAAGAAAATGTAACATGGAAAAAATTCTGCACCGCCAGAATTTCAAGAGGTTCTTTAGGAATGCTTTGACAAAGAAACAAAACACATGATTTCCATACAAAGTAATATTTTAATGTTATAATGTTCGATCTGTATTATATCCTTTGACTGCAAGGAAGAGGTACTCCGTTAAATATCATATCACATTTCACACGAACCTAGACACAATTAATTTCCTGAACCATTGACTTTTTTCTCAGACGGGCGGACCCGAATTCGTTCGATGATAGGAGAAGTTTCCTGGGTGAGGTTTTTTCCTCGCCTGAAAAAAAAAATGTCGAGACCCAAATAGTCCCCGAACGCCATCTGATCATAACAATCATCCACATCATATCCGCCTTATTATGAGAATTATATGTTTTGTCTTAAATATTTATGTTGTCTCGGAGGTGGCCCTGGCATTGAGGTGTTACCAATCTGGTGAAACCCTCCATATCCTTGTGTGGTCAAAAAGTATGTATGTGTTCCCGAGTTTAAAGTACTTTCCTGATAAGATTTCAACCATGCAATATCTGGGTGATACGGTTTTTTTTTTATTTGAGTGGATCCCAATAAAGGTATGTTTCATTTGGGCGAATACACATAGATTACCTAGGCGATATTTTCATATCACTTGGGTGACTTGCAAAGAATACAATATAATACTAATATAAAAATAATGTATTACTATTAAGTTAACATTACATTATATTAGCAAATTTTCCCTCCCATTTCACAGAAGAAGAGACTGTCTGCACGCACACACACACACACAATATATATATATATATATATATATATATATATATATAGTGAGTGCAGGGATTATTTTTTTTCAAGAATCGGGTGTGCAACTCACTTCATTTCGTTATGTTATGAAGAGAATTTAGTGTATACCACCAGATTAGTTTAATAAATAATATGTATGTAATTTATTTTGTATTAGGGAAGAGCAAGTTAATTTATATCAATTTCTTTAACATGTTTGGGAATACTGTCTACCTGAATACTCGACCAATCGATCTGTTGAAGACCAGCCCAAATAAACGGCCCTCGGATGACTTAAAAAACCTTCATTTATGAATGGACCTAAAATATTTAACTATCTATATATGTAATTGTATCAAGATAAAATTACTATGCAATGAAGAATCGGAAGACCAGCCAACATCCCAGAACAATATATTTTAAGTTAGTCTGAAGACCTAAAACAAAATTAAGCTTCTGCGAGCTGCGTCAACGGACGTGTATAAGTGACGTAACAGTCAGCTGGCAGTGTTAGATGTATGTTAGTAATTTCCCGTGTCATTAGAATGAGTAACATGGAAATAAGATGATCGTTGGAGGGGAAGAGTACATGATCCACGGAGGCCTACGTCAAAAACCAACAAATTATCTGGCGTGCTTTCTCATTACTTTGTATGTAGACAAAAAGTATTGACAACGCTTTCACTCAGACGGTAACATTGTGACTTGTATTCCAGAGTCCAGAATTCCAGGGTCGAACAAGCTTCCCCTTCCCCGATTGTTGTTATATCACTATCTTTTCACATTTAATTAAAATTAATATATTTTGTAAACTATACTGTAACATGCATTTGTAATTTGTGCTGGTTGAGTGAAAGATAAGGCCTTATTTTTGCCAGATTAAATAAAACATTATTATTAAAAATAATATTCCTGAAATTGTGTAAGACTCGCACATGTCGATAGCACCAGTCAAAATCTACACGTAAATACGCAAAAATAGACATAGCCTATACAGCTTACAATAATAACTCGAAGATCCTACACGCATTATGATCGAATATAGGTTAGTGTCTCAAAATAATCTAATAAGTTAAAAAAAAAGTATTAAGAGAACTATGTGTTTGTCAATTATATTTTAATTTATAAACAAAAATTCATAGCACTACGCTACTAGATATCAAATTGATTACAAACTCTTAGTGAACATATTAAATAATTTTATATAATACTGTATTAATTAAATTGTTTGAATGTTTGAATTAAATGTTTAAAAAACTCCCATTAATTACTTCTTCGGGCCATTGTTGCGGGAAAGTAGACTAATGAATACGAGAGAGATAAAAGGCAATAAACTCTATTAATTTAATGATGACTCATCAGTCTTTACAAAGCTATGAATGTGAACATTCCACTGAAATTATATTAAACAATTATATCAAAATACATGTACAGTAGGCCTACACATTGTATCTATCTTTACCTAAACAGAATTTATTTTATCAACATAGATATTAGTCCATATTTTACTGTAGTATTGAAGAATTTTGTTAATTGAATAGATTAGTAAAAACGGGTTCTGGTTCTAAAATCCTAATACGCTAACCTTATTCTCGGTTCATTGTATTACCCAATCTCTGTTTTATGGAATGAATAAGACTAAATCTACACTACGCTTATATGTAGTTGGTTATGGTGTTCCTGGTTCGACAGACATCAAGCATTCACTCCTGACTCATACCGTCATTTATTTGGGAAGGCCCCTATTCTGCTCGAAGTTGACTCACAGGATCGGAGTCATGAGGAAGAACACGAGTGTCCCCAGATCAGCAAAATCACACATTTTAAACGCCTGTGGTTCGCTACACCAGGCTATTTTTACACGCCTTATATTAGCTTGACCTGTATATGTCCATCTACCTATGTAACGGAATCTTTGAACACGATTTTCACCCACTTAAAAACATTGGTTCGACTTGCAACTTTGTATACTTGTAAAGGACCAATGCCAATATAACAATTTAATTTTTTTCCTCTAAAATCCTGGCCAGAATCATCAGAAAACCAAAAAAATAAAAACCGGTATAATAGGTTGCGGACTTATCGACTCTTTAGTCAATCGTTGTAAGAGCTCAGTTGGTACAGCGGTGGACGGTAGTCGTATTTTAGTAATCCGTAGGTCGTTGATTCAAATTCGGCCCGGAGGATGTTTTTTGAAGAGTATTACTTTCAGCTCATACTACAATAGTATTGAATTTAAATATATTTTTAGAAAACCAAACTAAAAAATGAAAAATAAATAATAGTTTAAAAAAACTAAAACAACACGCTTTATTAGAAAACCGAACTAAAAAAAGAAAAATAATTTTAATTTCCAACACGCTTGGGCTAAGATTAAGGTGGTCAACAAAAAAATCATCTCCAACACATCTAGAATAAAACTAGAATTATCTACAAAAAAAATAATTTTACTATCAAAAGCGTGGGGTGCTTTTTATGGTTTTTACGTTTTCTTCTTAGATACTTTACTTTTACCAATATCTGTTTATTATCAAATATATTAATTGATATAGTGCATCATATGCTTTTGATGGTAAAATTATTATTTTTTTGTTGATAACTCTAGTTTTATTCTAGATGTGTTGGAGATGATTTTTTTGTTGACCACTTTAATTCTATCCCAAGCGTGCTGGAAATTAAAATAATTTTTATTTTTTTAGTTCGATTTTCTAATAAAGCGTGTTATTTTAGTTTTTTGAAACTATTATTTATTTACCTAAAATGAGATGAGGTGAAAGGTCATATTAAATTAATGAATGAAGATGAAATTACATGATGAGGAGGGAAGACGAGTAGAGAGCATTGGTGGGATGAAATTAGGGAAACGGGAGAACCAGAAAAAATCCACGTGTGGCCTACCATCAATACCGAAGTCTGCCGAACAGCCTCCAATGTCTTCTCAATTTTTCATTTCATTTGGTGTACATAGTTCTGCACTTACATTCTTCTGAAATGTATTTATTTTTGTATCTTTTCATTTCAAACCTACCTTAAAGTGGTGTAAAATTGTTAAAAACTAAAGGACTTGATATTAATGGGAGCAACTGTAGTCTACATATTGTTTACATGTATTTGTTGAGGCATATCCTTCTTCCATTTAAAATTTATTTGCATTTTTGTGCAATGTATAGCTACCCTTTGCTTAAGATTTTTTAAATATGTAGATCGAATGAGCAACAGAAGAAAGGCTTTCAATTTTTTTTGAAAATCTTGAGGAAAATACAGGGTGTAACAGGACCTAACCAACAAAATGATAGGGGCGATAGGCTATGCAGAGAGGATCATTTTTTGTGAAGAAACATATAATCGCAAACACATGTTTATGAGTTATGCCCAGATGAACGTGTTCACCAGTAAGGGTGGAAATTGAATACAAAAAATTGTACACGTATCATTTTTATTGAAAATTACATGTTTTTACAATAAGTGTTCAAACAGTCGATCCTGTGCCTCATTGCATTTTTTGATATCGTCACAGCAACGATCGGCCAGCTCGACCGATCATGGAAGGATTCATTTTGACGTCGTCAAAATACGTATTGTTTGAACCCTTATTGTAAAAACATGTCTTTTTCAATAAAACTATACGTGTACAATTGTTTGTAATCAATTCCGACCCTTATGGGTAAACATGTTCATCTATGCATAGCTCATAAAACCCGTGTTTGCGACTATATGTTCCTTCACAAAAAATGATCCTCTTTGCATGGCCTATCATCCCTTTGGTCAGCATATCGAGTCTCCCAGCCGTTATAGCCGGTTTTCTCAACCTGGAGCCGCTACTTATTGCAGCTACCCAAATGCCTCACGAAGCTGAGTGGGAACCGGTCCCACACTGGCAGAAATACCATGAGGAAATTTCTTCCCCCATGGAGACTCGAACCAGCGCAAGTCCCGTAACTCTGCGCCAAGGCTTCCTGCCTTAATCACTAGGCTATGGCGCGGGACAACCAGGTACTTAGTAGATAATATATATTTGTGGCTATCGGTATGGGTTTGATCTTTTTGGCGGCGTTTTAGTGCTGCCTGATGAGATCATTGATGGATGAAGATGAGATGAGTTCATCCTACGACAGAGCATCGAAAACCACACTGCTGAAGAACGGAGTAAGCACTGAAGCAGGTTCACCCAGACACCGGCAACAGTTCCAAAGCCATTAGCATCATGAATAGCTTTGTGAATGCTGATAGGCCAGAATGAGCCACGCTGTTCGAGCACTCATCTTAATAAGCTAGAAGTCCTTGACGTAGATGGGATATAATAGTCGATAGAATAAATGTTGGTAGATCGAAAACAAGGTGGACTCAATAGTGTTAAATAATAATGAGGTCGGAACAAGCTTTACAAGGCCTAATACATGGAGATGATGACTATGATTGCTGTACATTCATATGTTACCAGAAGTTCACATGTTCAATTATTTAATATAATGATTGTATTTATTACATACCAAGAAGAACAATAAAAATAAATTGCTGTCTACAATGTTTGTGCTCTGAGTCCGTAAAACATTAATGCCTGTGCATAAAATTAACGATGCAAATATAGACCTACGTATGCTCTAATTTAAACGAAGTTCGTTTCAAGTTGCAGTTAGAAATGTTTGAAAAGAATTAACACAGAATACATCTGTAATGTTGAATTTCTCGAAGGAAATGAATAGGCGCTTACATATAAAACCATGACGTCACAGGCGAGGAGAAGCAGTCGCAAACAAATTACAAGTCTCATTAAGGTGAACGCACGCAAACTCCCCTTAATGCGAGTCGGAAGCATCTGGAATCCCCGCCTACCAAGCTTCTTTTCCCAACATTCTAGTCTCAAGAAAAATCCTAATACACAAATTAACAGATTATAAATGAGCCAGGACATCAACTCTTTCACAGTTCATCATATCAAGTATTCTGATGATATAAAAAATACCACAAAACTTGTATTATACCATAGTTAATGTAATAAATCCACTTACAGATAACTTCACAAAATTAAACGTATTTTGTTGGTCCATTAATGATTATTCCTTCGGATTTATAATTAGATCTACACTATTATAGAACAAAATAAACAATGCATCCCCCTATATAAAGATTTATTATAACTTAATAGTCACAGTTATGAATTATTTTAAAAATCACAATACAATATGTCTCAAAAGTGATAGTCAAAAATACAGGGATGGAAGTAAAAATGTATATATGTAGACAGAAAAAAAGATCCAGTAAGATAAGCAGAAAAAAAAGTAGGGGAATTAACAGTTTATCTTATTTTATTGGACTCCTTGAGTACTAATATCAACCTAAGCAATGACAGTTTTACTTACTAATCACGAGAATTATATATACATATATATGTTCACAAATTAACAGTTTGTAAGTTCATGAAAGTAACCAATTTAAAATCACCTGGTAATTAAACTGGTATCTGAACTGTAAATATTTGGGACTGACTCCTAATTTCTTTATGTAGGTCTACATGCAACAACCCTTTCCTTTTCGATAGTTTGTGTAAAATTTGTCACTACGGGATTTAAACCCGATACATCCAGAATACGAGCCTCGAGTGTTACTTCTGTAAGCAACAATAATTGATGGGAAAAGGCAAGATGAGCAAAGAATGTATGGTATGCCACCCATTGCGTTTTTCTTGCTTCAGATTCTGAGCTAGGCGGATGTGGTGTCAATGTGGTCTATTTCCAATATGCATATTACCCGTTTAAGGAGTAAGCGCAGTTGTTGACGGAGGGCACTGCAGTCGTGTTTATGCAGGAATAGAACACGTGACACTGCTATCTATGAGAGCAGAGGGGAATGGGACGTGGGACGCTGACAGTGAACACTGCCTTAGATGACGTCACGTGTAGCAACAAAGAGAGCTTCGCAATTCTTCCGCCTGCAGAGATATTTTGAACGACTAATACCACTTCAGCAGACTACTTAAGTAAGAGAACTGTGCTTGTATTATGTAAAGAGAGGAATGTCGGACGGGAACATGTTTAAAAGTTTTGTATATAGTATGTGTTATATGATGAAAGATGAGAAGGGAGATGGTGAAACCCGGTGCCGGCACTTAGCCTATTCCAGCCAAAAAGCACCAAGGAGGCAGCCTAGCTTAACGCCACCACCCAACGGACGAATTGCTACCAACAGTACCACATGCCTTCTTAACATATGCACTGCGGACGTGTTTGGAATATAATACAGCTATCTGAAACAGAATCTAGCGATTATTAAGGGTCATCCATCTCATATCAAGTTAAATTTACTAATCTTATTGTGTAATTTGATGAATTGTATTGTTTCATCCATCGTATAAAAAGTGCTACAAAACAGACTATTCGTTTTGCGAATTTTAAGGCAGTAATTGGATGCACATGTATCATGCAAAATAATTACAAAATATATGAGATGGTCCATAACAGACAGGAGCAATTATACACTGACAGATCTTGTTTATGAATATGAAGGAATAAAAATACAATCAATTTGCATAAGCAATCAATCAGACCTCGCGAGTTTTTTTAGTGCGCTAATGAAATAGCCACAAGGCTTGGTGTGTGATATTGATCGAGGATCGTTGTGATCGGGCCCTGAGGCGACCCGAGTTCAATTAGCGGGAGAACTCTCCTGGGAGGAAAACAAAAACAACCTCCAGGCTGTTCTAATGCCTCCACACACACATTATTACTTGTGTATACTCGCTACCTAAATTACGTTTTTACCTCATTAATTCGGCAAATTTTCTCAAACACTAGTCTTGTTCAGTTTCAACAGGCTTCTCATGTTCTAAATTGCTGAAAATTGAAGACTCTCATTATTAAAATCCTTACATATTCTTCCGTTAAATTGTAAATTCTTGTTTAGACTGAAGTAATATATCTAAATCGTTAGCCCATTAATTGGCAATGTATCCCTTAGGATACATCGATGGTTCCATTTATTTAGTATTATTAATGAAACAGAAGAAAACGAACGAGCAGTAATAACTTAAATGTGTGTCGAATTACACAATAACGCTAGTCATGGGTGATTTTGTTTTCAGTGTGGTCCGCCACATGTAAATAACTGGCACGAGAAATTAGTGTTTTGCCAATTAAAGGGTTAAGCATATTTGCATTTATCACACAATCTCACCGCTAAGTAATAGCTAGTTCTCTATTTAAAAACTCAAGATAGTAGCAACACAATTTACATTCGGGCGTGAAAGGGCAGATAAATTTTTGTTCAGATATCACTTATTTAAGGCTTGATGTAATTTTACGAACATTAAAGCATATTTCGACCGGAACCCACCTAGGATCGTGAGGAATTTTAACATTAACTAGCGGTTCCAGTTAAGAAAACCAGCTATAAGGACTCAGGGATTCAAGATGCTGACCGAGTGTCATCCCTATTCTGGATGGACGAATGGCCACATTCGCGATTAACTTGTGTGGGTGTGATGATTAGCACCCGGCTGGTAGATTTTCTAGGCATGTCGCACCATAAAAGGGGGGGGGGCACAGTACTCAGGCCACGGCTTACTTTCCTTCTAAATAGAGCAACGTTAAGGGATTTTTCGTCTTGAAAATTCCATCCACCCGGGCAGTTAAACACAACACATTCTGAACCACCAATAAAAATGTATACTTTTTTTTCCGTTTCATGAAACATTTTTAACATAAGAAACAATGCAATGGTCATAGTTTAGCCATTACCATTGGAATTAACGACTCTTGATTTTTCAGTACGGTAAGTAACACTAATAACATTGTGATTTCTTTTATTTGCCAAAACAATATGATATAACATGAAATATACGTATAAACAACAATGACAAGTAGGAAAAATGCACAATCTTTCTAAACGTTATAAAACTTGTAGAATTTTAGACTTAGTTTCTATTTGTTTTATTTGCGATCGATTAATACACATATAAAATGAAATTGTATATGAATCTACGTATCTAAGGTGCTTACAGCCTACTTGCAGGCCTAATCCATCCCTACAATATGCTAACATTTATTTATATATATATATTTTTTTACATTCTTGTACTGACAAAATCTTCAATTCCCCTTCAATACAATCTATCTGATGTTAGCCATCCAGTTCTGTAACAGTCTATTTTTCATGTGGTTTTTCACAATGGATCCAACTGTTCTTCTCTGTAAATATGGCCGAGTAACCTATTTTTTTTGTTTTAATACTTTTAACCATGGCAATGTCACATTACGCTTTATAAAATTCATTTCCACATCTAATGCACTAATTGACATCATATACAAAGGGAAAAAAAAAAATAGACTAAAGTAAACTATGGGGAGACAAAGGGTATTCAGGGTCATTTTGAAAGTTATACATTAATAACAAATGGAATTGCCCAAAATTATCTAAACATCTATATGTTTAAATTAATGTACGCCTATAAGGTTATATGATAACGGTGGATGACGTAATACCGTTTCGTAATTGTGGTTAATTTAAATTACAAATGAACATTTTTTAAGTAAGGTGCTAGTGACAATGAAAGAAGTGTCAGTGACATTGGTCACGCTTCTGCCAGGATTCCGTCACACTGGATATTTACTGCACGTCTTAAGCATGCGAAATTATTTTGCCAAACTCGTGACTCAGCGTTCTGATTTCTTCCGGTGTCTTCCTCTTAGTTCTACGATTCTGATTCGTTTGCCAGATCGTGAAGATCACTTTCCAGCATTTTAAGTAACATGAATTTTACATTTTGGAAACTTGCAGTGTTTTATGATCTTGAATGGATAGATAACCACTGATACTAAGACATGAGTTAAAATCTAAAATAAACAATAATAATAATAATAATCTCTGCGCGGATAAATGTATAAATAGGGCAGGTAGTCGACAAAATTGTCAGTCTCAAGACAACCCTTGAGGATTCCAGGCGCAGTCTCTGGCGAAACGTCGGGGAACTACAAGCCTCAAGACCACGGCCAACAGCCCGGAAATCTTTTACAAGATCATCGTAAGAAATATTGTTAGTACAAAATGTATATTAAGTTTTGAACAAAAGAAGTAGGCAAGTTCGTGTAACAAAATGCAGTATAGCATTAATTTATCCTATGTGGCAACATTGGGATAGATAAATACATTACTTTACATTAAGCTGATAGGATATCAATGCACTTAGTTTCCACATTCACATGAAGATATGCCCTTCAGGTTGGAGTGAACATCTTAAATGCAGTGAATCAGATAGTGTGTGAAAGATGCGTCTCTAATCATTAATAGTATCAGACAGTCACATCTTCCATGCAAAAAAGACCCAGAATGATAATTGTACCTTTTTCTCATCCACACAACAAAGGACAATTTTAGTAATTCGTTCTATAGATATGCTGTAACTGTTCGGAGATGATTTTTAATTTCTAACTAGCTTGCACTTTTGTTACCACAAAGAACATGTATGGCCTTAACGAATGCGTGATGGGATCAATGGAGAAGTTACCCCGGTGACAACACGAATACTTAACCCATTCGTCTCAGAAGACGAGGCACACTCGCTTAACTCTGCCTGTTATATATTTCGCAATATTTTGTACATCCTTTGGTAGGGTAATGTCTTGTTAACATTTATGAATAGTAGAGGATTGTGTTTTGGCCTTCGCCCTTATTCACTTTTCAAGTACCGTTATCTTTTGTTCGTTTTGAATGTCTGAAAACAGACTATATAATTCACGGTGATAATTCAGTTTCTGGGTTCATGCATTGAGCATTTTAACTTGAACCGAACGAGGTAAGATAGACCTACACCATTCACTAACCCTAAACAATGTGAATATAATATGGGTGGTAGCTGATATCCACATGGCTTCCTAGAAATAAGCTATTCAGACATTAAAGTAACTTGAAATTTATCTTATTTGTCATAAACTTATAAAGCTCACCGAGTAAAATTGTCCAGACCGGGTATCGAACCCGCGGCCGCAGTATTCCTGGCAACTACATCGCTCCTAGGCACTGAAGTGGAAGCAAATGTTAATCACCCTTGTAGAATTTGTTTTTTTAAGAGATTCATATTTTCCATTATTGTTATATTTTCTTAGATGATACAGCTCTCATGGCATCGACAAGACAATGCTATCGGCGCATCACCTACAAGCAGCAATAACTCAACCACATAATACATAGCCTGCAATGGCGGTGCCTACCTTGATCTCTACTTACAGTTCACGAGATTTACTTGAGATGATAAATTGTAAGTCGAAAGAGAAATTTATTTACTAATCACAACAGAAGACTTTGTCTATGTGGTTTTTTGTTAAATTAGAGAAACTCAATTTCTGATGCCGGTTTATTTAAAAGTGTCAGACTGCAATGAAAACAATGCATACATGTAAGTTAGTCTATTCCTACAGCATATTGTTGTGCAATTTGCCACAAATTAAAATAATTTCTATTGAATCAATTTTCAATTGCTTCATTAAAAATATCACAAAAAAATTAAACCAATTTTTCTTAAAGGAAAGGGCCTATGTGTGTGTGTGTGTCATTGTCATTTTTTGGTGTCCATTAGACTGGATAGGTGAATATATGTAAAATCAAAAAAGAGTCGTGATAACAACCTCAATAGCTACATCATTTCGGAATTAGCCTGTAAAGCGATTACTTATTTCATCAATTAATCCGTCCCTCTCCTAATATTTATCTTGTGTCCACGCACCAGCTTCTAAAATTAATATTATAAAATGAGAACGATAAAACATGGTAATAGCATTTCTCTTGTGCTGAAATAACAAACCAAAAACGTGTCATTCACTTTAACAACTGACATCATCCGACACTGATACCAGAGTATAGGACTAATATTACTGCAAAGGTAATAGCCTTTACTGTAGGGGTTAACATAACTAGAGAGAATATTTTAACCCTAAAATTTCAGCTAACGCACTGGTGCTTATTATCTCACCTCCAGGAGCAAGCACAAATTCCTCTCTATTTAATCTCCGAGTCCTCCGTAAGTAGTGAGATTTGTGTTCACAAAACTTAAAGGTGTTCTACTATTGCGATATGCCATAATGGTGGATTTCACTGAAACGTCAGCAAATTACAAACCTAATACCGAAATGTTTTCAGACAAGCCGTCTGAAGGCCACTCTGGCGCATTTTTTTTCTCTGCTTATGTTAACCACACCCTAGTTTGTCTGGAAATTTCCATTCACTGTAAGGGTATTTTGTTCACATAACAGACCCTAACTTTCATCGCCCTTAAACAGAGCAAGTTGCGTTAACTTAAACCTCGTCCAATTTAGCAATATACAGGAGCCTTAGTTTAGGACAAAGCAGCACAAGACAAACGGACATTTGATCAGATCTTAGTTTAGGGTTTAAAATAACAATAACTTCCCTGGACTGCTGGAGAAGAAATTCGGGACTACCACGCCATGGCCATAGATTTTACAGGTTGTTTTAATGTGTACTAAGATTCTTGGAATTATTTGTTACATTCATTAACAAAAAGGTTGACTGATGAGCGCTAGAAATAAAACATAGGTACAAATGTAATTTAATCTAATTTGATATGCATCCAATTATGCCATTGCATATTAATGGACGTAAGCAGACCCCACAACAAACTGAATTCATTGAAGAGTGTATGACATTACTGGCAGAGGGTCGGGGGGGAGGGAAGTTTTGCACGAAAATGCTATCGTATGTGTTGGTCAGCAGTAACGCATGTGAACTTGCGATAAAAACATTCCCGCTAGCATATACAAAATATGAGTTAATTTTTTTAGTAAAAAATGTGCTTATAGTACATTTTAAAAGCTGGATTAGTGAATAAAATTTTGATTAAAAAAACTGTTAAAAGACTCATGTCCAGTAAATTCACGAAGTTTTCTTTTTTAACAATTTATATTCAAATATAAGTGAGGAGGCCTATGTCTAGATGGAGGATGGTATAATTGAGGATATCAGGACTTTGGGAATAAAAAAACTGGAAGGAACAAGCGAAAGACAGAAAGGTTTGGCAAGAGCTTCTTAAGAAGCCTAAGGTACACAAAGAGCTATTGTGCTATTTACGATGATATTGAAATATATTTGTGGAATCAACGTAATTCATTATCGAAGGAAGCTTTAAGACGATTGTACTCTCAATATAAATCACTTCATGTACAAAGGACCTCAGTTATTTTTTATTAAAATGAGATTTGTGTTAACCTGTTATGCACTCCTACACGCATGTTTCCCTTGAATAATAGTTACAGATTTTAATTATATTAAACAGTGAAACCAGAATGATGCCCTTTTATTGTGAATACATGCTAACACAAATCTCATTTTCCTAAAAATCAAAATGGACGAGGCACTATCCATGCCCCTCTTTTATTCTTCAGTAGTGAATTAAATCCTGCACAACGCATTTTAAAGACTTAACTTTTTATTATGTCTAGTTTCCTATTAAGGTAAATTCGATCATTTTTTCAATTTTCTCCATTCACATGTCTGTTTGCCTCATTTTATTCTCAAATACTAGTAACACGCTCTCCATTCACATGTCTGTTCGCTTCATTTTATTCTCAAATACAAGTAACACGCTCTCATAACAGTAAGAGTCCAAAAGAACCATTATTGTAATATGAAATGAAATCAATTTAAACACATTTTAATGAAAATTGTAGTCAATTAAAATGTAACACCAGTGAGTAAGCCTAAATACAATCAAAACTGAACGTCATGTCATCTGAAGAAAATGACTATAAATTGATTTACTTTCTATGAATTATTTTATATGAAAAAAAATGACGATAGCAACAGACAGGGACATCTAAAGCAATAAACATTACTAATATTATTACGACAAATATTATTTTATTTAGGGCTACATTAAAAACGCAATTGTGAAATATGCAAAGCAACAAATGTTCTTGCACTATTTTATGTCGTTCAGACTAGTAAATGCACTCAGTTTATATAATCACAAATCGTAAGTAGCTTTGCACTTACAATCAGTTGATTTATTAGCGGTTTCTCTTATTTCACATTGGAACAAGTAGCTCAGAGCTTTTTATGCTGGTATTTATGACAGCTTTATACTACAATTTCCTTAATTTTCCCTTACAGTGTACGAAAACACTGAAATATCAAATCAGGAAATTTAACCCGAGAGGATAGTAGTAGTAGATTATTTAAGGGCGAATTTAACTTCACAAGTCATAAACATCACAATTCAACGCTGAACGTGAAATGGCGACAAATTTTGCTCAAAGACCTCTTAATTTTTTGGATTTGTGTTATTTTACATACGTACTACAATACTGGATCCAAAGCTTTACTTTCCTTCCGAAAGAAGACTTTACCTGAAAAAAAGTCTTGACTCCAGTCGGATTTGAACTCGCAAACTTCTGAACGGCTAGTTCACAGGGGCCAACTTAGATTTCTAATCAAATCTGGGACTGAAAGACCCGACAAATTCTGCTGAGAGGATTCATTTCACATCTGAGGTTCTTTTACTTGCCGTTAACCTACAACATTGGATCCGTTTTTAACCTACAACATTGGATCCGTGGTTAATTTTCCTTCCCAAGAAACCATACTCAATTTTTTATGCTTTAAAAATCCACTGACCCAGGCCTGCAATGAACCAGACGGGCCAATTTGGATTTGTAGTCAAATCTGGGAGTGAAAGAGTTGACACTTTTGTTTGAGGACTAATTCTGTACTTTAGATTATTTTTACATAGTCTACTCTGAACTTACGACATGGGACCATGTCATATCCCATCCGAAGAAAGCCAAACTCGGAATTTTATTCCTCATTGATCCCGGCCTGGTTTGAATCAACTATAGCAACAAATCCATCAGGATCAATTAAGATTTATATACTAAAATACATGAAAATGAAAAGTGTTCGTCGTAAAGACTAGAAAAGAGCTGATTAAAATAACATGAGGTGTAGTGTGCTGATGTATAATGTAATGTAGGTCATTCATATGTCTGCGACGGAGGCTTGGCGGGGGAGATACAAATTGGACAAGCACCAAGCCGTTTGAGGGTGCCGGTAGATTTATTGCCATGCTCCCGTGAGAGTTTGTAGTGGAATGACCTTTAGAGTGAGCGAGATGAAAATAAAATGGGAACACTAGTGTATCGCAATAAACAGCTGATCTAACAACTTCTTGTGACGTAGGCATTACTTCACCATTTCTAAACTATATTCCTTTTCTCCTCTTACAATCACTCATTCGGTGTAAACATAGTTTACTTCAGATGAAATACAAACAAATTCTTATAATTGTTTACTAAGCGGCAATACTGCAAAATGATGTCAACCATTAATTAGAGAAACAGTAACTTTTTTTTTGGTTATATCTCTTAAGTTGCATTCTGCGTTTATAAACTGCATCGCTATACCTTTCAATAAAGTTGCATGATTTACCATACTTGTGGTCAGCGTTCCTGGTTACAGATTATCAGGTTCGATTTACAATCTTGGACTTATTGTCCTGTGGGTATAATTATACATTTACGAGTTTAAAAATGTTAAATTATATAAATAAAGGTAAACAGGCAGGGGAAAAAAATGAGAATCAGATAATGTTGATTAATAAAGTTATAGGCCTAAAATTATATAACTTAACAAAGCAATAATCCGTATCAGGAAAACTGTGAAACAATAAACTGTTTTCTATAGATTACGTAAATACACTTCAAAGTTTTAGTAACTACGGCCTTAGTATACTCACGTTATTTCAAACATGGTGATTTGAAATTTGTTTTCATAATTGGTGGTAAGTTATAATTTTTTAAAATAGGAAATGTGCACTCAGTTGAGCAATAGTGGTGGGACAGGACACACACCCAGACCCAAGGTGGAGATTTAAAATCCCTTACCCCGCCGGGAATCGAACCCGGGTCGCCGACGTGGAAGGTAGGGACTCTACCGACTACGCCACGGCGACGGACTGGTAAGTTACAATGTATATTGATATATCAAACAGTTACATTGTTCTTAAGGAATTTTATTTTGCCATAGTTCTTTTCTCTCCATGGCGCCTCAGGCCTAAAATTACCTTATCTTACCACCGGGCTGCTGGTCCCACATCCACTTACCGGTATATTAATCGTGTGTGTGTATATATATATATATATATATATATATATGGTTATGCACCTTGCCACTGGTCCCGAGAGTCGCGGGTTCAAACCCGGTCGGGGTCGATGGATTTTTTAGGACGGAAAAATCCAAGGAGCAATTCCTCCGGGAGGGACTTTAAGCCGTGGGTCCCAAGTCTGAAGATTTTCAGGCTCGTAAAAATCCTTAAGCCTGAATGAAAAGGCCTCTAAGCAAAATTTACCGAATTTTCCCGTCCTAGTACTACCTTGGTTTCCTAGATGTCAGTATGAGGCGGAACGCTGACCACGTACCACTCAAAATGACATCTATACGAAAACAAGTGTAACTAAATTAGTATGGTTCAAATTCTTCCCTGTAGGGGGAGAGCGCCTAAATCTCTGTAAAGGGAAAACATAGGCTTACAATACATATATAAATGGATATCGTTATAACGCATATATATTATGTTCCATTTGTAGTTTGGAACCGTTTGTAGTTCGCTAGTTACTCGCTTTATATAATAACAAAGCTACAGTATCATGACTCAATACTCTATGTAGGTTAAATACGGAAATTCCCAAATGTGATATTATAATCAGAAATCGAGGACCCATTCGGTTTGCAATAAAAAAAAAAACTTTCATTTGAATTTGTTCTATGGGACTTATATTTTTCCATAATTATATTACTCTTAGTTGGGATTTTCAATAAAGTAAACCTAAATTCGATGGTGTACTTAATTAACATTTTTAATGCTATCATTGATTTATCGTGGACTATTTAACTCACATGTCAATGAATTTTGATTTACAACCAATCACCGTCGTTTTTCACATCGATTTTATCAATTTAAATATATCACTTTATTATCAAGCTCCTCCTTTTTAACATTCTGAATAGGCCACACCATTTATTTTGGAGTGACTGACTCTCTAAGAAATATGTTGAATATAACAATTTATATTAAGGTGTAAGAATTCTAGAATACATGTGGCTACCAGTTTGTATATCTTCTTGTACCTTGTAAGCCTATGTTGAATATAACAATTTATATATTAAGGTGTAAGAATTCTAGAATACATGTGGCTACCAGTTTATATATCTTCTTGTACCTTGTAAGCCTATGTTTGCCTTAACACAGATTTAGGCATTCTCCCCCTACAGGGAAGGATTTGAACCATACTAATTTAGTTACACTTGTTTTCGTACAGATGTCATGAGTGGTCCGTGGTCAGCGTTCCGCCTCATAGTGACATCTAGGAAATCAAGGTAGTACTAGGACGGGAAAATTCGGTAAATTTTGCTTACAGGCCTTTTCATTCAGGCTTAAGGATCTTTTACGAGCCTGAAAATCTTCAGACTCGGGACCAGGGCTTAAAGTCCCTCCCGGAGGACTTGCTCCTTGGATTTTTCCGTACTAAAAAAATCCATCGACCCCAGCCGGGTTTGAACCCACGACCCTCGGGACCAGAGGCAAGGAGCATAACTACAAGTCCACCACCGCAATAGTGCACGAATGTAACCAGATAAGTGCTTGCGGGATATAATAGACCTAATGTTGGTTATAACCAGTTTGATGTGTTTCATTTTTTCTCCACTAGGGTGCAGTAGTCCACCGCTGTGGTCTCGAGGTAGCGTGCTGCCTTGTCACGCAGCGGGCCCGGGTTCGATCCCCGGTCGGGGCAGTTTTTCTCGGGGTTTTTCCTCACCTGTAAGACAAATGTCAGGAAAACTTTAAGGCCCAAACGGTCCCCGAAATCATATGGCCATCATCATCATTATCATCCTTACCGTTATCATCATCACCATCATCTTTCACCGGTGTGGAAAGCAACGGGAAGCTACCACACCTACACAATTCCCTAGTAAAGCTACAAGCATAGCATGAAAATGCTATGATTGCAGTGAAGGACCTGCCTCCGGGCAGAATTACTATGGACTATGGATGGAGGGTGCAATTCTTACAATATTGCGATCCTTTGGCAGTAAATAATATGATCTGGTTGCAGTGATAGACCAAATGAAGCATAACAAACGTTTCATTTGTTTCCAAACATCGCCGTTTACATTAATTATATAAATATTTTAAAATAACTGTAGTTAAATAATGGATTGTGAGTAAACAGCTTAATTTTATTCGTTAAATAGTCCTAACAAATGCCACTCTTGATTTCCAAATTCTCTAGATACATTCATCCGTCACGTGAGTCGTGAATTTATCGATAGTTTGGAAATCACTCGTGGCATTACTTATGATACAATAAAACTGAAGTTATTTTTGTTTATAACAGTAATATTAATCTATATTGCAAAATAACATCTATACAAGCATCCAAATAGTTTATTATTACAAACTGGTCTAATATATTATTTATTTATCATTGTTATTTTGACTATGCATTATTATGATTATTATTGCTGAATGGCCCGCGATTACAAGGTATGCTAAGAGTAGACTAAAAGGGAGTGAACACAAAGGGGTTATTATTAGTAAACACATTTTCATCCATCCCCTCCTCCCTCCACACACACACATGTATATACACACACGCATAAAGATTCTGAGTGAGTATTCACACACACACACACACATGCGCATAAAGATTCTGATTGAGTATTCCATCAGAAGCAAAGTAAACATTTAAATTAAATAACAGATTTACTGAAGAAGGAATTATAAATCGTGGTGTGAGACAAGGCTGCCCCCTATCCCCAACACTCTTTGCAATTTATATCAATGAAGTAATGTGTTGCTGGAACAAAACACATAAATTTGGAATAAGAATATCAGAAAATAGAAAAATTAAACACCCTATTGTTTGCAGATGACCAAATAATAATAGCAAATTCCGAAGATAATCTACAGAAAGGTCTGTATGAACTTAAAATTACAGAAGAATATGGATTAAAGATATCTACAGAGAAAACAAAAATTATGGCATTTCAAGGTGTAGATCCTGTCAGAAGTAAAATTGTACTGGACAATAAAATTTTGGAGCAGGTGAATAATTTTACATATCTAGGATGCAATATCTCATGTGAAGAAGAAAAGGATGTAAATGCAAAAATATCTAAATTTTTAAGAATTTTAGGGTTAATAAATTCTATCTTCAAGCCACAGTTAGTCCAAAAGCATTCAAGACTGAAAGTGTATAAAACACTGGCTCTTCCAACTCTTTTGTATGGTAGCGAAGTATGGACGTTGAAACAGAAGGATATACAGACTTAGATCTGCTGAAATGAGATATCTTCGGTGGACTGCAGGATACACACTACTAGATCACAAAAAAAATGAAGACATCTTAGAAGAATTAAACATGGAATATTTAGAAAACAAAATTTCTGATTATAAGTCAAGATGGATACAACATGTTCATCGAATGGAAGATCACAGAATACCCAAACTAATGTTAAGATATCAACCTGCAGCAAGAAGAAGACCAGGACGTCCACTCAAAAGACTTCTGGATGGTGTTTCTCTTGAGGCCGAAACAGGTCAACAAATGGCCTAAATTCGTGAATGTACTATGATGATGATGATGTATAGGAACTGAGATGCTTGTCTCATATGCTAATAATTACACCACTAGACGGGTGGTCCTTTCATCATTCAACATAAAATATAATTTAAATTTAACGGTGATTCCTTTTCGATTGTATTGCAATAAGTAATTATTTTGTCTTGAAAGCTGAACATGAAATTCCTTTTTAAATGTATTTTTATATTATGAAGAAAGACGGGATGGAATCAAAAAAGCTTTCAAAGATGCTGACGTAATCATATAGTGTTTATTTCTTCACTGAATAAGGAGCTCTCATTCCAAGTTTACATTAGCAGACATTATTGCTTGAATATACACAGCTGCACTTCAACGCGCTGACGTCATTCATGACGTGTTTTGTCAGTAAAAACAAACCTCACACAAAGGTGTCACTTGTCATCAGCTTCGTGTTGTCTTCTAAGTCTCTCGGCAACACATTCAAAATTTAATATCAAAACAATCATCGTGTACAAGAAGATTTATACGCGACAAAACAAACCCCACCATTCAGACGGCGAAATGTCAAGTCGCTTTGCAAATGGTTGGAAAACGTTTTAGTGTGTATAATATATTTACTGCATTGAAACTAAAGGAAATGCACACAGTAGTGAAAAATATGCGGTCAGCTCTCTTTAGAAAATACGCATTTCATATAACTCCATAATGATTAATTACGTTTGAGGCATTAAAATTGTTGCAAAGAAAATTAAGCACATCAAGATAAATGGTATATGAATTAAAGTGGCTAAAAATAAGGGCATTGGTTATAAACTATAAAAGTTACACTACACTCCTTAGAAGGGCCTTCAGGTATTAGGAGGTTACGATTCCCATCTTCTTAGGAAATCCGCATGAGTTGTCATGAGGAAAACATAAATCTTATATTACAAATTGATGCAACTTCATAATCTAGGATAATTATTTATATATCTAACGACTGGGTAACTTAGGTACTTACTGGCGCTATCGAACCAGTAGGTTTATAGCCGCGCGGACATAATCTCTCCATACGCCCCTATACTGAACTAATGTTTTCCAATCATTCCCTGTATAATCTACTTCCCTCAAATCATAGTTAATGTTATTCTCCCACCTCACACTTGGTCTACCAACTGGGCGCCATCCTTCTGGGTTTCCTACAAGAAGCTCCCATGCACGTCTTTCATTCCACATTCGTGCCACATGTCCTACGTGATTATATCATAACTTGAAAATATACCTCAACTATGATTAGAATAATAAAAAAAAACTTTAAAATAAGAAACCTCTGAGCACAATTAATTCCCTTTCACGACGTTAATGAAGAGTGAGCTGTTTACGACCGCCCTTATGTAAAAGCTAACATAGTAGACTGTAAGTCCATTCATACGGAACACAGAACTTTTCGAAGACTGGAAGGGAAGACAGTTGCGAAGCACGGTGTAGGAAATCAGTATGTGTGCTAAATATTTCTAAAAGCCGTAAACACTTTCCTCACTCTATTCTATTTTACAGAGGAACGCATTCGCCTCTACGTAAACACTGAGCGGACTGAACGGAAAAACAAACCCATTTCAAAACTGAATAATGAAGCAGCTTACATATTTCATGTACTTAAATAACGTTCAGGTAGCGTTTCCACAGCAAAAACAAAACTCACTGTCAGCCAGTCAATATTAGCACTGTCAGCCATATAAAATTTTAATTGACTTAGAGGACGGAGAATTAATAGATTAAGCGATAACATGTTTTTTTATTATTTCGTTTGACAAATTTCTTTCATATATATCATGTGTTCGGTCGCTAGAACCAATACAATTGTTTAACAAAAGCGGGAATTACAGTCCCCGCGCGATATTAATCGTCCATTTAATTCTTTTCATCTAATTTGAAGCTATCGGTACTGTGATGGCTGCCAATGAATGCCTCCACGATCCCTCCAGCTCTTTACTGAGAGCTATGAATGTCAAAACTTTTTCCAACTGACAGAAACTTCACATTTCAGTAAATGCGACATAACAAATGAAATTTGACAATTCAAACTAGACCTTATCGATTTATTTAACAATATTTAAGTGGTAAGTTCGATTTTTTTTTAATCAATGCCCCAGGTTGTCACTTGGACATTCTTGGTTAAAACTAATTTTAAATATAATGATTAGTTAGCATTTACGGTGCTAAATACAGGCGAAAAAGTGGGGGGAAGGTTCTGATAATTCACACAAAAAAAAGTGCAAGAAATGTGCTAATAAAATTACTTTAAACTAGATACAAGAATATTCTTTATCCAACACTGTGGTAAATATAAGAAGTGAATATGTTTTGGAGGAAAACCATTTATTGGGTTTCAATAATTACGCACACACTTAGGTGTTTTCGACAATAAGTACCCGGAGATCCTTAGATACAGAAATGTTATGCAACGCCTACTGTAACCAATGTAAGCATTCGGAAAGGAAGTTTAGCCACAGTGATAAACTGATAAGTTTCAAGTTATACTCGTATTATGTGTAATTCCAATGCTACTCGCTGCCCTTTCCTCTCGACGTAATTCCAATGCTACTCGCTGCCCTTTCCTCTCGACGGATTCTGCAGTACGAGGATAGATAGAGATAATAAGGTATATTTTCAAACATGAATTAAAATTTTACCTAATATTTCATATTTACTGTTGGCCTTTGACCGAACAAAATTTTAAAAAGCGCCCAAGAGTGGAAGAAGAAAAAATGCTTCCTGCAAATCTAAATATCAAAATACATATCTTAAACCAATGATGAGAAACAAAGTAATATTATAAATGCTTATAAGGTTCAGCTTGTTATAACTTTAAAAAAAAGTTTAACCTGTATTAATTTATATTATGACTAATAGATCCTATCTCACTGGATTTTTATCACTACTGTATCGATGTAAAAACTGCTAATTATTAGAAAGGGCGCTGCACCTTAAAATCCGTATCTATAAATCATGTAAACAAAACGGGTGACCCTAAAAATAATAAAATAAATATATGTACATGATACTGAAAATGTGTTGGTTTCAATACTTGAAGCACGTCCATAATTTATTAGAGAGTCACACAGTCATTTATTGTTTGAATAGACTGTAATATATTTGTGCAAAGAATTCCAACCTATTATGATTTCCTGTATTTTGCGAACGATGATAATTGATAAATATATGCCTCCATCTGTTCTGTCATTCAATGCTCTGTTTTCTAAAAATTCTTCCCATTTGAAACCATTTGATTTAATTGATGAATCCAGCTTGTTCAAAATCTTCTTCTGGCTCGTATATCTTTCATCTTCAAATATAACATTGTTTTATGTTAGTCATTTTCCATTCCTTGAACACGACCAAAAAAATTCAAATCTATTCCTTTCAAGAAAGACTGAACAGAACAAGCTGTTCGATAATTAATATTTCTTAATTTTCTTACTAACTGATTATCTATATAAAATTACGCATTTTTTCTACAAAAATTATGTATGATGCTCAATTTAACTTGCAGATATAAATAATGTAGCAACATTACAACTGAATATAACGATGCACATCACTCGAGATGTTATAGGAGTTTCGAAGTGCTAAAAATAAGTATCTTTCTTTAAAAAACGCAAGTTATAGTATTTTTATCATGTGGATTTTAATGTTAAATTTGAATTAACCCCAATTCAACTACTCCAAAATATTTAAAATAAATTTGATCTAAAATAACAACACATGTTATACAAAAGTATAATACGCTCATGGTTTTATCTTGCACTTACAACTTATGAGCAGACTGCAATTATTATTGACCTTTAACTCCTTGATACTTTGCATGTATTCTTCCGAAAGCTTCAGTTTGCCGCATTATGAGAATAAAGAATTTGCTGATTTGTATAATAATGGATCAGTTCAACGTGAATAATAACTTTCTGAATTTACAATTTTTATGACCTCAATCTTGGAGCCTGGAGGATCTTCTATCTCGACTTACGTAGATTTTTAAAAATTACAAAGGTCGCTAAGGACCGCCACACCCACGGGAAGAACATTACCAAGAATAGGTCCTATCTGGACTAGTAATGACATACGCTACGTGTAATCTCAAGGATACACGTATTGCAAGTTTTTACTGGCAAATATGACAATAACAGCACTGAGCTGTGGAAGACGGTGTAAGGCATCATACTTAGAACAACGCGTTCAGAGCTACTTCATGTCCCCATGGGGAAAAACAAATTCTCTCCTGTAATTTCGGTCAGTATGGGACCACTGTTCAGCGTGAGAATTCGTATAACTACAGATCGAGAAAGCCAGCTATAACGGCAAGGGACTCATGCTGACATATTTCACCCGCATAATGACTGAAAGAAAATTCACATATGGAAATTGCACGTGTGGATGCGAGACCAGCAGTCGGCTGGTAGGTCAATGAACTGTGGCGTATAGCAGGATTTTAATATCATAATAAATATAAAAGTTAAAGTTAACAATTTTGTATTTTAAAATTCTTTTAATATTTAAATGTAACTTAAATAAAGAAAAACATCTAAATAATTGAATAAAAATGTCTCAGTAACAATTAAAGAAATTGTACTACATAACAGTTTTTGTAAATAATGCTTCTAAAAATTGTTTTAAGGCATTGTTGTCAAAATTATAAAGCTTCCTGTTATAACTGTAATAAGAACACCTGCTTAACTTCATATTTTTAAATTAAAGTAAACTAAATTCTGATTGGATGTTGAAGCAATTAACTTTTTGATTTAACAAATCAAATTTAAACCTTATATTTAAAAGGACTATTAACCAATAGAATTTAAATATAACATCATTTGATATAATAATGTTCTTTATAATTATAAAAGAATTACACTAGTCATTCTGCATATAACTTTCCACAAAGATAGAAGCAAGAGGAGTTCTCAAGATAAAATGTAATATTTAATACAAGAATAATTGATCCTAGAAAAGAAAATAATTTATTTTAATTGAAAGTGAAGAATAATACCACTTAAATTTACTTAATACGCTGGGAACCTACAAAGTGAATAAATTTGTAATTATTTCTACAAGAAACAGTTTTCAGTGATTTTAAAGTGCTTTCCTATCCAGTGTACCAACTTCCGACCTTGAGAAGAGAATCCGTCTCTACCGAAAACTAAACCCAACCTAAAGCAGTCAACTTTTTAAAAATTCTTTTTATGAATCCTTCTTCAAAATGTTACTGCAACATCGGGCATGAAGAGAATTACTACTAAAAAAAGTCACCACAACGTGAAAAAGGATCGATTCATTTTATTTCAGTAGCCTATACAATTATGTTGACTGCCTCTGCCATGCAATTGCGTTTGATTATGATATTTTGGACACTGTTCATAAAGAGTTTATTACAGTGCATATGCATGCGCAAGTGACAGACAGATAGAGAGAAAAAGAGAGTGTGTGTGTTCAGGTATATACTGCATTTTTGCTTAACAAGTATAAGTACAATGCAAGTATACGGATCCGCTATATACTGTATCACTTTTACACTAAGCCAATGGAATATTTATAAATTGAAGAGGATTTGTAGAGTCTGATAATAATTATTTTCTAATATCCAACGACAAAGACTAATGATTGTGCTACCTTTGCACGGTCAAAATACCGCTGCCATTTAATTAAATCAAGGTGGAGATAATTATAACCAATATATGGTTAAAAAGATAAAATGTTCCCACTATAGGCCTTAGGAAGCCCTTGGGGGTAATAAGAGATTAAGGTTCCCACGTTTGTAGACAATCGACACAAGATGTCTGTGTGTGATGGCTGCCTTCATCCCCAGAAGATAGTCTGGTATCCAATCCCGGGAGAGGCTGATCGACCCCAGAGTCACTGTACCGCAACAATAATTGAATCAGTTAAAATCCTGACCACACCGGGTTTCAATCTCTTGACCTTCAGTTTGTAGTGTATTGTCTTAAACTACGCTATGGCGTGATACTGTGGAATAAATTATCAACAATCACACGATTAAGACAAATATTTTCAACAAATCGCGTTTAGCTCCCTATATAAATCCAGAAAAAAGGGGGGGTCACATTCACAAAACCTACAATATACGAGAAGGAAATGAGGGGAGAATGTGATTAATAATTTGGGTACTTTTAGACAAGCAGTGACAAGCTGACCAAAATGATTTGAATTTTGCATAAAAACAAAGAATGTATAACTTTGTCAACATGGCACTTAAAGATTAATAATTCATACGATGTGCCTTCTACATTACCACAAACATCCGTCAATAATAAATCACGCCGCATTAACTCAAGAAATTTCTGTCCAAATATTACTACTAATGCATATTTCATGTTGTTACAGGCCAGTCAACTTAAATTGTAAGGGCATCAATGCAAAAGAAGCTTTTCCACTAACGTCTTCACATAAACAATCAAAACAAAACAATAACTAATGTTAAGAATATTTATATTTTCCACTAAACTTCAATAATAATTATTAACGATCATCCCCAGAGCTATATATATTACAAGACTTCAAACATGCAAATATCAATTACTTTTTTGTCCAATTCCACCAGATCGTGTAGCATTCTCTATTGGAATTGTAACGCATTATATTATAAGACTTCAAACATGCAAATATCAATTACTTTTTTGTCCAATTCCACCAGATCGTGTAGCATTCTCTATTGGAATTGTAACGCATTTCTGAGGTTCTGGCGCCTGGAAGGCGGAGTTACGTTACCCTGATGATATGGTGGGAAATAATTGAAAACTAAGTACGAGGAGAGTCCTTAAATTTAATCTGCATTCCAGACCATAGGAATCGAACCCGGGACCTCACTAACTGCAGTCAAAACTACTACAAGACCAAGAAGTTGATCAATATTAATTTCCCATTCTTCATATGATTGTACAATCCTGTCCCTTGGAGCAAGATAATCTGACTATTTGAAGTTAATAATACTTTGTGAGACATTAAATTTACTTATCTTTTATTCTATTTCTGAAGTGGCAACAATAATAAAAATCAGGTTTAATGTTAATGTAAGGTATAGAACATACAGTTTTCGGAAATCTCCGTTAATGAAAATAGTGTAAGCTGTAATTTCACTATTAGGACACATGTCACTATAATCACCATTCGTTAATAAAATATTTATCTGCGAACTTCCACAAACGAGATATTACATACAAACTTTAGATAGGCACACAACCCACTGGTTACAAACAAAGATTCTAGATGACCCTAGAAGCCAGACCGACTATAAATAACCATTAAGTAAAAAAGTTAATTAATACAAAGAAACTTGGAATTAGGTCAGTTTAGATATCTCTTGATGTGGTACTATATTATCAACTGGTAAGAAAATCGCTAGGCTTAGGTATTGATATGATTTGTATTTGTTGTAAGAATTTATTGTATTTCCAAATGCTGTGTGTCTTAAAAGAAAAAAAAATTTAGTTGGAGTCGAATTTGCATTACAGACCTATGTACTAGTTGTTTTTACTGTGCTTCGACACATATAAACAATCAGGCATGTATACTTGAACTTCAACACATTGAAAAATAACTTTTGTAGTGAGATTTTCGTTAACTACTACTGTATATCTAATTAGTAGTTGAGTTATAAAACAATGATGATATTTTTACTTTCTCATTAATGTTATCGTATATTGTATATAGCTTTACATTCATATTAATGTTTACAATCATAGTAGAATAACTAGGCCACAAAACCTCTGCGGCTATTGAGTCGGATTGCTTTTCATTGACCGCAACACCTGTAGATTGCATGTTGTCTCATTAGTTGTGATTGCGTGATACAACAATTCGGAAAGTATATTTCTATGTAAGTTTTACTTTTATGATTAGGTTAACACATACTTGCTTTACCACTCTCCCTCATCCTACATACTATCATCGACAAACTGTACTTTTCCTAACTCCGCTGATGCTGCATGAAACAAGTAAAAGCTTCTAATCACTCATCTACCAATTAGCTCCAACTATGTTTTACTCTGGAAACTGTGAATTATATTTATGAGAGAAACGAGCTATTTTTCTATTTCAAAATTGCTTAAAATTCCAAATTTATAAAGTATTAACTAAAAAATCACATGTGTAAAAGTATAGGTTGAATCCGAACTCTACCGAAAAACTTTCACAAGTTGTTCATGAACGCTCCTTGGCACTGATATTTCGCAGGTGTATGTGGTTTCAACATAATGGAGCGTCATCACATTTTGCAGTGGATGTTATGGAATACCTTGTTGAACAGTTCGGGCAATGATGGATTGGTCGTACTGGTTCAGTTCCATGGCCAGCTCGGTCACCAGATCTCACACCCATGATTTTTTCTACTGAGGTCACATGAATAACCTGGTGTACGTAACAAGTCAAAAACGTGTGAGGTCATGGTCGATAGGATTCCAGTAGCCGCTGACCATGTGCGCCAATCTTCTGGGATTCTAGAGCGTGAACAACAGTCCACGAGGAATCCCTGTGAAGTTTGTTGATCATGACGGTGAACATTTCGAACAATTTATTTAAACAGTGTAAAAGTGTAATTTTGAAACAATCGTATTCCGGGTAAAGAAATACAAAGGTGGTTGAATTATACAAAGCGAAAACAATGAAATTATTCGGTAACGAGCCACCGGAGCCCATGGGTATCAAAACACTCAAAAAACATTCCTGAACTCGTGAAAGTTTGTCGGTAGTGTTCGGATTCACCCTGAATAATGTTCATTGAAGTGTAATGTCATAAATGAGGAGCTTATATTCAAAATGCCTCTTGTCTATTTTCCCGAACTTCTGAATAATGGGTGTTTTGCTGTAAACAAGACTTAGAATACAACAGCCACTTGTAGGTATGTAGTTAGGCCCACGTAAAAGATCTTCTGAAGACAAATTGTGACATTTGTACGTACAGTAATCTAAAAAGAAACTATATATACAGAAGGTCTGTTTGATAGAAGATAGGCAATGACGTTTTGATAATGGGTCCTCAAATATAGCTAATGAATAAGATAAATTGAATTAAACTCATCGGAAAATGAATTCGGACTCCATATAGATACTATTACATCATCCACCCGAGAGCTAAACAACACCGCACATGTATTAACAGTGCTTACATGACGAAACGAAACTATCTACATATTCAGAATACTTTACATATCCCGAAGACGTTAAAGTCTCTTCATCGTTTGAATAATTCCAGATAATAAACCAAGGTTAAAATTACTATTAAGCTTTCTTTTACAAATTGTGTGTTTTGTCCTGTAATATATATATAGCCTAATATTTGTAATTTTCATAAACTGATAATACAATAGCTGCTTAATTTGCACCGATGGTGGAATATATTATTTCTGCATTCATGTGTATTTTAAACTAGTAATGCTTAGACATTTTTTGTATAATGGTACAAAGTTGCCTTTCGGCATTTCTGAGGTTGGGACGCCTGTAGGAAGGAGTTGCGACAATTCATTAGGTTTCAATTACATGAACGTAAAGAAAGCCGTCATTTTAGGCATAATTATCTTAGTGGCACAATTGAATTCGAGGTTCATGGGAGTGCGGAAATAAGATCTCCATACATGTCTCAGCTAATACAGTAGAACTTGTTTAATCCGGAACGTGAATAATGCAGAAATCTTTCTAATACGAACAAATTTATTGGCCCGGGCGAAATAATAGTAATTTTACGTGTATTTATTTTGTATAAAGTGGAATCTATCCATCGTGGAAGCGGAAGGATATTTCTTCACAGTTCACGAAAAAATGTTTATAAGGCGGAAAGACAGTGAGAAATAAATTAGTTTCCACTTTATTGAATCCCCGTTAGGAGAAATAACAACAAGGGATGATTCCTGTCGCCGGGTGAAGTAGAGTTTCTACCTGTAACTGAAAATTTCTTTCGGCCTCACTGCACACCCATTTTGCGAAATACAGGTTCGTTTAACAAATATTTGGCACGTGACACCTGTCTTACAAATAACCAGTGCACTTTGAAATCTTAAATTAGTTTTAAGATCTGAGACCAAATGTGTACGTATCTTTCACGGGTAGCGTTCTGAATTTCCGGAATAAAAATCATATGTATTATTGTCATTAAAGGAAAAAAAGTGAAAGTGATTGAATATAAAGAAAAACAAACTCTCAGTACGCGAAATAATGACTAAATTTAAATGTGGAAAAGCCAAGTTTACGAGATTTTAAAACACAAAGAAAAAATAATTAATGAATGGATGCAAGGAAATGATTGAAGATATCAAGGAAGTAGTGTGGGAGTGTTTTACAAGTGCACGATCAAAAAATCTCTAAATTTCAGGACCGATACTCCAAAGTTAAGCTCTAGCTGTTGCTATCCCCCAAGGAACACCTCCTGTTTTAATGCCCTTCATAGTTTGTATTGAAACAATTAGAAATATAATTCCCTAAGAATTAACGATTTCAAGGCATCTTCAGGTTGGCTGGATAGTTTTAAAAGACGACACAATGTAATGTGGAATGAAATTTGCGGAGAATGAAAGTATGTGGACGAACGTTTAGTTAGTAAGTGGAAACCGAAACGGCATACTTTAATTTTAGGATACGCGCCTAAAAGGCATTTTTAACGCTGAAGGAACGGGATTTTTTGCACATTACCGTCAAAATCGCTCATACGTACTATACCTCACTTTTCAACGGCAACGGAACTATAATTAATCCAAGGTACGTAAAAGACACATGATACCCTATAATCTAAGATTGGATCATCAATTTTATAATGCGGAATTTTGTGTAATGTGGAAAAAATGGTCCCATGCGATTCGACTTTGAACAAGTTTTACTGTATTTTTAAAACAATTTTCTGTATAATTCACCTCCTCAAATCAATGTTCACATTATTAGCTCCCTCATTCCTACCCTCCCTTCTGGGAACTTTCTTTCTGATTTTCCTACAAGAAATTTCCTAGTTTCTCTTCTACTCCCTATTTGTTCCATGTCTTACCGAATGCTGTTTACGAGACAGTTTTTATCACATCTGGTTTCCTCATAAACATAATTTAGATCACTTATGTAGTTTCCTTCATTCAACTGTCTATTCGTGTCTCAGGTTAAAAAAATATCACTAATATTTAATTCTTACTTCAATTTTCAATACTGAAAATATTGATCCATTAAGGCGAATATGCGTTAAATAAAGTTTTTTTTTTACATAGAATTAGAAGCAGTAGAAATTAAATAGAATAACTTTTATTTTGACATAGACTACATTTACAAAAATACTTTGTCATTGAATTCAAACCTTAATTTTAATTCCAGATTGCGATTCCAGATTGATATATGCTGGTATAATTAATTACATTTTAAATATAATAATGATTTTCAATTGCATAAATATATGACAAGCTGTAGAACATTCACAAACTTTTATCTGTACAAAGATATTTGAATATATTCAATTTGAGGGTCTGAAGCTACATTCCAATGTAGAACATACTCCTATTAGAAGTTTGGTTCCAATGTTACACAGAGTTCGAATTATGAGTAAATAAGAGCTATTTAATATTAACACTGGGTAAATCTTCCAATACGTATTTCATGTACCATGAATTACTGTTTTTTTATGGGTACATAATAAGCGTGTTTATATTCCACAGCCAAATAATTACGAATGCGGTCACGAGGCGAATCCAACAACATCGTAATCAACGTCTGAACCAAGGTCATGTTTTGTCAACATTCCCTGCAAGCTAATGACCGTGCAGCAGTCTCTTGCGTAACACATGCGTCACGTCTTTAATACATTTATTCTCGTTTCAACAAGAATATAAAAGATTTAATTTTTTTAATGCAATTCATCCAAATAGTAGCATTTTCAGTTAATTCTGAAGGAATGAAAATATTGAGGTTGTAATGAAAAAGTTTTTGAAAAATGTTGACACATCGAATCTTAGTAGACACCGAAAATTACGAAGACAAAGTTTTAAATATATTAACATTATAGTGACTTTTTTCCCCGGAATCAACTCTCCGAATACGGTAATAAATTAATAAGGGTAAGGTCAAGTACATTAACTAGCTAAACCTATTAGGAGAGTCTAGCGGCAGCAATTTTAGATTTTTCGCAACGAAATACATATGCTATTGCAGTAAAACTAGAAAGGTTATTATTCAGAAATCACCGAAATCCGACCATCAAGAGCAAGGGTTTGCCTGATGGCCACAATTTAAAAACAGCAGACGCCACATTTGTTTTCTCACATCGTAACTGGATGCATACAATTCAATTTACTAAAGTAAGATGTATAGGGAACCAATGATAGGAAATGCATACTTCATTTTTATAGTCTTAAAGAACTTACACCTTATTGCAACTAATAGTTCAGAGCAAGTGTTTAAAGCTGCGACCGCCATTCGCAATGCATACATAACAATGGCGCATAATATTTTACCGCACTCTTACAAAGATTGCGGTATCTCTGTACAAAGAGATAGGCAGCTATAGCGAATTCATATTGACCACAAATTTCAATGCCAAATCACTGTACCTCTCACTACACATACAGTGACCCACCTTCAACTCCGTTGAGCTGCGCAATCGTACTCATGAGATATCAAAGCAATTCTGCAAGGAGAATGGCTTATCATAAGACTGTGAATGTGAGGTGGTATAAGGAGTATGTGGTTGCAAGCTGTGAATATCTGACTACTTATATGTCTTTTAAATCTCTGGCGAATTTGAAAGCTCTATAGTAATTCATCACTGGTACTACTGGTGTTTCATATATCGCAAAAACAAAATAGGTAATTGTGTAAGATATTGTTTTGTAAGCTAAACCATTAAAGTCAATCAGCAGGCAGTTGTTTTCTATGAGAACGAAGGCAGCTTACAAAAACGTTCAAAAAAATATCTCATGGCGCCTGAATTATGCATTTCCGACTGTTTTCCCATCTCAAAATACTCAATACGTGTTACTCTACTTCTGTACAATTTTGATCCTAAAGATTTTGTACACGAATAAATAAATAATTATATACAGACACACACACACACACATACATAGGTAATCCAACTCAAGTCATTAATACCATCTAAGTCTTGGTATTCCTTTTAATGAATTCTGACATTTATATTATCCTCCATTATAACATGTTCCAACTATTAAAAACTTTTCCTTATTTCTGTTAAAATAGTTGGTTTACCGAACATTTCTTCAATTTATTCTTACTCTCTAAGTATTTGTTTCATTAACTGGGCTAAAAAGTATCCTAAGAATTTTCGTTTCCCCATCTTACAACAATAATTTCATTTTTTAGAGATGTTGCATTTCGAAAGCATACTTACGTCGAGTGAAGCATGTGAGTGCGACAACAAATAATTTTATTCTCAGGCCTTGAAAAAAATAATTAAATATTGTTACATTATATAAATACACAAAACAACAAATCTTGAAAATATACTAGTTTAAGTTGGTATGGTGATCTAAAAGTATTTAAATGTTGATATTAAGTTTTTCTTTATAGATAGGGCATTAAAATATTAACATTTCTTTGGAAAGGCATGATAATGTCCATCGCAGTGGTGTAGTAGCAACGTCGTGTCCTAAGACGTAACGGAATCGATCACCGGTCGGGACAAGGATTTTAGGGTTGTTTCCTCCCCCACTTCCAAGAGAAATTTCAGAAAACTTTTAAGGCCTCAATAAATTCCTCAAATACCATATGCCCATCACAATCTTCTGTATCATATTCGCCCTGTTTAGCAAGAATATAAAAAAAATTGTTTGCCTTGTCTTAAAACTCGTGTTGTCTCGGAGATGGCCCTGCATGTCCTTGCGAGGTATGTGTTATGCAGATTTTAAAATCCTCTCCCTACAGCTTGAGTCCCTGTAAGGCCCGAGCATGTAAAAATACCTAGAACGGGAGAGGTTAAACTAAGGCAAAGAAAGAAATGTTAGTAACACACATGTTAATACATGCTCAGCACAGTGCTATGGTCGACTGAGAGGTGACTAAGGACGGGTAAGATGAAGTAATCAATCACAAATTGACTACCATATGAATGTGACTAGCAGATTCTAAAAGTAATATTCAATGTCTACATTATTTCCATGGAATAGAAGTAGAGGCCGTGATTTAAGAACGTAGTATTTCAGAATAATCTGTTTGACAAAATGTATCAATTTAAATTCTGAACTTGAACTTTCGAAGGTTTCTCTTGTTAAAAGAAAATGAAGATGTAATTGTGCAACTTTTTGTTCAGCTGGATACTACACCCATTGTAGTAGATCCAAGACGGACTAATGCATTACTTTAACCTGGTTGGCAAAGTGCCAAGTGTACCAGATGTTGACCCACACAATGGGAATGAGAGGGTGTTTCGGATTTCTGGGTTCCAAGTGCAGGCGCATGCTTCAGGACTCTGACAGACTGATGACAGACGCTCGGGCCTCCCCCCCCCATCCATATCCACCCAAACTTTCCATTCCGTGGATTTACATTCATTAACTAAGATGTATGAGAAGGTATCGATAACTAGTGGTCCGCGAATCCTCCCTTTTAATTACTTCATGCTTCTCAGCTTAATGATTGCTTCAGACAAATAACAGAAGAACACCACTTCGAAGATGCTCTATGGAATACTACGCCTTTCTTTTAACTATGAAAAATGCCCATAAATGTTTATAAGTTGAAGACTTCGATAGCATACAGTTGTTCCTATTAATATTTTATCTGATTATAACTTTCTATTTTATTGATTTTTCTCACAACTGATTTTTTAAAACTTGAATATTAATTTACATTTAACATAATTATAAGAACAGTTTTATCTGTGAAGGATTTCAACCAAATAACTCTATGTTGGCGCTCTACTATTGAGTTACTTAGGCACACTCCAGATGCAGGTACACATTTCTCTCACTGTTGTGCTTGCTCATGGATTCACATATCGGCTCAGATACAAATTATGTTAAATATGGGCTACAGACAGATTGTCTTGAAAATTAATTTTTATATTAACCTGCGTTGTACAATGTAACACTGTTACAGATTTTTTTTAAATTATTAATATTTATGATTAGATATAATATATTCGGTACGGGCAATTGCCTAATCCCTGGAATGATGTTGATGATGATATAATATATTCTAGAAATTAGAAATAAAAAAATAGCATTCCAAAAATGAAATTTCACATTTTATAACAATAAGAAAACTTTCTGAAAGTAATCATGTAGCCAGCGATGGTCTAGTATATTGTTCTGGCGTGGTCGATGGATTTTTTTTAAGTACGGAAAAATCCAAGTGATAAGTAATCCGGGAGGGACTTTAAGCCATGGGTCCCGAGTCTGAAGATTTTCAGACTCGTAAAAGAACCACAAGTCTGGATAAAAAATACCTCTGTGAAAAATGTATAGAACGTCCCCATCCTACTAATACCTCGTTTCCTAGATATCACTATGAGGCGGAACGCTGGCGCCGGGGCCACTGAATGACATCTATACGAAAATAGTGTAACTATATTGGAACAGTTGGATTTCTCCCATGTAGGGGAGAACGCCTAAGTCTCACCGAGGGACATAAAGGGCATACTACTATGAAAGTAAGCATCCGCTTAATAATTATCTATTAAAATATGAACGTTTGCCTCATTAAACAACACATCTTATATGCATCTCCAAAACGTCTCCCCCCCCCATGTCAAATTGATTATTGGACAACTTGCACGTTAGAAAACTCGAATCACTAACATAAAATCTTACATGTATAATTTTCCGTTAGTTGTTTCCAATTGTATATCTACCTAACTTGGCACCGAAATGAACACACTATTAGGGGTTACTTCTGTGCGAATAACCACTGGCAAGAAAGTACACTCCTTTCTCACCACCTACATTCTAAACTGCAGTCAACGGCATTTTGCGGGTTCAGTAAAGTCATTACAAACGCATGTCTTTGAAATTTTATCACAAATACAAAAAGCCAATTAAGTTAGTTTGAAACTATTTATATTTGAATTAATTGCAATATGTATAATATTTACGTTTCCGCGTGTTATCCGAAAATAATTGTCCTGTAGTTTCGGCTAAACTCTGTATTAATTAAAATTATATCATAAGAATTGTAATATCGGTGATGGATTCGATAAGCAAAGAACCTGTAACAGCGGGGCATTCTGGAATTGCTCCATCAGCTGATTATGTAACACAAAAGTAGGCGGATGCTGATGGACTTCACAGATGGTTGATTATAACAGGTCAGGTTCAAGGACGCATGCCACTTCACTTCCAGTTTGTATTGTCTTCTGCAGAATAAAATTTGCACAAATCCTTATGTGGAAGTTTGCAATTTATCTTTACATGACCAGCTTTTCTTCTCAGTCTTTCGATTAATGTTGGTCTAGCTCCGATTTTAGTAACTCATTCGTATATTCTACATTCTTCTTTTATAATCCGTACATCAGCCATGAATGAAACTCATTCGGCCAATATGGTTCAATTATTTACGATACAAGGAATGGAAGTCGGTTTCACAGTGTTAAGAATTTCGAAACGATTTTGTTATAAAACTTTCAAGTCTGTAACAGGAAAACAAAACTACATTGAATATAATCCAGGTTTTTAACCCTTAAATTCGCTAAACACTAAATCCTCGAGTAGATATTTTCGTCGGATCGCAGTGAAAACAAAACATATAAAACTTTAGGTTATTACTGTTCAGTACTGTGTAATTCAACACACATTTAAGTAACTTCTACTAGTTCATTATTTATATCGCTTATTAAAATATTATATCAATTAAACCAATATATCTTATAACGGGCTTCCAATATAAAACCGGACCGGCCTCACGGAGTTTCACCCGGCACGCAGTGCTGTCTCTTCCTCCCGCAATTCACCCTGCCTGCCACCCGTCCTTGAACTGTTTCTTACCTTATAGAAAATGCTGGAAATGTTGTCCTCCCGCAGTTAAACAGGCATTATATCGTGTAAACACATTTAGATTGACACGCTGTAGTTCGGGCACTGTCAAGTTTCTGATTTCATTTCTTATGTTGTTCTTCAGTTCTTCCAATGTGTGCGGATTTGTTTTGTACACTTTGTCTTTCAGGCTACCCCACAAATAAAAATCACACACTGTTAGATCTGGGGAGCGAGGGGGACATACACCAGCACTAATCACTCTATCTTCAAACACTTCCCTAATTTTATTCATGGACTCCTCTGCTGTATGAGCAGTAGCAGAACCTTGTTGAAACCACCCATATGATTTCTCTTCTTCAGTCAGTTCAAGAAAAAATGGGGTCAAAATGTCATTTCGATACCTCTCTGCAGTTACAGTCTTCTCGTAGAAAATCGGACCGATTATGCGCTGCGGCCCGGACAGAACGTTTTCTTCAATCGTTCATTTTAGACTGGTACTGGGACATACACGACCGGAGCGTCGGACAGCCGCCACCTAATTGGGTTTTGGTTCCTGTTGCCGACGTGAGGGAGGAAGCAAAAATGAGTAAAATATGATTCATATTATAAATTCAAATTTAATGAAGTACACAATGCAGTAACAATAGGCCTATACAGATGAACCAAGGACTAAGACAAGGGTGTCCTTTAACGCTAACTCACCGGCACTATCGAACCCGTAGGTTCATGGCCGCGCGGACAAAGTTCTTCATACATCCCTATCATGAGCTAATGTTTTCCAATCATTCCCTGTATAATTTACTTCCCTCAAATCATAGTTAATGTTATTCTCTCACCTCATCCTTTGTCTACCAATTGGGCGTTTCCTTCTGGTTTTCCTACAAGAAGCTTCCATGCATCTATTTCATTTCCCATTCGTGCCACATGTCCTGTCCATCGCAGTCTACGAGAATTAACTGTTTTTATTATAACTGGCTTCCAATAAAGACCATGTAGTTCACTGTTATGTAGTCTTCTCCATTCACCTATTTGTTCATCTCTCTTTGGTCCAAACATTTTTTCTCAAATACTCGTAATCTCCTTTCCTCCCTTAAAGTAAGAGTCCATGTTTCAGATTCATATAATGTAAGTGGTAGAATAATTGTTTTTTTTAAAGGAGTTGGGACGTCAAGAGTCCCTGTAATGCATAATAGCACGCTTCTCCAGAATTGAGCCTAATGTTAATTTCTTTGTGCATCTCATTCCTATTTGTGATTATTGTTTCTAAGTAATTGAATTCAGCCACGTCCTCAAAATTTCCCTCATGTCATTAGCTGTCCATTTCCATTATATAATGTATTTCTATGTGTGGTATTTAACAGAGACTATTTAATTCATACAATGACGTTATATGAAAAAGACAATACACGTTTTGCAAAATTTTAAAGCGAGGAGACGTACTTTTAGGTAAATATTCCATAATTTTATACTTTAGTTTCAAGAAATGATTCCAGTAGAGCCTAATTAGTATCTTCCGATGGATGTCGAGTGATGTGTGGAAGTTACAGTGGTGTTTATGCGCGTGTTCGTAAAGTGCAACCAGATGTAATTTGGGTACACTGTTTTATTCAAAGAGAAGCATTTGCCTAGTAAGACAATGCTGCATAACATGACATTGCAGTTAAAATTATCAAATTCATAAAAGCTCGGCCATTGAATGCGAGTTTTTTTTTTTTTTTGTGCTTAGGGACTGAACTGGTAGTGAACATAAACACCACCTGTTTTACTCGGCTTTCTACGGGGTGAAGTCCTTGTAAGACTTTTTGAGGTTAAACAAGAAGTTTTTCTATTTCTGAATAGTTGTAGGAATGAGTATGCAGCTATGTTCTTAGATAACAATTGCTGGCCACATTAGTTTATATGGCAGACATATTTTTACAAACTAATGAACTCAATTTGCCCCTTCAAGGGCCAACCATCATCGTGTTCCAATCCTATGAGTCATTCCACAAAAGCATCAATCTGTGGTTACGGTACATTAAAAGTAATGAGTTTTCTCCTTTTCAAACCTTAGATTATTTTCTCCGTCAAAATTATTTTTCTTTACTTCCTAAGTTTTGCGATTCTGTAGTATCCCATTTCTGTTCTGAATAATGGGATTGAAGGCAACTCTTGCCTAAACCAGGAAGTGAAGAAGAAGAAGGTTATTTTCCAGAAAATTACAATGAATTCAAATGGATTCGAGACCCATTCCTATATTTCGAAAGTTCAAATTTGCCAGCAAAACTAAGAGAACACTTGTGTGATATTAGCTATGATTCTAATGTTATAACTAAATTTGTACACTCGGTATAACAATGTTTTTTTTATATAATTCAGGCTGCCGTTTGCAGCTTCATATCTGTGTGAAAAGGGATTTTCCTTTTTAGTTCACATTCTTATTCCCTTATTTACATTTCAGATTATGATTAAAATAATATTTGCGTTGAATATTTAATAAAAATATATTATAAATTCTATAATTTTTTTTTCAGTGACTGGCAGGCAATCTTTATAACTAAATTGGGCAATTATTTATTTAAGACTGGATTATTTGTTTCAGTGCTTAAAAACTTGGAAACTCGAAAAAAGGACGGAGGGAACAGCAAATATAAGATACCCTATGCAAAATAATTCGTTTGGATCACATCTGAATAATGTATAAATTAATAAATATCATTCAGAACTACAGCATCAAAAATACTGATCATCATTAGGTGAGCCGCGATGTGCATGCAACTTCTCTGACAAGAGTATCTGGCGGGTCAGCCTATCTCAAACACATAGGCGTTCTTTAACATTTTCCAATATTGTGTTATTTTACTCCTTATAAAAGTGGTGTAAAATTCTCAAATACAGATACTTCTAAACGAAGCCGACCGTTGGTGATGGTAGTGACACCTACCTGGTAGCAGACGAAACGAGAATTATAGATTTGTATATGTGGAAAGAATTGTTAATGTTTGTACGGAATACAAGAAGTCCACGGTTCGATTCCTGGTTCAGACATTAATTTTTCTTTTCACAATATTATTATAATAGTATAGGCAATCTGTCGCAAAACGTCCAAGCAGCTCATTAATATCAAATGGCAATTGTTAAAAAATGTGTACAGCAAATTTCATAGATATCGTCTATCGGAGAGTACAACCTCGTACATATCAATTTCATCAATTGCGTAATATTTACTACTCCTCTGTATGGTCATTATCCCGAGGGAAACGTGTCCTGTATGCAAAATTAATTAATAGGATACTGGATATCAATAATTCCGGCTGACAGTTATATAGGAGGAGGTTGTGGTTATCACATTAATTATAACCTTAACTGGGCAAATTTAAATGTTGTTTCCGATGACACTGCGTTTAATAATAAATACGCATCAGCAAATCCTGCGCCAGAGGAAGACAGTAAAGCCCTGTGCGGACACGAAAAATCAAAAGTACAATAAACTCACTGGGAAAAAGAAAATTATCTCCCCCCCCCAAATTGAATTAACTGTTAATGGAAAATGAAGGTTGCTAGTTTAGATTACATAATAATACAGGTAAATTACTAAAACAAAAACATTATGCCTATTATGTATTATTATTTTATAATATTGATGCATTAATTAACATATACAAATAATTAATGTACTATTTGAACGTCAGAGCCTAATTATACCATTAAAAAAACAAATGGAAAAATTACTTATTAACAAATTAACTTATACACCTCCCAATAGAGTCGGTCCTGGCAGATTAGTGGTTACCACGCTCGCCCTCTAGTTGCAAAGTTCGAGGGTTCAAACTCGGACGGGATTTTCAGAATATAAAATCCAGGGTATGCGTTTCTTCGCAAGTGTACTAAAACCATAGATCCCATACCGTAGATTTACTGCGGGTAAGAAAATATTCTGAAAGAGCAAATTTTGTCGCGCTTTCACGGCCATATTTTGCACTTCCATAAACGTATTATTTCCCAGGTTTTTACGTTCCAGAAAATAAAATTGACATATTTACATGATAGGACATCAGAAATTAATTAATAACCAGTAATGACGTGTTTCATTTATTTCTCCACTAGGGTGCATTCTTACAATATTGCGATTCTATTTGGCAATAAATATGATCTGGTTGCAGTGATGAACAAATGAAACAAAAGTTTCTCATTTGTTTTTAAACATCGCCGTTTACATTAAATATACATATTTTAAAATAACTATATTTAAATGATGATTTGTGAGTAAATAGCTTAATTTTATTCCTTAAATAGTCCTAACAAATGCCACTCTTGATTTCCAAATTATCATAAGTAATGCCACGAGTGATTTCCAATTTATCTAGAGAATTTGAAAATCAAGAGTGGCATTTGTTAGGACTATTTAACAAATACAATTAAGCTCTTTACTAAAAAATAATTATTTGAATATAGTTACCGGTGTTTTAAAATATTTATATAGTTGATGTAAACGCCGATGTTTGAAAACAAATTAGAAATGTGAGGTTATGTATATTCACTGCAACTCGATCATATTATTTATTGCCAAATAGGATCGCAATATTGTAAGAATGCACTCTAGTGGAGAAATAATGAAACACATCAAACTATTATAATCAACATTATAGGTTAATCATTTATATTTTGAATAAACAACTCAGTAAAATCACTGAATCTATTCATTATTTGCTATATTCAATGTATTTGTAGGAGAAAAATAATGGTCTAACCTGTTCAGAATATTAAAAAAGGAGGAGCTTTCTTTATCACAAAAGCAGGAGCTGATAAAGAGAAATCGATAAAGAGCGGGTGAAACACGACTGTCATTGGTGTAAAACAGAATTCATTGAAACGTGATCGGTCATTAACTACCATTTGCGACATGAGTTAAATAGTCTAGATAAATTCATTCCTCACTTCGTGAGCCGTGAATGTATCGATAATTAGGAAATCACTCGTGGCATTACTTACGACTATTACATTTTACTACATCATATGTTTGCTTTGGTTGAATGAGAGATCATGTGGGCTTCAATCTACCAAGGTAAATCAATTATCATTGACTTCTGATTCTCCATGAAAGTTCCAGGTTCTCAAAATGATATGCTACAAGAGCTTCAGGATACGGACAATCAAAGAAAAAATATCAACTCCTCCGCTATTTGGGATCTAGCCGTAATCTGATGCCCGAGTTACACTTTGACTACTGTGCAGATCAAATATAATATGAACCATACATAGAAATTATAAAAAAGTTTTTGTATGTCATGCTAGTATTACTTATTTAAACAAATTCATGCGTTATTTCAGTAAGGAGGGACGAAAAATCCATTACATTTTCAGGAGAGCTAAAAACATATAAGTGCAAATTGTACACGTTTTCTTTTGTTATGTATTTTACTATGAAAACATTCCTCTTTAGAGGATTGCCACAAGGACAAAGTGATAGACAATTTTCGAAATTAATGAAATACATTTTGAAATATATTTCAAATTGTAATTGAAATGTATTCTATAAGGTAGAAATTTTGAAAGATTGTTTCTTAAAATTGAAATTTACCATCTAATGGTAATGGTAGCGATGGAAATTTTAGAAAGATACACTCTATCCAAATCTAAGGAATTCCAAAATTTAGCGAAGAATCCTGGTATAATACCACTTCCCCCCGATCATCAATCCTGTGACAGCAATACTATCTAATAGGTATTTATCATAAGTAATGCCACGAGTGATTTCCAAATTATCGATAAATTCACGACTCACGAAGTGAGGGCTCAATTTATCTAGAGAATTTGCAAATCAACAGTGGCATTTGTTAGGACTATTTAACGAATAAAATTAAGCTGTTTACTCACAAATCATTATTTAAATATAGTTATTTTAAAATATTTATATATTTAATGTAAACGGCGATGTTTCAAAACAAATGAGAAATGACTAGTACACTTCATTTGCTTCTTTTGTTCATCACTGCAACCAGATCATATTATTTATTGCCAAAGGAACGCAATATTGTAAGAATGCACTCTAGTGGAGAAAAAATGAAACAGATCAAACTGTATATTAATTCATTTCTGATGTCCTATGATGTAAATATGACAATTAGGCCTATATTTTTCTGGAATATTATTACCTGGGAAAGAATACATTTAAGAAAGTGCAAACAGTGGTTTCTCTTTTGGTGGTAAAACCAATCGCTACAAATGTTTTATATTAACTCCCGCATGCACTATGTGTTGACATTCATGCACTATATATACAAACTGATATTTCTTAAGAGAGTCAGTCGCTGCAAAATAATGCTATGACCTATTCAGAATGTTAAAAAGGAGGCGCTTTCTTTATTATTATAAACTTTAGTTGGTAAATTCTAGGCGAAACACGACTGTGATTGGTTGTAAATCAAAAATCAGTGTAACGTGATTGGTCATTGACTCCCATTTGTAATAGTCAACTGTAGGCTCATTAGACATCATGTTTAATTATAATTCATCATCATGAACAAATTCGTTTTAGGCCATGTGGCCTGTACGGTAAACCTAGCGAAGATGGTCTTGATCTTTCCACCGATGTTTTGGTCTTCCTTGGTCCCTATGTCCAGTTGGGGTATATTGGAATGCCAATTTTGGAAGTCTAGCGATTTTCTCAAAACTACCAAATGGAATTCAAAAAAAGTATTACATTCTGACACTTCATTGAACGCCCTATAACATATTTCTTGCCATTCTTCTCAGATGATTTTTCCATTCTTGTTGGTATCTTTGTATATCTTCATTTAAACTTGTTACTCCAAGTTTTCCTCTGATAATAGTGTTCCTTTGGTGATCCAGTCTATTAACTCCTAACAATGATCGTAAGAAGCGCATTTGGATTACTTGAAGTTTATGAGTTTCTTTTATTTAAAATCCAAATTTCACTTCCATATTTTAGAGCAGCTTTTGATGTGATGTTATGTAATCTTAGTTTTGTCTCTGTCCTCATCTGTTTACCAAAATGTCTTCGTATTACCCCATTCATTTTATTATATTTTTGTAATTTTGAATCAATGTCACTCTTATACTCTGCAAATACACTTCCTAAGTAAGAGAAATCTGACACTTGTTCTTTAATTTTTCCATCAATCTCAATTTTCACCCGTTGTATGTTTTTTCCACACATTGCCATTGTTTTTGGATTTTGATGTGGAAATTTTCATATTATACAGGGTGAGGCAATGAAACGGCACGATTTTGAAAAAATCACCAATAATATATTTACAAAAAGAGTATAATTATTTGAACATGAATCTTAAGTACATGAGTGGAAATTAATGTTTTACCTTAAAAAACAATCATTTTTTGAATATGGTGGCCAGTAAGGTGACGTCCTTGGTTTTGCACACATTGTTGGAGTCTAAGATGAAATCCACCCATGGCGTTCTGTAGCATCTGCAAAGGAATGTTGTTAATTTCCTGCCGGATTCTCTCCTTCAGATTTCTTCTTTTGTTCTTGGTGCATTTTCCTTCGAAGACTTTGCATTTAAGATAGCCCCAAAGAAAGAAGTCTGGGGCGGTCAAATCTGGCGAACGGGGAGGCCAAGGGATATCACCATTCTTGCTGATTAGCCGTCCTGGAAAAGCGAGTCTCAGCAAACCCATTGAGACATTAGCAGTATGGCTTGTTGCAACCATCTTGCTGGAAGAGTGTTTCTTCATCTGGATCATACTGATCGATGCCAGGCAGACCAAAAGTTACTAACATGTCAGCATAACGTTCAGAGTTCACCGTTACTGTTGTTACCATGTTCATCTTCAAAAAAATAGGGTCCCACGAGTCCACGAGAAGATACTGCACACCAAACTGTTACTTTTTCAGAATGGAGAGGTTTTTCATGAAGATCACGTGGGTTATTTGCGGACCAATTACCGGAAGTTCTGCTTGTTAACGTAACCACTAAGGTGAAAGTGGGCTTCATCACTCATCCATAAGTTATGCACTCTTTCTCCATTTGTTCCGATAACATTAAGCATCGCTTGGCAAAAGCGTATGCGATGATTGTAATCGTTAGGTTTGTAGGGCTTGCACTATCTGCATTTTGTATGGGTGATAGTGAGAGGTCATTCTTCAAAATCTCGTCTCACTGATCGATTGCTGAGAACCAAGTTGAGCGCTGTGCCGCCTTGCTGATTTTCGCGGACTTCGTGTTAATGCATCGCGCGCACACGATCAATGTTTCTCTGGGGTCCTGATTGTTTTTTCACTACCACCAATTTTCTTCGTCGTGCTTGCAGTGGCTTCAAAGTTTTTCACCCACAGGAGGATAGCTTTCCTCGATGGCACGGGAGCCCGTGGCGGTAGATTAAACTTAAGACGGAAAGCACGTTGGGCACCAACCACACTATCCATGTTTTTATAATATGCTTTTACAGCAACACGCACGTTGCACGCTTGACCAACGCTCCATGGCTACTGAAATTTCCACTTGTCTAGATGCTCAAGGTCGTTTCCCCCACTCCCATAACCCCCCACTGCGCCCGTCAGCCGGAGTCCAAATCGTGCCGTTTCATTGCCTCACCCAGTATTTGCTGGCAATTTTGAATAATTGATATGCTGCTATTTGTAAGCTATCTTCGGAATCTGATAATATTATTTGATCAGCAGCATATAATATTGTTTGAATTATTTTATTCCTAGTTATTGAAATTCCACTATTTACTGTTTGTTTCCATTCTTGCACTATTCTGTTAATATATATATTAAATAAGAGTGGTGATAGTCCACATCCTTGTCGAACACCTTTGCCTGTGTTTATGTGTTCTGTTCTGTTATTTGTTTAATTATAATTAATACTAAATATTCATTCATTGTTAGGAAGTGAAAGTATTTAACATCAGTTAACTACTAATATGTACTAGGAAGAAATAGATTTGTGACAAATAAAAATAAAGTAAATGTTTTAGATGTTTTTTTATTCAAGAGAAATTTAAAGAAACCTAAAAAGAAATCAAACTGACTGAATAAAGCAGAAAATTGGAATAAATTGACCTAAAGAAAGAATGTTATTGACATCGCTTTAAAACGTTCTGGTTGTGCAGAAGCAGATGCGAGACGTTGGGAATAAAAGATTTCCTCTTTTTTTCCCCCCCCCGTATTCTCCACTCTAATGACGACAGAAAGGTAAAAGAACGCACGATACACTTTTTTACTACAGAGAATTACAAGAAATCATCTAGTAATCAAAATTGAATTTATTTCAATCAATAAGAGTACAATCCAAATCGCTAAAAAAATTAAAAAAAAGCTTATTTTTATGAGTAATAAATATCATCAATATAAAACCCAAATTCAACGATTGGTTATTTTAGAATACCGTATATCGCAGCATTTATAGGTGGTGTTTCAGAATTTAACTTAAAAATTTCTCTGGTTGAAGAGGGGATGGACACAATAATTTGAAATAGGAAAACCAGAGTTTCAGATTTAAAATATTTGATTATATGTTAAGCTTACTTACGCATGATACTAATAATCCAATATAAAAATTAAATAGGAGTATAGGATGGTAATTTATATAACGATTTGAACCTTAATTATTCATTCAATGAAGCCATATTATTAAGAGCTAATTAACCGCGAATTAATTATTTAAATTTTTACAGAATGTGTAAAACCGTTCATCATTTGCTTTCTTTAACTGTTAAATTGTAATTAGTATATTATTGTCGCGGTTAAATGTAGAGTTTCAATGGATTATCGAGAACTAAAATAAATATAACTAATCAAAAGGATATCCTTAAAAAATATGTTAGGTATGCGAATTTGCGTATCTACCGCTGTGGTCTCGAGGTAGCGCGCTGCCATGTCACGCAGTGGGCCCGAGTTCGATTCCCGGTCGGGACAAGCTTCATGGATGAGGTCTTTTTTTCCTCACACGTAAGACAAATCCAGGTAGCTTCAAGGCCCAAAAGGTCCCCGAGCATAATCTGGCAATCATTATCATCCTTCGAACGGTGTGGAAAGCTACGTGAAGCTCCCACACCTATAATTCCTTAGTAAAGCTGCAAAGCTTAGCATGAAAATTCCAAGATTGCAGTGAAAGACCTGCCTTAGGGCAGAACACTATAGAATAGATCCATACCAATGTACTTTAAACATAACATATTTGTTGCCATGCTTGTTCTTTCTTGAAACTCGCGTAATTATATAAGTATAATTTATTCGATTTTTACTTGCTTTGTTATTTGTCAAAATTTTGAATTATTAGACCAAATATAAGTAAAGTATGATATGGATTATGATTGATATAATTTTGTTTGGTAATTTAATATCAGAATGTAAAATTTTAAAGGATGATATGAGAGTAACTCGGGGAGAAGTGATAAGCGAATGCCAGGGTGATATTTTATTCAATATAGTCCAAATGAAAAAGCAGGAATTTGCACATCCGTCTTTTCAAATTCAGTATCAGTAAACATTTAATAGATAATCCATAACTAATGTTAATCCGGAATGTCTTTTTCCTGTAATATGTTAACTTCAGTCTGACTGAGTCATTCTAGTATAGTACCCACAGCCTAGATTAACAAAAGATGTATGAATATGTGTCATCATTATCAAATGTGCAATTTGAATCGCTACTGACAAACCAATGAAAAATAACAGTAGGTCTACGATGAAATTGTACTGAAGTTCCACTGAGTGGCAATTATGATAATAACTGGTGATAAATCGATCTTGATTAATTACATGCTTGGAAAAAATCGAGTATATACCCAGAACAGAGAACGATAATTTTATTTCGTGAATTACCCTCATAGAGTATGAAGTACACCAGAATTAGAACTGCGTTTGATTGAATTTGTCCGTTCTTAACCCTCTCCCATCCACAAGAAAGCCGAGAATAGCGAGCATGCATTAACAGTAATGACAGCGTATATTTAAAGGAAACATTATAAATATTTTACTTATCAAGAAAATATGCAATGTCTCTTCCTCCTTGAAACATTTTCTGATAAATTGAGGCAAAAATAAAAATTTAAGGATTTTATTGCGCGAATTAAAGGCTTATAACTATTTTCAAAGAAACGGATTACAAAATTACATCTTAATTAGACCACATTCTGCAGAATGGGGCGTATTCATAAAGAACAGAAATGAGAAAAATTTGATTAAAAAATAATAAACGGTCAGAAATACAAATAACTTCTGATTCTTTTTATTATTCTCGAACTGCAATCTTCCCATTTACTTTCTCTTTATGTATTGCTTGCACTCTGCAGAATGTGACCAAAATTTACGTTGACTATTTAACTGATGTCCCAAATGGTAGTCAATGACCGATCACGTTTCAATGAATTCTGTTTTACACCAATGACAGTCGTGTTTCACCTCGCTCTTTATCGATTTCTCTTTATCAGCTCCTGCTTTTGTGATAAAGAAAGCTCCTCCTTTTTTAATATTCTGAACAGGTTAGACCATTATTTTTCTCCAACAAATACATTGAATATAGCAAATAATGAATAGATTCAGTGATTTTACTGAGTTGTTTATTCAAAATATAAATGATTAACCTATAATGTTGATTATAATAGTTTGATGTGTTTCATTATTTCTCCACTAGAGTGCATTCTTACAATATTGCGATCCTGTTTGGCAATAAATAATATGATCGAGTTGCAGTGAATATATATAACCTCACATTTCTAATTTGTTTTCAAACATCGCCGTTTACATTAACTATATAAATATTTTAAAACACCGGTAACTATATTCAAATAATTATTTTTTAGTAAAGAGCTTAATTGTATTCGTTAAATAGTCCTAACAAATGCTACTCTTTATTTCCAAATTCTCTAGATAAATTCACGACTCACGTTATTTGGAAATCACTCATGGCATTACTTATGACTATTTAACTCATGTCCCAAATGGGAGTCAATGACCAATCACGTTACTATGATTTTTTATTTACAACCAATCACAGTCGTGTTTCGCCTAGAATTTACCAACTAAAGTTTATCATAATAAAGAAAGCACCTCCTTTTTAACATTCTGAATAGGTCATAGCATTATTTTGCAGTGACTGACTCACTAAGAAATACGGCTACCAGATTGTATATATAGTGCATGAATATGAACACATACCGCATGCGGGAGTTAATATAAAACGTTTGTAACAATTGATTATACCATCAAAAAAAAACCGCTGTATGCTCTCTCTTAAATGCATTTTTCCCAGAAAAATATAATTGTCATATTTACATCATAGGACATCAGAAATGAATTAATATACAGTTTGATGTGTTTCATTTTTTCTCCACTAGAGTGCATTCTTACAATATTGCGTTCCTTTGGCAATAAATAGTATGATGTGGTTGCAGTGATGAACAAAAGAAGCAAATGAAGCGTACCAATCGTTTCTCATTTGTTTTCAAACATCGCCGTTTACATTAAATATATAAATATTTTAAAATAACTATATTTATATAATGATTTGTGAGTAAACAGCTTAATTTAATTCGTTAAATAGTCCTCAGAAATGCCACTCTTGATTGCCAAATTCTCTAAATAAATTCACTCCTCACTTCGAGTGTCGTGAAGTTATCGATAATTTGGAAATCACTAGTGGCATTACTTATGATAAAGGAAGTTCTTTATCATCCACACGCACAGTAATAGTTTAGAAGTCAATAACATAAACATACATCAAGGTACCAGTATTAAACGAAAATTCTGTAAAAACAGTTTAGTATCACGGTAGTACTCAAGTCGGAGGGTCGTAACACGCAGTTCTAGTGAAATTCAATGCAATGGCAGTAGGGCGTTTTTTATACAAAACGTCTTATATAAAAACATAATTTAAAATTCAAATTTAAACAAGTTACAACAATGTATGGAATGTCAAGATGTCTTAATGCTACAATTTTTTGTCCAGTCTGTAGACCACAATGTATGTCATGATCCTGGAGGTTTAAAGGCTTGCAGTGTAGAGGGAAGCAGCTGACATCCTTCTGTATGAATTATTAATTTCCAGTCTCTAGTTCCCCAACTACAAATAACTCTGAAAACTTCGATCGTTCGGTTGGGTTGGGCGAACATGTAAACGGAATTATTCAGGGCAAGTTCTTGAGATTTCGATTCGTTGTAACCCTTGCCTATAATTTAGTTAACATAATCTGGGAGGAATTGGCCTCTTTTAAAAATGAATTTATTACAAGTTGCCTTTTCCCCTCTCAACATATATGTCGTGAGAGTAAGTAAAAAAGTCGATTTTTAAAGAGTTAAAAAGTTTCTACTTATTTTTTAGTTTTAAATTTTGCTCGGTTCCGAAGGAGAAAAAATGAAACGAGTTTTTAGTGTACTATCAGCAGCAGTAGAATTTTTATGCCCTAAATAGTATAATGAAGACAAAGGGATAGCATTACAGACCGTAAGAGATCCTTAGGGTACTAGATGGTTAAGACTCCCACATTTCTAGACAACAGGAACGAGATGTCAGCCATGTTGTTAGCCCTATGTGACAGCCATCTTTATTCTTAGAACAAACTTCTGATACTCATTTCCTTTTTCAGGTTCATAATGCCGCCAAAGAGTTCAAGCCAGTATAAAAATCCTCCGGAACTCTAACACTTGACCTTCCTTTTGTAACGTTATGCCTTAACCGACTTCGTTATGGCGTACCTCAAATAACAGAATTAAAATATTACATTTCTGAACTAAAAATAGTCCTAACATGATCTAAAAATTCTAAATAATGCATTAAAGTCTACACTAACTACCTACCCAATAAATTATATGACTTACGGAACCCGAAGAATATATTCTGCAATCACTCAGGTCCTCCATGGTCCCTAACCTTAGCCAACAAAACCCAGTCCATATTTCCGCCATCCACTTCCCTGAAACCCTTCGAATACTATTTTCCTATATACCGCTAGTTTTTATCGAATTTCCCAATACATATTTTTAAAGGATTTCAACTGTCATCCATTTGAGACACACGACCAGACAACCTGAGTGTCATACATTTAGAATTATAAAGAATTACAAAACTTGCAATATATTTATAGCCATAAATTTCCCAGAATAAATCTTATACTCGTGTGGGGCGTATTGCCAGGTTAAGGAACGAGATGAGATGAAGCCCATAATATTTAACTCAGTAATACACACGGATGCCGACTGATCAGGCCTGTTGCAAAATCATACGGAAAATTAAATGAATCGAAATGGATGAGATGGGATAAAGCAGTGGCGCAATAAACTTTTTGACAGTGAAAAGGGGAGAAATCGCGAGAAAAATCCTGTCCTGGTTCCAATCCGCCCACCACGCACCCCACATGAATGACCGGGACGCGAACCTGGGAACCAGAGGTGGAGGGTGAATCATCTGCAAAATAAATCATTATTGTTAAATTTCAAGTAAAACAAAATAACTAGAAAACAAATGAAATTCTTGAATAAGGTTTAAATTGCAGGTCAATATTATTTGTTTATAAAGTTATGAACTATTCAACATAGCAAGGCTCACGCAAAAACAACTGTGTAACATTTTTCCGGTGACAAATATTGTTAGGTTGCTTTAATATTGACCATACGTAAGGTACTCCGCAGGAAATATCCAGACCATGTCCATTAACTGTAGGTAGGCCGAGTGAAACCCAATATGAGCGGCTTGCAGTATGCCCAGTAAATAAACACACAGGTCTTGCCCGGGACAGATTGAGGGACGCCCAGCTGCAGTCAACTCCCTGCAGACTGCACTACCTGTATCACATTTCATCATTATTATTATTACATGTAAAAAAGGTTTAAAATAAGTCAGTCCATCTGTAAACATCTTTAAAATTAATTAACATGTTATATCAAAATATTATTAATACATCGTAAAAATGGTCGTAGAATATAGGATTAGAGATGTTTGATTTTCGTTAAAAATTATTTTGTAAGATCTCCATAATAATGCGTTATTTAAAGATGCTGCACAATATTGCATTACATCGTTGAAACCGTGATATTAGTTCCTACATAAATCCGTTAAAGTAGTACACGGTACAATATTAATGAAACCAAATTATATTTGAAAGCATTTATTTGAATACTGGCGCAAACACACATGAGTAATATTGCCAATAGCGAAATATTGTAATTTTCCAATGTTTACACATATTATTGGACTGTTTTAATTGCGACATTCAACTTTATCGTACAAATTAAGAGAATGAGTTTTAAATCCAATGACGTAGGCATAAACATCCATTTCCAAACATTAAAATAACTGCATGATGAAGTCATAAATTTGTACCTTTATTATATTATTATTATTATTAAAATGCATGAAACATGCATAATTGAGGTTATGGGGTAACGTCGGCGGGACCGCAGTCGGGCAACTCGGGACAATTTTCCCGTGTGGAATTTTTTCGAAGTGTTTACTCATTTCTAAGAGAATTTTAAGCCCCAAATTGTCATCGAACACTATCTAGACATTATTATAATTAGTTATCACTCACATCATATTCGTCATGTTTAGTAAAAAATTATGAGACAATAGTGTGCCTTTATCTTGCATCTTCGTGTTGTCTCAGAGGTGGCTCAGGCATTGACCTATTACACATATCCTGAGGGACCATCCATGTTCTTATGAACGGTTAAAAAAAATTATTGTATCATTCAAAATTAAACACAATCACTTCAGATAGATCGCGCCCCTGTAATGCCCGTACGGTGTGTGGAACATAATAAAGAATCCAGTGGTGATTGGAGGGGAGAGGCGGATAAGCGATTTTGTTTTTACGAAAGCCTGCAAATAGTTTTTTTTTATATGATAGTCCTAAAACAATTCCACTTTGAATATTGGCTCTGTTAGGAGGTATATTCAAAATCTCAAATGACAATGTTTAATTGCCTGACATAAACAGAGAAATGCATTTAAAAAACTAAAACCAATGATTTAACTGCTTGCTAGCTAGTAACAACTACTTGAATGGGTGTTGCCTCAACGAAATAGTCAAGCCATGGTCTTGTATATATTTAATTATGTACAATAGAGAAGATTAATTTACATATCATGAAACATTTTGTTAAATGTAAGGTGTCAAAAAAAAAGTAAATTTCGTTTGAAATTATTGAAAAATCTCAATATATTTTCCTTAAATTCTCTATTTTACAGACAGCAGACAAGAATGTGTGACAATACTAGCAAAGCTATTCTTTAAGAATTCAATAACTCAAATTCCCTAGGGACACGAAAGTGTGTTTGTTGATTTTATTTATGTACATGCATGCAAAACTAATTTTAAAACGAAAAAAGTACCGTATTCGCCAAATTTCCCGCATGAGAATATTATTAAATAATCAAGAGACCGTTGGGAATAAAGTTTTTGAACATGTTTGCAACAAAGAGAGATTAACAGACAGGAGAATGGAGAAGACTTACATACCAATAAGCTATGGTATTTATGGGAAGCAAGATACAATAAGAACAGATGTAACCAGATTTAACCCAGAAGTAATGATATAGTCAATACTAATAAATTGCATGGTAAAATTCTGTTCATTTGTTAAAGTATATAAAAAAACTTTAATATAAAATTATATACCTTTTATGCAGTCTCCTCAACGGTTTAAATGATTAAAACATTTTAGGCCTTTCGGGGCCAGTCCCATCATCAGCAGAAGGTTGTACGTTACCCTCCAGCTATTACCCAGGTATATTTTGCTGAAGATGGGACTAGTTCCGAAAGGCCTACAATGTTTTAATCGTTTTAAAATTTGAGGGAACTGCATAAAAGGTACATCATTGTATATTATATTTGTTTATATAAACGATTAATGAAGGCAGTAACATGTTTTCCATTCCAGGATTCATATAGCCATTAACGATTCATAAAATATCTAGTAATAACACTGTACAAATAATTATTTGTCCTATAAATAAAATTTATACGATATTCCGTTCATTTTGCAAAACCAAAACTCAATCAATATACAGTAAAACTTGTTTAAAGCGGAATCGCACAGGACCAATTTTTTTCCACATTAGACAAAATTCCGCATTATAAAAAACAAATAAAATATTAACGAATCTTAGATTAAAGAGTACCGTATATGTCTTTTTACGTACCTTGGATTAATTGTACTTCTGCTGCCGTTGAAAAGTGTAGTATAGTATGTATGAGCGACTTCGACGGTAACGCGCAAAAAAACAGTCCCGTTCAGTCAGCATTAAAAATGCCTCTTAGGCTCGTATCCTGAAATTAAAGTATTCAGTTTCGGTTTCCGCTCACTAACTATACTTTGATCCAGATCTTTTGATTCCCCGCAAATTTAATTTGACACTACATTGTGTCGTCGTTTAAAGCTGTACAGCCAACCTGAGGATGCCTTGAAATCGTTATTCTCCGGGGATATAGCAACAGCTAGAGCTTGACTTTGGAGTATCGGTCCGGAAATTTGGAGATATTTTGATCGTGCGCTTGTAAAACACTCCCACACTACTTCCTTGATTTCTTCATTTATTTATTTTTCTTTCCTCTTCGTTTGATCATTTCCCCGCATCCATTCATTAATTATTTTTTCTTTGTGTTTTAAAATCTCATAAACTTGGTTTTTACACATTTAAATTTAGTCATTATTTCGGGTACTGAGAGTTTGTTTTTGTTTATCTTTAATCACTTTCACTTTTTCGTATAATGACAGTGATACATATGATTTAGCCACCTTTATTCCGGAAATTCAGAACTCTACCTGTGAAAGATACGTACACAATCGGTCTCAGATATTAAACTAATTTAAGATTTTACAATGCACTGGTTATTTGTAAGACAGATGTCACACGCCAAATATTTGTTAAACGAACCTATATTTGACGTAACGGGTGTGCAGTGAGACCGAAAGAAAATTTCAGATACAGGTAAAAAATCTACTTCATCCGGCGGCAGGTATCATTCCTTGTTGTTTTACGCCTAACGGGAATTCAATGAAGTGGAAAACTAATTTATTTCTCTCTCTTTCCGCCTTATGGACATTTTTCCATGAAATGTGTAGAAATTTCCGCGCTGGACTGATTCCGTTTCACACAAAACAAATACACGTAAATTACTATTATTTCGCCGGGACCAATAAATTTGTTCACATTGGACAGATTCCCGCATTATTCACGTTCCGGATTAAACAAGTGTTACTGTATTTTACTTTAAAGTAAAAAACGAATGGGAATAATGTATGACAATTTATACATAACTGAATGGCATTCTAAATTCCATTTATAACAACATCAATAAATAAAATAAACACAAAAAAATGATACAATTCGTCTTCCGTAAATAGCAGGATAAGGGTTCTTCCTCAAGTCGATGACTCCAAATATTGGAGTGCTTATCTGTTGTTGATATTCAATAAGATAAATTACAATATTTTCAAGCCTCTTCCTCGAAAATGTGCCATCTACCAATAAAAGTTACAAAAACAATTAAAAATTGGTGAAAGGGCATATACCGTAATCCAGTAATGAACTGTCCAGTAATGAACTGAACTTATAATTGAGTGGTTAGTTATTATAGTCTAAAGAAATAGAAAAGTGGGGTATTCTATATAATGCTACACCCATTAAACCCTACGACAATTATTTTGCCTAGTGCATGTTGCTATTAGTTATGTTAAATATCTATCCACCAACTCAAACAAAACAGAAACATCTTAACTTTAAATAAAAATAAAGAACTTAGCAATTTATTGAGCTAGTTAAGTGGAGAGAACATTATTCAGAACACTCGAAAAGTGATAAATCTATGTAACAACCCTCATTGCCTTCTTCGAAAACTTCAAACATTTGATACAATAATCCATCCATAGCAATTCTAGACAGAACAACTGTGAGGCGGAAAAGGCAATTTGTCTAGCCCGTGAAGTGAAGAAGTAATTCTGCCCGAGGACAGGTATTTCACTGCAATCATAGCACTATCATGCTATGCTTTGCAGCTTTACTAGGAAATTACAAGTGTGGTAGCTTCCCGTTGCTTTTCACACTGGTGAAGGATGATGATTGGCCGGATGATTTTCGGGGACGGTTGGGCCCTAAGCTTCCTGACATTTGTCTTATAGGAAAAAACCCGAAAAAAACCTCACCCAGGAGCCTGTCCCGACCAGGATCGAACCCAGGCCCGCTGCGTGACAAGGCAGCACACTACCTCGAGACCACAGCGGTGGACTGATACAATAATAATTATCCTAATATAAGTCAACTGAAAACAATGACGTCACTTTGCTGTGTATTTTATATAAGACACTAGCGCCCGATCGGAGCTGCGTGAGGATGCACCTGCAAGTCTGTTTTCTATTATAAATCATCCTTAAAAAATGAAAAATAAATGTTTCTACTGTTCACCTTCAGCTTCATGTTCACGTTATAACAATTATGTTTGACATTATCTAAAAAAATCAATAAGCAACAATATTAGCGGCGTTATAAACGTTCATTGCAGCACCGGTAATGTGATTTGTAATATTGGTCTTGCATTGCAGTTTCAATTTACTCGTTGTGTTTTTAAGTAAAACAGCTTTGAAATGAAATACCATTATGCAATACAGGAGCTCTTGTCATCCATACTACTATAAACACGTGAAAATAAATTAATAAATTTAAATGGGATTCTTCCAGAAACAATAAATGGATGCGAAATGTGGTTTCATACTTTAAGAGATGAGAAAAGATTATGAGTATTTGAGAACGAAGTGCTTATGAAAAAAATTGTACAAACCGATACTAACAGACATATGAACGAAGAAAACTAAATTTATATTGAGCTACATGTAGCGAAAATTAACCACGATTAAGAAAGGTGAAATATACAAGGGAATGTTTGGAAAACATTAGCTCATGATATAGATGTATGGAGAGTTTAGGTCCGCACGACTATACACCTCCTTTTTTCGATAGCGCCAGTGAGTTAGGTAAAATAACCAAAAATATTTTGGATGCACTTTATAAAAAATCTGTAGGCGCTCTTACGGGAGAGGAAGTAGAATTGTGTGACCAGAATATCCTAGTTGTTTGGCAAACAAGTCATCAAATAGATACTAATACAGCTGCTGATAATATGCGATAAAAATAAAAACACCAACGTCCTTGTCAAGTATGAAAGAAAAATCGTCAGCATGAGTCATCAACCATTCATTCATTAAATACTCTTGTTTAATAGTATTGCACGTCTCCAAAACTAACTTCCTCATTCCTTTACTGCAGTCATTTCCCTCCATTACAAGGAAGACTATACTAGTTTTTCCAATTTATCTCTTATCAGATCACATTCCGGAGTCACAATGAAGACTTGCATAACTTTCAGTATTATCCGTTGTATCGGTAGAGTCAATACCTTTCATTCCGTGGTCCATGTTAAATTACCAGCGAGATAGGAGAATAAATATGCATTTTATGTCTGGATATGTCTGTTGTTTACGTGCTGTCTTCAGCGATGACTAAGGAGTATTGGTAACTAAAAATCCTGGTAGCTCCGCCACTGTGCACAGGAGAGCTTCTCTCGAAACATATAGATATTTATAACGTTTCCTTTGGATAGACGTAGACAATTACAGTTAATAAAAGTCCAATATGTTTACTTTGAATACAAGGTGACTTAAGGTGGAGTTCGGGATGAAGAAGCTAACAATAAATTAGCTTATCGCGAACGCTACTCACAGGAATATCAGTATGTAATCATTAAATTACTAGAGATTGAGCAATTCCTTCATAAACACGATATCAGCGTATGGTTGATTCAACCATTGTACATGACATCAGAGGGAAGGGGGGGGGGGTAGATAGAATAGTTTTCTGGTTACAGCAAATCGCTGAAATGTGTTTTTTTAGTATCCAGTGCGATAGTATGTGAATTTATATTTCACTAGAAATGTTCCGAACAGTCAGTGAGAAACTTTTATGTACCATCGAAGTATAATTTGTGAGTCTGAAACCTGCTCTTGTTTACATCTGAACGCTGTTCAGAGTGACCCCTATAGTATGGTTGAACCTTAGTCAACCTCTCGTCATTGGAAGGAGCAATTACTAATAAAAAGCGCAGCCATCACGATAAAAAAAAATTAAATTGCAATCCTGACTTGGATACAAGCTATGTTGTTAAATAATAATAATAATAATAATAATAATAATAATAATAATAATAATAATAATATGTATTTAAAATTTTATATCTTCACTTTCGAGTTTTTGTGGGTCCCTCCATTGCATTAAAAAACAATTCCCAGTTCAGATTAAGTATTAATTCATGATTTCGAATGATGTAATGATGGAAATCGGTTATAAATGTTTACTGTGGCACATCAATGAATATTCTGATGTCCAACCCCCAATTCACTTACGCGTGGATCTATCATGCAGCAGAGGGCGGAGGGTGATGCAACGTACTGAAACATTATTCAAATTGTGCAAGAAGCGACTGTAAACAGATACGGAAACGATCGCGATTCAGTGTTGGGTCATTAGCTACTGTAAGCACGGTACACACTTTTGACTATGAACTAGTGACAGGAAGGCACAAGATCAATGAAGTTCTTAAGAGTGCGATTAAGTACCGGAATTATCCATAAAAATATAATTTCCGATATATTAAGTAATCATGGTATTCACTGGAGATCGAAACTCTGTTTAGAAGTAGAGAAAATACAGAGAGGAAACTGCATATTTATTCCTATAGCAATGAGGACTATGATGATGATGAACAACTGAATCATACTGTCAATCCTGTTTATCATCAGTTATCACATACTCAGCTATTGCCATACACTCTGTAAAAATACGTGATTAAGCTGAAACTGCTGTTTGAACTCCATAGGTTCCCAGCTTCTCAACAAGAGTAGGCTCTGTGCCTTCTCCCTTATCTTCATTATAAACACAAACTACAAAATAAGTGTGTAAATTGAAAACAAACAACATTAATGTCATCTATCCGCCTAGCATGGAACTCATAGCACGAAAAAAGCTGTGGATGGAACTGGAACACACTATGTGCTGTACAACTGTAGTAATGCCTACATCAACATAAACTAAAACATAGTTAAAAAATAAATTTAATAATTATTTATTAACAAACAAACACCTCACTAATAATATATTTTCAGAATTAATCATGTAATATTTTGTTTTATAAAAATGGTATTACGTGTATCAATATTTTAAGCTAATGTTTTATATAGTCCTATAACTGAAAGATTAGTTGTACAGTATATTTCATTCTTTTTTTCTTATATTTTTAAATGTATATTTGATAGGCCACCCCAGGAGCTATCACCTTGACGTGGTGGGGGGGGCTTAGTACCCGATGAACCAGACGACCCTACTGGGGAAGATTGACTTAGGTTAATCTTGCTGGTGGGTAAGAGGCGAGGGGAACTAAGTATAGCTCACAACGAAGGAATGGCGTCTGTATCCATATTGGGCGGCCACATCTTCGTCAAGTCTTCAACGGTCAACAGGGCGACAAGGAATAGCACAGCTAAACTTGTAGGGCTTGAAGAGCGGAAGAAGCAGCCCTCTCTTGGGGGGTGGATACCCAGAGGAGCATGTTTGGAGGCTCAGAGGAAGCAGCCCTTCCACCATCCTTGTCCTGCCAAGCGCTCGTAACGCTTCCAGGAGACATTTATCTTACTGAGAAGCTTCATGGAAATCAGCCGGATTATCATAAAAGGAACTCCAAAACAAATTTCAGACGGTGTGTGGAACAATACAAAGAACATTCAAAAATAAAATTAGAAAAGAAACCAAGATAAAAATGTATAATGTTATGGCGGTTCCCACAATATTGTATGGATGTGAAACTTGGGCTCCAGTGAAAAGACAGAAGGATAGAATACAGACGGCGGAGATGAGGTTCCTAAGACAAGACTTGATAGAATAAGAAATGAGGATATAAGAGAAGAATTGAAAGTACAGCCTTTATTGGATAAGTCACGAATTACAGACAGAAATGGATTGATCACATGGATGGAATGAGTAAGGAGAGATATCCATTGTTAGCAAGAGGAAGACGTGATGTTGGAAGACCTAGAAGACGTTGGGCTGATGCATTATGAAGTCGGAACGGGCAATTGCCTAATCCCTGGAGTGATGATGATGATATTTGATAGGAGCTGCATATGTTACGATGTATCTCAAGTTATTTATAATTTAATTTTAATTATCAGCAATATTACTTTTATCAGTTTGACCAATTTACATTTAGTATCTCTTTAACATCTCAGGTCATTAGTGAGGCAATTCAAATCTTGGCATTTACGGTAGACAAATATAGCTCAGAAGCTTCTTTTTCAGGATTAAGATTCTTTTACGTGTCGGAAATCTACGACACGGGTCCAACGGTTTTAGTTCCCTTCCGAAGGATTTTTACGCCCTGAAAAATTCATCGGCTCCGGCTGAGCCTGGGCCCACGAACCTTGGAAGCAGAGGCGACATCTAATTATTGCAATTGTTCTAATTTAATATAACACGTTTGTCCCGATGTGAGGAAGAGGTCAAATAGCCCTAGCTCCACCAAACTAAGTAAAACAAAAATTTAAAAAAAATCTACCTGGTTTAACTACAGTTTGGAAGTTTATCCGTTTAGAAAAGAGAAAAAAGTGAGCAATCTAATTTATATAGTATTTATATGAGCAATGATATTAGAGTAGGCTATGTATGTACAATTAGATGCACACCTTCCGCCGTATTTATCTGATGAGGCAAGTTAACTTGAATGAAAACTTCCAAGGTCGCACAGAGTTCCTCACATTCCAAACTTGTGCCAGTCCAACTTTCTAAGTAAATATAAGTGTATCCAAAAAGTCTTTTAAGCACACGCAATTCAGAAGTAATAGATTTCGAGTCGGTACAAACTTGTTACATCATTTACGTGAATATCTTACTTATGAAGACCATGAAGAAATATGTTCCAGGATCCGGAAAACATGAAAAAAAACAGCGTATTTTTGTTTTATTATTTATATGCGCTGTAACAAATAAGGCCATAAAATTCTATTTACATACTGTCCCACAACCTTCTCCTAAAAATGAAATCGGCTCCGAAAGGCCTACAGAATTTCAAAAGTTTTAACCAAGTTTTAAAATATGATTCTAATTCATACTTAAAATTGGAGAAAATAAATATTGGCTCTTGTTTGAGTAGTTATTTATTTTTATGACACTATGAAATGGTGAGTATGTGTAATGTGCCTTGGTAATAAAATTCGAACCTAGCATCTGCCTTGACGATTGAAAAAAAGATTGTTCGACACCGGAGTTTGAACCCAGGACCGTCTCAAACGTTACAGCTTGAGCCAATTCGCTCAGTACAAGAAACAATGTGAACTATGAATCACGGTTTAATAATAACTGTTTCTATTGTTCCCATGATCATTATAAGAAATTAAATTTAAAAAAAAAAACAATCTGAACCACGGCCACGACTGTATTCTTTTATTGTTTCCATAGCAATCAATTGGTCGTCAATTGCTAAATTGAAGTGTGAAACACAATCAATACTTTCATAAACATTGTTATATTCTTGTTTTATTGTAGTTATCAACATTATAAACTCTGCTCATGGTTTAGACTTATTTTTGCAACTGAAGAGCTTTTTCTTAATTATATATATTTTAATATCTAAGATCGTATTGCATCTTTTGTTGTATCCAGTAGACTGTGCAACTTATTGTTCAATATTTTTCAAGTGCTTTGAATAAAATTGTATCAATTGGATAAAATTGAATTAGGCCTACTGGAAGAAGGGAAACCAAAATCAAATATTACCTATACCAGTTATAGTCACGGTCGGCCTCGGTGGTTATGTTCCTTGACTCTAGTCCCGAGGTTCGCAGGTTCAAACCCGGCAGGATTCGATGGATTTTTATGATGGAAAAATTCAAAGATCAAGTTCTCCAGAAGGGACTTTAAGCCATCGGTCCCGAGTCTGAATATTTTCAGCTCCTAAAAGAACCTTAAGCCTAAATTAGTGTCTCTGATCAAAATTTGACCGGCCTTCCCCTTCCAAGTAATTCCTTAGTTGCCTACTAAATGTTTCATCAAAGCGATGTGCTGACCACATGCCATTCACTGGCATCTATAGGTAAATAAGCCAACTAAATTAGCTTCGTCACGGAACTCTCGCTAGGGGAAGGCCCATATCTTCATGAGAAACCTATGAGATACACTCGTATACATACATACAGTTATAGTTATGAACTCTAAAACTGCGCATCATAGTTGTGTATATTAACTGTTCTTCATTCTTATAATATATTAGCTTATAATCTTATCAATTATCTTATTAATATCTGGTATACGGAAACTAGAAAAATCTTGTATGTATAAAAGTAAATCAAAGAAAAATAAGAATAATGTATTTTTTAAATAATTTCTTCTTTATAGAGATTATTCATGATGTCTGCGTCACATAGGTTTGTAATGTCCGAAAGTATGACCACATTTCGACATATTCACCACCTTAGATCCGGCTGAGGGCAGAAGAATAAGACATTATCTTGCTCTTCTGTTCCAAAGTATTCACGTGTCTTCTTCTTGTAAGCCCATGTTTCCCTTAACAGAGATTTAGGCACTCTCCCCCTATAGGGAAGAATTTGAACCATCCTAACTTAGTTACACTTTTTTTCGTATAGATGTCATTTGAGTGGTTCGTGGTCAGCGTTCCGCCTCATACTGACATTTAGGAAACCAAGGTAGTACTAGGACGGGAAAATTCGGTAAATTTTGCGTAGAGGCCTTTCATTCAGGCTTAAGGATATTTTACGAGCCTGGAAAATTTCAGACTCGGGACCCACAGCTTGAAGTCCCTCCCGGAGGACTTGCTCCTTGGATTTTTCCATCCTAAAAAATCCATCGACCCCGGCCGGGTCTGACCCGCGACCCTCGGGACCAGAGGCAAGGAGCATGACCACTAGTCCACCCTAAATATCAGCCAACTCGCTTCCATATTTTATCCTCCAATAATTTTGTCAATACTAGATAGCTATTCAATGGAATATTAAACAAATCAGCGAACATTATTCTCATCCTTTTCACCATCTCTCTCTTGTTATTGTAATTTACTATCAGTGGAAATTAGGGACTACTGGAAAAGTCTCTTTCAAGCAAAAATGAACATTTCTAATTGTCCTTAAATCAATTGAATTTATTCTTAAATGCACTTTTTGATGATAGTATTTAGAAATATCTTTAGAAATAATTGCAGTGTACAAACGCATGAAACGCCGAGTTGATGAACCAAATATGAGGTGGGAGAATAACATTAACCATGATTTGAGGAAGTAGATTATACAGGGGATAGAAATGTATGGGGAGCTTATGTCCGCGCGGCCATGAACCTACGGGTTGGATAGTGCCAGCGAGTTTGTTAGTAAAACTCGTCACTGTGTGTCTTATTACAGGTCTACAGGTTGAGTGGAAGATAAGGCCTTAATTCTGTAAGTTTAATCAATTATTATTATTATATTAAATAAACCATATATTAAAGTTGCTCAATTCCATAAACAGAACCATTTTATTTTATTTCTCTCCTTTTTAGTATTTTAATTCTTCATCATTTTATAGGACAATTAGAAATGTTCATTTTTGCTTGAAAGAGACTTTTCCAGTAGTCCCTAATTTCCACTGATAGTAAATTACAATAACAAGAGAGAGATGGTGAAAAGGATGAGAATATTCTCAATACCTTTCGCCTTTAGGAAAGGAGCAAAAACTCTACACTATACATTAGATAAATACAGTGGGGGGGGGGGGGGGGTTACATTGTAAATGTAATTAGGAGTCTGTCAGGGCCATCGCCTAAGATAGACCCATGCTCTGACTCAACGTTTAAACAAAATCCGTACACACGTCAGTAGGGAATAGAACCCGAGCCGCCAGAGAGGAATGTGAGGAATTTATCGACCACGCAACAGCGGCATATTGGCTAGTAGTATACAATAAGGTCAGGCATTATTACGTTAATAGTCTATTTTGCAAGTTACATTATTAATTTTTGTTTCACATCTAACAACTTCATCAACAACTGTAACCATTTTTTTTTTCCAGTTTTTAATGCATTTTCTCACACACGCAGTAATAATAATAATAATAATAATAATAATAATAATAATAATAATAATAATAATAATAATAATAATAATAACGGAATGGCTTACAGATACTGTAGACTCATTCATGGTCTTTTCACCAAAGCCTCCCCCCATGAAACAGAAATTATTTCACCTTTTTGAACTACATATCTGCCTATATCAATGTTCCAAATAAATAGTGGATGTACAATCGAAGTCTAAACTTCAATCGCATTTATTCATTTTTTTCCTTTCCATAGTAAAGTAAAGTGATCCCATGACAGGCCTCAGGAGACCCTTGGGGTAGTAGGAGGTTAAGGCTCCCACTTTTTCTAGACAATCGGCACTTGATGTCAGCCGGGTTGTCAGTCCTGCGTGACGGCCGCCTTTACCCCCAGAACAAGCGTCTGGTACTCATTTCCGCTAGAGGCTGAGTCAACACCAGGGCCATAGTGCCGCCAGAAGATTTGGGTCAGTTTAAAAATCCTAACCCCACCGGGACTTGAACCCTCGACCTTCCGACTTGTAGCGCAGTGCTTTAACCACTACGCTACGGTGTGCCCCCTGGTCGGTTTAAGAAAGAGACGGGTACTTACCTTTCCCACTCACTCGGACTTTCCTCAGGAATATTATGGTGTCTGATAATACGCGCTGGAAGGTGTAGGCAGAATTTTGACAAAAGAGGTCCATTGACCATAAATGTTATTGTAAATATTATTAGACAAAGACGGCACTCAAGGTTAGAAGAGGAAAGTAGAAATCGTGACATCTATAAGCTCATGGACTGTAGGACGACAATATAAATTAAGATCATCAAAGTAGAGCTTTCACTATTCTCAATGCCTATGGGAACGAGTATTCGTCTTAGGATCCACTTTTTAAATGCTTTTAACTTTTGATAATGATGGTGATAATCGAATAAACTGTATACAGCATGTTTTAACCGAGGCTGAGAATATAATAAAAATCATTAATCGCGAACCCAGAAAAAAAAAATGTCTCTCTCTCTCTGTCCTTAACATAACACACATAAATATTTCATACAAAGACAACCCTCGTTATAAATAATTTTTACAAGGGAAAGAGATCAACTTTCCAAAACAGTTTCAAGTTTTTTTAACATGAAATATTTATGCAAGGCAGTTCTCATACTTCACAGAACAGTATCTACATGTAAACAGCTCCCAGCTCTTGGATTGTTTCTCCTCGTAAATTCTTCAAAACAAAAATTTAACATTCTCCTTCTTCGCTAATTTATTCAGCTGGGAGACAACTTAAAAATAATTATTTTTCCTCAAACGTAATCAAAGTTGCAATAGCTACATCACTCAGTTTAAAAAATCTGGAGGGCATTCTCATACATTTCTCATTCCTCAATAGACATGTTAAAATACAGAGTAAATACCGTTATTTAATGTAATCCTAGTTCTATTATTTATTCTTTCTAGTTGTGGTTGAAGGCAAGGCAAGAATGGAGCAACAAATCATAAACTGGCTATCATATTAACGCAACTCGCATTATGAGTCTTGATTTTAATTATCTAAACACTCTGTTCATAAAGGTGTATACAAATTCCCAAAAATTTCAGTTAGTATTTTATTCAACAACTTTCTTTAATTGCATTGTATTGTAAACCTATGTTTTCCCTTTACAGAGATTTAGGCGCTCTCCCCCTACAGGGAAGAATTTGAACCATACTAATTTAGTTACACTTGTTTTCGTATAGATGTCATATTGAGTGGTACGTGGTCAGCGTTCCGCCTCATACTGACATCTAGGAAACCAAGGTAGTACTAGGACGGGAAAATTCGGCAAATTTTGCTTAGAGGCCTTTTCATTCAGGCTTAAGGATTTTTTACGAGCCTGAAAATCTTCAGACTCGGGACCCACGGCTTAAAGTCCCTCCCGGAGGACTTGCTCCTTGGATTTTTCCGTCCTAAAAAATCCATCGACCCCGGCCGGGTTTGAACCCGCGACCCTTGGGACCAGAGGCAAGGAGCATAACCACTAGTCCACCGCGGCCACTTTCTTTAATAATTATATAAATTCAGCGTCGCATTTCAAAGCTGAACTTAGAACTAACTGACATATTCTCTGAAAAGGTCTGTTATATTTTACATGCTGTAAATCTAGAACACAGAATCCAAGTCTTCATTTTCATTAGAAGAAATTATTTTCACGATTTTTAAAAATCCATCAATCCACATCATCTAGGTTTGAACCCAATAATCTCGGAATAACAATCGAGCAACATATGTTAACAAATTTTACAACGATCGAAGTATTTAAAAGCACATGCAGTATACAATTTTAATTTGCAATTTTACCTATCCTTAGAAATAAGTTGACCGAAAGAATCGGCTAATACATAACCAATATTTAGCCAGATGTAAGTTACGTTTTATCTGCCTTAACCATATACACTTCCAAGAGACAATATATAACTTAATAAAATGACCAGAAACGTTGTGGCAAATAGCCAGGAATGAACTACGCTCCTTCAAAATACAAGTCCTATGTTTTATTATAGAACTAACTCACTGGCACTAACGAACCCGTAGGTTCATGGCCGCGCGGGCATAAGCTCTCCATACATCCCTATCCTGAGCTAATGTTTTCCAATCATTCCCTGTATAATCTACTTCCCTCAAATCATAGTTAATGTTATTCTCCCACCTCATTCTTGGTCTACCAACTGGGCGTTTTCCCTCTGGTTTTCCTACAAGAAGCTTCCATGCACGTCTTTCATTCCCCATTCGTGCCACATGTCCTGCTCATCGCAATCTACGAGACTTAACTGTTCTTATTATATCTGGCTTCCTATAAAGGTCATGTAATTCACTGTTATTCAGTCTTCTCCATTCACCTGTCTGTTCTTCTCTCTTTGGTCCAAAAATTTTCCGAAGTACTTTATTCTCAAATACTCGTAATCTCCTTTCCTCCCTTAAAGTAAGAGTCCATGTTTCGCATCCATATAATATAACTGATAGAATAATAGTTTCATATATTTTCAGTTTAACGTTTTTTGAAAGGAGTTGGGAAGTCAAGAGTCTCTGTAATGCATAGTAGCACATGTTTTATTATAGAGCTAATGGATTTTAACTGGGTAAAGCTCTGGACTCTCCTTATCTAACAGAATAAAAACAACAGAGATGGGATTAGAAAGTAAATTAATAACTTAGTATAAAAACAATGAAAATAAATCTGATGACAAAAGAATTGAAATGATATAAAAATAAGTCCTTCAGCGAAAAGTGACACTGACGGGCAAATTAAAAAAGTCCAGCGATTGAACTCGATACCTTTAAATACAAGTCAAATATTTTACTGTAGACCTGATTATTTTAATAAGGCATCTCCGAGCCACTTTTTGTACATAAAAAAGAATGGATATGAAATTGGGAATCAAATTAAATTAATAATGGACAAATCGTTGAAAAAGAATCCTGACAAAAATAGAGTCCAAGTGATATGCAATGTAAGTCCATCGATCAATACAAAATGACATTGATAGACAAGAGAAAAGACTATTTGTCAGACTGATGGACATTACACTTCATATGCCACCCCCCTTCCCATTAATACATCGGCAAGGCGTCAAATAAGCTGTCTAACTAATCCTCATTAGATCACGAATCAATGCAATACTGTACTCCAAAGTACAACTTGTGATATGAAAAAAGGGATGAATGGACACGGCTATCATTAATATAATATGTGAAAATGGATAAGATTACAAATAAAAATAATCTCAAATTATGTTTAACAATCTTATAAAACATAATATACCCTGTGAAAATATAATCTTAGAAGAGAACTTACTATGATGTTACAGCATATGTTGCTGTGCGATTTATGACATCATGTCTTGATGTAGAGATTGTCTAATGTAATTTCGGTCAGTATGGGACTGATGCACACCAATGAATTTGGGATCTACAATAAGTTGCGGCTACAAGTTATGAAAACAATCTTTAACGGGTAAGGGACCCGACACACTGACCACATGTCACCCTTATATGACCTGGATGGTCGTCCACTCGGTGAAAAACACATGTGGATGTGAGGCTTGCAACCGACTGGTAGACCAAGGATCTTCTAAGATTTTTCCCACCATAAAGAAACTTATTTTAAGTAAGGAATTTTTCTTATTTTTTGATTGAATAAAGATATTTTCATCAACTCTAGCTAATTTAGCTTCAGTTTTGATGTTATCTTTAGATTTATTTTCCTAAAGAGTTATACACAGACCACAGGAGGGAAAACAAATACTGTCAACAAAATTACGAAAATAGAGATATCGTGATATCTGATGCAATTTTTTATAACCTTCCAATTGGAAGTGATAAACATTAGAAAAATATGGAATGTCCCAATGAAATCAACGGATCCAAGTTGTACCATGCTATATATATATATATATATATATATATGTGTGTGTGTGTGTGTGTGTCCACAGCTGTGGTCTGGGAGGTAGCGTGCTGCCTTGTCACGCATTAGGTGTTGGAGTTCACCTGAAATTAAAATTTAAAAACCGTTCTATCGGTCACAATTTTCAATCTTTCACAATGAAACTCAGTATATGATAATATAATAAACAGACGAAGATATTCGAATTTAAAAAAAATCAGTGAAATCTGACCATTAGAAGTGGGGTTTTACTGAAACCAGAAATTAGATACCGAATTTAGCAACTGCCATATTCGTTTCATCGCAATCAATATCATATAATTTAATTAACCCGTAAATTGGCAATGTATCCTACAAGATAAATTAGTTTAATATATTTAATAAAATAACAGAAAAATGGATTGGTAGATGTGATTTTAATTGGTGACACATTATACAACAGTACGCAAATAGGTAATAACTTACTGTTATGCATAATTTGTTTTCAATGTAGTTAGGCACTTTTAAATAAGCTGGCATCAGAAATTGAGTTCCTCCAATTTAACAACATAAATATATATTCCGTTAACCAGCAAAATGGGACAATACATTCAAAAGGAATTAGCTAGATTACACAGTTTATGCGTGACGAACTTTCGTAAAATACACTCATTCAATTGAATTGAATCCGTGCCACGGTGCTTCGAAAAGCCAAGGCCGACTGAAATGGTTGATGCGAATTACAAGGATATCGCGATGCAAATCGTTCAACCTTAGTTTAAGTTTCCTTAATCGGACTTTCTACTTCTTATTCCAAGTAGCTACTCAGTTATTATAATGATAAGTTGCCCCTTATGTTCAGATAAAATAAAATTCTATCGTATAGCTGGGAAACGATTCGGGCCCTAAAATGCTAGTCAGATGCATTTTAAAGAAACAAAATTCCAGAGTATGACTTCCTTCTGAATGGAAGGAAAAGTGTGGGTCTTAGATTTATGGAACGTAAATTAATTTTAAGCTGGAGAAAGGGGTGCCTTTGAGCAAAGTTAGTCAGGCATATCACACCCACATTTGAATTAGGACGTTTAACCTATAACTTGAGCAGTTAAACAATATGGTTAAAAAAGACTACACACCTACCACTTACTGTCCTAATGACCTGCACTATAGACTCCGTAACTTTTTTTTTCTTTCATCCCTGATATATTTTTCTCCCCTTCTTGACGTCCTGTTTGATTTCCTCAGAAATTAATTTCTGTAGCTAATAATTTCCTCTTCTGCTTTCTTTCCATATACCAAATTTTCTATTCATATATGAGTAGCATATTTAAACTATCGCACTATACAAAAGCCGTTCTTTTTTTTTTCCCCCTTCATTTTTTGTGTGTCTATCGCATTTGATAATGGTGTCGAATAGAAAATATTTATGATCAAATTTTACAACTGGATGGCTAAATACATGTACCCAAAACATGACCACAAGATACATTTCAAGAATCAAACCAATAAAAATGAGACTTCTCAATCAATAGCAGGGTATAAACACTATTAGGCTACTAACGTAGTGAATAAATTGGGAATAAATTACAATTTCATAGCATACAACCTAGTTCATACATACATGTCCTAGATGGAACCATATGACAAGGACGGAACTTAAAATAATGGCAAATTATTCCTTTATAAACAAAATAACTAAAAAAAAGTTCGTCACGGAGCAGATTTTTTCGATGTCGGAATGGACCACAAGGAAATCACGATAAGGGCAATGACGATCAGCTGTATTTACGATCTTACTTAGTTCAGTCCTCTTACACTTTAGTAGACATTGGGAATTTCACAGAAACTTTCCTTTTAGTCCTTTCTTTTCAGATTATCTTCTTTGTCTTTTCCCTCCATTTTCCGGTTCTTAAAAAGTTCCTATACGTTGTCATTTTAGATTTTGGCGGTCTTCCTCTGGGTGTACTTTTACCTAATCCACCTATCCCGACTTCGCGTACGTGTTTTGCTATTCTATTCATTCTAATTATGTGGACAAACCAAGATTAATGGTTAGCTATATGAGGTAGATAAAAACATGGATATTTTTTCCCCTTGTTTTTCTCAGTCACCAAGGCATTGGGTTGAAATTGCATTACTAGAACCAATGCATATTAAAGTTAAATTAGAACTCTTCTAGAGAAAATCCATGGAAACATAAAAAATATTAATAATAAAATCCCACCCTACTGGATACCGTAAACTAAGGATTCTAGACGCGCTCTACGGTCTTAGATGCTGATATTCATGTCAGCATGAATCTGGAACCCCTGGAACAATTTCAACAAAACTTGGTTCACATACGAATTACAAAATGGAAGTTTCTGTAAGGGGTAGGAGACACCTAGTATCTCTAGAGGATCCAAGAGATGACATGTAAAATAATTAAAAAAATACCAATATGTGTCAATAGTTTTTGCTATCGTTAATTTGCTTTGTGAGTCCCGATTACATTTGAGCCTACATTTGGTCTTTAGCACCCGAAAAGTGCTGAGATGAGGTGAAAAATAAAATGTCAAAAAGTAGACGAGATTGTAGAATCCATAGTTTTCGGGACTACTAAGCTGATTAGTGATGAAGATTTGGATAAATAAATATCCGATTGTCAACTAGTATATCTATAAATAAGGACTGAAAAATTAAACGCTGAAAACGTCTAGTAACCTCTAAGGATTGATAATAAAAATATATTCTCTTGAACATTTATTAGCATGACGCTTTGCATAATTAAATATTTGAAACAAAAGTTAAATTACATATGTTATATATTACAAAGAAAGAAATTTTAAACTCGACAGTAGCAAGGGGGTTTCCCGCATCAGGAAAAGAATTTGTAGAGCACAAACCCTCTTTCCACCCTACCACTCCATACAGATCAATCACTGCATGCGCTTCCACAACTCCCCCACGCCGTTTTGCATTAATGAATCGCAGAGAAGAGAGTGTATTTTTTTTTCTAATTGTCGTTAAAGCGGTATCATGTTCAGTACCTGACCCATGTCACTTGCAAACACTCATTAGCTGTGGATTTATTTTCTTTCGATCCTCTCATTACATTTTCACGACGGACTATGAGCTAGAAAAAAAAAAGATAAACAACCTTTTTATTTATTATTCTGCACCAACGAGTTAAAAAACAACATTTTAATTAGTCTAATGAGGGTAATCTGCTGCGGCAGAAGCTTGTTTCACCCTATAATTGGGATTTATTGCGGTAAATTTCCTTACCTAATTCCACGAGCGTTCTGCTGTTAAATTGAATAGAAACTTGTAAAGATGAAGGGTGAGGAAAGGCAATGGATGAAACCTCAATTTCGTAAGGTCTGGCCTGCGCGCCCACTACAAGTTTCAGAATTTCAGTAGTACTATTTCATTATTCTATTGAAATGGCGAATATATGGCGCGAAACTTTTAAGTTATTTTTAAATCATATGCATAAGTAATTAAAGAACGAAACAATTAGATTATTAAATATTTCTTCCTATCACTTAATACATTTTAAACAATTAATATACTTAACGTTTAAATTTATTCGACTTTCGAATATAATTGAATACTTTCCCGAACATGAATGATTACTCATCCGGGGAACCTAAATTTCAAAATAGGTTAGTCATTATTTTATAAATCTGTAATTTCGTAAGTCATATTTTTTATATAGGAAGATGCTTTATATAATACAGAGTACTAATATGCATGTAATAAATAATGTTTTTGTTAAATGACACCAGGTTGCATTACATAATTTCTGGACTTCTCTCCTGGCAATTCCGGAATTGTAACCTACTTCTGAGGTTGGTGCGCCAGGAAGGGGAAGTTATCTCGATGATATAATGGGTTATGAATGATAATGAAGTAACAGGAGAGTCCTTTAGCCTGAATTCCAGACTTATGGGTGACCAAAGGAATAATTTACGTTCGAGGAAAAATTCTTGACTCTTGTCCGGAAATCTAACCTGGAGTTCATGAACTGTAGTTAGAAGCTCAGACCATACAATTATGAAATTGGCTTTAATGTCAAGAAAAAGTTTGATCTTGACAACTACTAAACATTTTCTCTATCTCAGTTTAACCTCTCCCTTTATACATAATTTTACATGCACCATGTCATCCGGGAGTTATAGGGGTCTGACGGAAGATTCTTTTTAACTCTGGATCACACGCATACTTTTTTTTTTTGGCCACACAAGATATGGAAGCCTCCCTGGATAATTGATTAGACCGAGACAACATGTACATTCAAGGCAAGACACCATTCACTCACTCATCCATTCATATTAAACAATGCGAATATGATATAGTTGATTATAATAGCCAGATATGTTTTGGGACCATTTGGGCCTTAAACTCTTCAGACATTTAGTTGACAGATGAGGAAAAACAATGAATAATACCTCGCCGAGAAACTTGTCCCGACTGGAGATCGAAACCGGCCCTGCTGCATACGAGACCACAGCCGTGGAAACTAAAAACTATATTAGATCTGAAAATTCTGCGTAATTAAAAGTCGTTTTACATTATTTGCGTTTATTGAAATTCGACACATTGCACACTAAAATAAGATCAATTTCAAAATTATATTAAATAGTGAAATAAATAAAACATGTTAAAATTTTAACTACGACACTACATAAAATATGATACCATATACTTCCTCTCTATTTAATAATGGTTTCCCTTTAGAACAAGGTAACGGCCGTCAATGAATCTACTTCGTTACATCTACAACAGAAGCAATAAAATAACCGTACTAGGCATCAGTTACGACTATACCGTAATTGTAGCAGAAATTCTGAAACGACCATTACTTTTGCTGATGGTATGACTGGAACGCAAGTACAGAAACTGCACTACTAGAGCCATCTAGCGGCATTATATAGTATCTCTGTCTATACCACTCGCTTGTTTGTTGCCGTCATTACAGTCTCGCAAGAAAAAGAAAAAGAAAACAAGAAACGAAAGTGTTTTCATGTAGTCGTGTACAATAAAAATGAGTTTTATATCATATACAGACTGTCGGAGTCTTCCATATAAAACAAAAGCAGTTTTCCAATATCACCAACACTATACTCTTAATGATATCTTCCATAACATAAAGACAATTCGTATATATAAAAAAAGACAACAGTACCTCTACAGAAAGTACAGTGGTAATAAAAAGAGAGTGGCGTAGCGACTTCCTCTATTCGCGATATAAGAAAGCTACTGTAACTGCCGACCTCCCCTCGGCTTCGGTAATGGGCCCTTCCCGACTGCGACCCGCCCGGCTATCTCTCCTCGCTCTCCAACAGACCAACCGACCGGGCTTGGAAAGCCGGATAGACAAGAATAGTTTGGCTTAGCTGGGCAGGCCCAACTTTGAAATACTGCAAGCAGCAGCTCTTACCACTTTGCTTCGCTGGCACACATAAGGAACGTCCACGTTTTTGCATCAGCAAGCTTGCCAATTTCCGCGCTGTCAAAACACAATTCTTTTTTATTCCTTCTCAATTGAAATAAAAAGCGACAGCGTTTTCTTACTTTTTATACTGCAGAAACCACCTGCTTTCAACAACGCAAAAACATGGATGACGTGCGGGTGACGAGTAAAAAAAAAACATTCTGATGTATATCTTAATGCGCATGCTCGTATCCTCTTATCAAGAACTATATTTTCCCATTCTTTGTTATTTTAGTTTAAATGCGCCGTGAACATGTGGGTTTATATAAACTATAAACAAAAACAATCTGAATACGTAGAAAATAACTAGCAGAACTAATACACATATTTTGTTCCTCTAGTAAAAAATCTACTGTTCTCAAATTATAATAAATAATGTCCTTGTTATTTTGATTTATTGACGAGACGAGTAACAAAGAAGAAAAAGCTCATCTATATAGCCGTTACAGACCAACCACTGACTGATTTACAAAAAAAAGTTCCGGATTTCTACAGAAATTATTGAAATGCATAAATTACACAATACACAGACTAGGGCCTACATAAAATTCCTGATTCCATAGATTAATACTTACAAAAGTGGAGCAGATTTTAACTTGCTGTTTGCTGCGTTATAAATAAGTCCACATTGTTCTTTAATTTATGACCCTTCAACATGAGGTATTTTAATTGCTCTTAGGACATCTACATGATAATCCAATTATCTCCATAAAATTAATTTATGGAGTAATACTCTGCACTGACATCTATTGTTGCACTTCAGTTCTTCAATAAATTGGAACTTTACTTTTTGTGTCTTTTACATAAGACCGCCATTAAATAAAATACTAAATAGTTCAAGTGAGTAAATTTAATGGTGTGATATCGGGTATACATGGGTCCACTACGTCCTCCACCAAATGTTGAATGCATATTTAATGAATCGCGAATGCCATAGGCCTAGAGGAATGGTGCAAGTTATGTTTGGATATTATTTAACGATGCTCTTTAAGAGTTCATGTCTTTGAATCGCAATTCAAATCTGGGCGTGAAAACATCGACACATTTCCCTTAGAGGACTTTTTTTAGGGCTTGAGGATATTTTACTTGCCATAAAACTACGATACGATACCCATTTCTAGGAAAGTCTAACTCAGGATTTTTACACTTTGAAAAATCCAACAAGTACCCGGGTTTGAATCCGCAAAACTCGGAACTAGAGGCGAGCATGAAAATTACTAGTTAACCGAGATCGACCGGGAACTTATATCCGATTGTAAGCCCCACTTTAGAAGGAAAATAAGGTCAAATATGTACGTCGTTTTTTAATTTATTTGGGTTCGAATTATGGATTCCGTCCTTTCATAACAAGCTACGCATTGGATTTGTGCTGCAAGCATATTTGCTGAATTACAACATGTTGCTATAGCAACGACAAATGAATGAAACTTTTTAGAGTTAACAATTGCAATGAAGAAAACAGCAAGTTGCTCTCTCTAACAGACCGAGTTTTGTAATTAGTAATTACCTATTAACAATGAATAAAATCAGAAATTGTATACATGGTATGTTAATTTATATTATAATTCTATCTCCAAGAATTAATAATCAGCACACTCGCATCTGGTTTCAAGTTCGCACGTTCAAATCTAGCTGAGGCGATTTTTTTAGCCTTAAAAATCCTGAGTATAGCTTCCCTCAGAAGATAAGTAAATATATGGATTTCGTGTCATAGATTTGTCGGCACTTTTGTGTCAAGAAATGATGCATTGCGCTGCTAAATCACCTTAGTTGTTAAAGAGTGAAGTTAAATAAAATGACCTACCTTATCATAACGTTAGAACTATCCTAGATGGACTCCTTATAAGATTTGCATCCTTATTAATTCAAAATATATAAAAAATGTTAACAGTTAATTTTTATTTGGATTTTATAACTTCTTTTAGTGTTCCATATAGACTTTTTCAAATACTGAAGTTGGGAAAGAGTATTTTATACTAATTTAAATTTGTTGTAAGATAATGAAATATTTTAATTCAGCACAATTAATTATAATAGCATTGAATGTTACATTTAAAAAGACAAGAACATGGGATAATTAATATAGAACATAAACTAACCCTCAAAAATGTTAATTATTACAGAAAAATATGGAACATAGTGTTTGTGTATGCGTGCTCAAAATAAAACATAATATCCCAAGTTTTCCTCGACTTTTTAACGTAACATTTAACCTACATATATAGAAAATAATAACATACTTAATGGCGCTCTTTAACAGTTTGGATTATTTACTATAATGTCTTAATTAAAAACTGTGAAGGAATCGACAAATTTTGCCAAGAAAACTCCTATTCGAAGCTTGAGGTTTCGGGACTTACTGTTCACAAACCTTTCGAAACAAGCTTTATTTGGCATTTTACGACTTGATTCTCGATAGTTCAGTCGTCATGGAAGAAGAAATTATCAAACGGAATTTCGGTCAGGATGAGAACGGTTCCTATCCAGAATCATGAGGAATTTGTATAGCGACAATAAGTAGCGACTCCAGCTTCAGAAAACTAACTATAACGGCTGGGAGACCCGAAAGCTGACAGCATGTACAATAATTAATTACATAGCCGGACGTTTCTGCCAAAATAGTTAATAATACATACAAAAACTAAAAATAATTTTTCAAACTTGTCCTTTCGTCACACCTGTACTGGCTGGATGATAGTCCACTTCTAATATTATCACACATACGGATGTGAGGCCAACAGTCGGCTAAAAGGTCAAGGGGCTTCTAGGCCTGTCGCACTAGTTTTTAATAGTGTATATATATATATATATATATATATATATAAGTTGGGGGAGAGAGAGGAAATAATTGCTAAATTCATCAAACGAAGAGCAAAGATCATTGATGTCCTCGCCTATAAGAACGAAACCAGATACGATTTAGAATTTCTACATTTTATGAGGGCATTAAAGATACCCCTTTACAGGTCGTGATATAACCATCGAAATTAAAAGCAGCTCTATGTAATAACCTCGACAGAAAAAAAAAAAGAAAAAGAAAAGAAAAAAAAAGACTGTGAAACAATTCAGGATTCAACTCAACTGTGTTGTTACCGAGTCTCTCTCGACTCGCATGAAACTGGTCATAATATAACTTGTTCTCCGTGATCAGTTTTCAACATTTGCATTAAATTATGATGTTCTACAAAACCGACTTCTCACTTCCTTGGCAAAAGAAACGAACTTGAATTATATATTATATAGAAAACGAGTTCATTGCTAAAGCAAATACAAGTTTTAAATATTCCTGCTTTTGAACTTTGACATTTCCTCATTGTCTTTCGCTTTTTTAAAGAAGTTTAATATCCACATTGCTTACAAATAATATTTCTACAATGACAACAGACAAATTACCTCATAAAAATGAATATTTAAGAAACATCAAGTTTATTGCATGCAATATTATTCACCCACCAGGACTTAATAATTGAATAGGCCACATTCTTACTTCGACCGACCTCATGCTATTGTGGTCAGGAGCTTCTGACTACAGATCACGAGGCTCCGGGTTCGAATCCCTCTCAGATTACAGGATTTTTTCCTTAAATTGAATTATTCCTGTGACTGTCAATTGTTCTTTTGGTGCTTCGTAATTATTTTTCAAATTGTCATCCATCATATTATCTGGGTAGCATAACTCAATCTTCCAGACCCCCAACTTCAAGAACTAGATTACAAATCCAGGAGAGAATGCCAGAAATATACTAAGACAACTTAATGACACTGAAAAAAAAAAATTGTAACTTCTCACATCAACATGATTCTTGCAATAATTAGGCAATCTTGCCTCTTCCACATTCATAGTGTTAGGACCATCTCTTCCTTGGGCGTCCAACTTCTCTTCTCCCGTTAGGATGGTATACGTACACCAGAGCTGGGAATTATTTTATTATTCACGCTATCCACATGAGCTCACAGTTATATTTTCTCATTGAGGCTGTATGCATTTAATATTTCTCTGGGTATATTACCATTTCGTACCAAGTTCGACTTTGTATATCCTTTCGCCCTATGAAGGAATCTTAATTCTTCTCTTTCCTAAAGTATATAGGAATTTGTTTCCTTACATTAATACTGGCGCAGTCATTATCTTATAAATTTCATTTCTTTCAGGATGACAGTAAAATGTGTTCCCGGTCCAATCGAAATTTCCAAACCATCGTTATTCGTCACCAAACTAGTTTACACATGCGGGAATTTCTGATTCCCATGTGGGCAATAATCTGAAATATTATTTAAAAAAAAAAGGATTCGAAAATTGGAAAACTAACAAATCAGAGACAAAATAGAAACAGCAAAAGTTTCTACTACTGTTATTACCATGTTACAACAACCACGAATATGCAGCCTAAGAAACGAATTAGGAATATTCAATGTTACAGACAAATTTAAATATCAATAAATTTGTCTAAACAATTGAAAGAATGTTGCCAAATAAAATTTCACATATTTTATTCAACTACTAACTCAAAGAAAAAAAGGGAAACAAAATGGAGGAAATCAATCTATTGATGTGGAGATAAGACAATGGAGGCAGGAGAAGAAGAAATAAAAATAACCAAATAACAGATCATTATTAATAATAGCAATATTTCTTATGTGGCCAAAACTTAATTCATTCGATTCATCTGCAGCACGGCCTTCCTACTCCACTACAATTGGCGATTATGTAGTTCATTCGAGTTAAAAATGAATACTCAACAAATTCAACAATCCGATTCTTAGTATCAATATAAAATACGCCTTATTTTTCTAGCATACAGAGTCTTTCTTTTTTCTTTCCACTTCCCCTCTAATGTTACGATACCCCTATGATAAAAACTGTCTTTAAATATATGGATGGATTAAAGTTACAGCAGAGCAAATCACGTTTCTTTGCTTTACAGAAATGAATGTAATTTATCTTTAACATACTATAATAAATTCGAAAACAATAATGTTGTACAGTAACATTAGAATGTCATCTGAATTCAAATTTAACAAAGAGGATCGAATTGAATTTGAAGGCCTACTATTGTTAGAATTTTACTGATGACAATGACGCACCACTGTATATTTAACCTGCCATACAGAACATTTCATAACTATAGCTTGGGAGCGAACAAAATACAGTGCTAACAATTATATTCTTGACTCTATATATCTCACTACCCGGATCTAAGTTCTCCACTTTCCCTCTTTTTCAATAAATCAGCGTCAATGTATTGGAGTTTTATCACCAGCAAAACAATGCTCCGTAATAACCAATAACAACGATGATGTAATTGAACGCCTCGCAATCTTACAACTAAATAAAGCAATCAGCACCATGCGACTAGAATGGGAACATTGTCATCGAATTCTAGCGCATGCGCAACACGACTGTAGTTTGTTTGCTACCAAACTATAGAAAGGGCATGTTTTAAGAAAGTAGAATGGAAGAATTACAAAAATGATTTTAAAATACATACAATTTGTACCTGAGATCTCAGTCTTACAGAACGTAGTTAATCAGACATACACGGTAGAGGAATTGAAAAGATTTTCGATCCTTCAAATCATGAATGTTTATATATAATCATTCATAAACATTAAATTTCTTCTATTAAAAAAAACGCAATTCCAAGTTCCCTTTTAGAGTATTCTTATATAATGAAGCTCGTGAGGTTGTATCCATGAAAATAATTTGGAAGATTTTTTTAGACACCGAAAATAACCATGGCATATATATATATATATATATATATGTGTGTGTGTGTGTGCGCGCGCGCGCGTGTGTTGTACCAATCAATAAGAACATTCAAGATAGAGTTCGTTAACAAGTAAAATTGGACGATTAGGTATAGGAGTTCACCTGAAATGAACATTTTAAAAAACGCTCTAGCGGTCGCAATTTTATGTATTTCCCAACGAAACTTTCTACACGACACTAAAATAAAACGAAGATGTTATAAAAAATCAGTTAAATCCGACCATTAGAAATGGGGGTTCGCCATACACCAAAAATTAAAACTTCGCTCCAGCAAGCGCCATATTTATTTTGATGCAATGTATACCATACAAATTAATTAACCCTTAAATTAACAATGTATCCTGTAAGATACATTGGTTTAGATTATTTGATTTTTGGTAAAAGAAAAAAAAATCAATACATGATCTAAATTTGTCAAATTATAAAATATGAAGTAATAATACCAGGGTCATACTGAAAGTCGTGAGCAACTCATTGTTAAAATTCAAATTTCAACAATGTAACAAAAACAACTACAAGATCGTAATCTACAGACTTTATACCACAACATTGCCGTTTTTGTGGCGTCATAGCTTCTATCATGTGACCACACGCAGTGTTTCCAAAATGGCAGACATCAATGTTTCGTTTCGACAGCGCGCTGTCATTGAATTCCTTGTTAAAGAGGAACAATCTGCTGTTGATATTCACCAAAGACTTCAATGTGCTTACGGAGATGCATGCATAGGTGCCAGCAGTGTTAGGAGATGGGTGAAACATTTTAAAGATGGGAACACGAGTATCAAAGATGAGCCTCGTAGCGGTCGCCCACGCTCTGCCTCCACGGATTGCAACAAGGAAAGAGTTGATGCGCTCATTAGAGACGACAGGCGTATCACAGTGAATGAAATCGCTACAAAACTTGCAATAGGACACAATGCAGTGCAAGAAATGATTCACAGCTTAGGTTACCGAAAAGTTAGTGCCCGTTGGGTTCCACGTTTATTCAGTGAAGACCACAAACTTCAGAGAAGAACCATCACCCATAACCTTCTTCAGAGATTTCGAAATGAAGGTGATGACAGGTGACAAAAGCTGGTTTCATCGCTACGAGCCTGAAACAAAACGCCAGAGTATGGAATGGCACCACTTGAATTCGCCATCAAAGAAAAAAGCGAAGACAGTGCAATCTGTTGGGAAAGTTATGGGCAGCGTCTTCTGGGTTGCGCAAGGTTGCATTCTGGTTGAATTTCTTGAACCTGGACAAACCATGAATGCTGCCCGCTATATTCAGACACTTGTGAAGCTCCGTCGTGCATTGCACGACAAACGCCCTGGAAGGAAGATCATTCTGCAACACGATAACGCGCGTCCTCACACTGCTCGTGCCACTGTGGAGAAGATCAGGACATTTGGGTGGGAAACTCTTCCACATCCTCCCTATAGTCTCGATTTGGCACCCTCCGACTACCATCTTTTCGGTTCTGTGAAGGAGCAGATGAGAGGCCAACGCTACGAGACGCTGGAGGATATTCGGAAAGCAGTGCGTCAGTGTCTTCGAGCAGCTGGAACGGACTTCTATCATAAGGGAATTTTCAAGCTTCTAGAACGCTGGACAAATGTGTGCAAAGAAATGGAGACTATGTTGAAAAGTAGCACAAAGGTCTGTAGATTAACATGGTGTACTTGGTTTGTCTAAAATAAATATTATGATTGTTTAAAAAATGTTGCTCATGACTTTCAGTATGACCCTCGTATAATTATGGTTATGCGTGTAATTTATTTTCACAGCATGCCGACACTTTTAAATTAGCTGGGATCAGAAATTGAGTTTCACCATTTTTACGAAGGAAATGTATATATTTATTTCACAAACCAGCAAAAACGGAACATAATTTCGACTTGCCGAGGAATTCGCTTAGTTCAGAAACTACCTGCATGATAAAATTGTATTATTTAATGCCATATTAAATCAATTATAAAAGTAGTTGCATATAATAATTGTAACAGGACTATAGAATGAGACGCCGAAGGTTCAGAAACTCGTCGGTCAGGATGTGGTTAAATGTAAATAAAATAAGCACGATATATCAGCATTTGTCGAAGGCGAAAAACAATGAAACACGCTGATTAAATATACAGTTCCGCCATACTCATTCAAACAGTTTGACAGCTATATTTCTACGAGATTTATGTTCTGATTATTAAAATAATTTACATCAAACCAAATATTAATTATCATTATCCAAATACTAACGATATATCTAAAATAAAAGACAGAAGCTCAGAATGGAATATAAAAATGTGAATATCAGCCCAATGATGTCATACAAGAAATTAAACAACGGATTAATATAGCTAATATTTATTTTGATTTGATGAAGCATATGAGTAATTTTTATCAAAATCTAAAACATTAAGATTCATTATAAACTCAATTGAGGTGTTATTCACAATTTAGAATAATTATATACCCTTCAGGCCTACAGTAACTTCATGATTCAACGGTTGAGGAGACGAACCTAAAAGGTATATAATTTTATATTATAATTCTAAATGATACAAACCCCTCTAAGGCTTGTGAAACATGTAGTATTATGAGTAGAAATAATGAACAGATTTTCCAATTTTAAAAAATGTTCAGATTTTATTACTATATATGTAAGAACGGTGAATGGATGAAACTATATCACCAGGAATTATACATTTCTTATAAAGATTATTAAATACACACAGGTAAATGTTATCTAGGTTCAGATGGGCAGGGCATCTGACAAGGAAAGAAGATACAGAGATTGATGTTAGCACGGCTGGATGAAAAGGAATGCTGAGATGGATAATGGAATGGATGGTGATGCTTAGAGCTGTTTCAGTGAGAGAATGAAAGTTGTGACGTTATATCGCGATGGTAGGAAACGAATCTTTAATGAAGCCAAGATTCATCAATAAGTTGTGCAACTACTGGTTTTGATTATTATAAGGTAATTTATATAAGATATGTCTCACAGTATCAGAACAAAATCTCTTTGCAGAGAGGTTGCAAGAAAGTCAAGTGAGATAGAATCTCCTCAGCGCAACAGGTCTAGAAGGCCTTGGCCTACAAGCTGGCTGCTGGTCTTACATTCACATGTATTAAAGACAGAACAAACTGGAAAGAATACTTAGCAAGCATGACTGAGAATAGAATACCAAACGCAGCATACAGCTATTCACCACGAGGAAGAAGTTTTGGGAAAACCAAAGAAAAGATGGAAACAGCAGCAATTTGGAGCCGGAACAGGCTAGTAAATAAGCCTAAACCGTGATGAAGAAGAAGATTAAACACAAAAGTAGACAATCATCCAGCCAGTACAGAGGTGACGTGGTCAGCAAATCGGGCCATCAGCCGTTATACTGTACTCTCAAACAAAGAAAGTCCGCGGGAGGGAATAACGGTCTAGTGCGACACAGAGGATAATGCGTACATGCAGGTGGATTACTCGAATACTGGTTAGTAATGACGTGGTGAAAATTGTATGTTGTACTATCCATAACGAATTAGTAAATCAGCCTACTAGACATATTGTTTTTATTAATATGACAATTAAGTATTATTATTATTATTAAACATTATACGACATGTTATATTCGTTTTTAATTATGCTTACTGCGTATTGCCAAACTTGTTTCCGATGTATACAATACAACCTTGACTTTCGTGGCTGTCTCGTGTTCTTGCTTCTTGGGATTTTGTTTCTCTGGGAGTACAATAGCATGTTTTCTCAATCTGAAACAGCTACTTATTGTAGCTACCAAAATTCTTCACGATGCTGGGTGGGTACATGCTAAGGCACGACAACTTCAAAAGTGAAAGTTTAGGCCTTCTCAACAATCCTCCTCCATGCCAATCTGTCTCTTGCCATATTCAAATTAGTCACTTTCATTTTCTTTAGATCGTTCATTGTGTCATCCTCCATCTGATCGTCGGTCTTTCAACTGCTCTGCCTCCTATAGGTTTCCATTTATAGAGTTTCTTGACCAGTCTCTGATCATCCATTCTTATTAAATGTCCATCCATCCATAGTTATTCTTTCCGAGGGCAGGTTTTTCTCTGCAATCATAGCATTTTCATGCTATGATTGGCAGGTTTACTAGGGAATTATACGTGTGGTAGCTTCCCGTTGCTTTCCACACCGTGAAGGATGATAATGATGATGGCCGGATGATTTTCGGGGACCGTTGGGCCCTAAGCTTCCTGACATGTCTTGCCTCACCCAGGAGCCTGTCCCGACCGGGAATCCAACACGGGCCCCCTGCGTGTCAAGGCAGCACGCTACCTCGAGATCACAGCGGTGGAAATTAAATGTCGAAGCCAACCAATTCTGAGAGATCTTATATGGTTTACTATATTATAATTTTTTATTAATTTGTTAAGTTCGTTTTTTGTTTTGGTCCAAATATTCTTCTTAAAATATTTCTATGAAAAATAAATAATTTCTGTTTTATTGTTTCTTTTGGGACCCAAGTTTCACTAGCATATGTAACTACTGTTACCATACTAGCCGAAATTCCATAAGAAAATTTCCTCACCATGAGGACTCGAATCAGCGCAAGTCCCGTAGCTCTGAACCAAGGCACATGGAATAAACTATTGGGCAACGGCGCGGGACAGTGACATAGGAAACTGTAACTACGCGTATTTTCATTAGATCAGAGCGACTGCTTATTTGACTAATTGAATTCAGTGATAAGTTGTATGAGGATGACTTAGAAGTTCGAATCAACATTATTTAGTCAAGCACTGCATATAATACTCATAATAAAAGCATTCGCTAATACGTCAAAGGTGAAAAATATTATGCTTACATCATTTAGAGTACCTTTTTCCAATCTGTGGTTCGCGAACCCCCTTATTTCAAGGGGTTCGCCAAAACTTTTCCATAATGGTGGGTTTCGAGGTTATATCTATTATTGTTTCCTTCATTTCTGCAGCATTGTAATAATAGTTATTAATATTGTTTTAAAATTAACCCTATAATGGCCCTTGTTGCATTTGTGTAACATCAATAATTTATCACATTATTTCCATAATAAATTACCGGTTATATTTACCGCGAATGCCTGATTTACAGTTATGTAACAACAATATGAATGCATTTGATTTCGCTACAATTAGGCCTACACGTTGTGTAACTTTTAAGCCGTAACTTTAATTTTTAACCGTTAAGGGTTAAGTTAATTTAAGGTCATTAAACCTTTTGCTTTTAATTAAATTTTATGCTTGTCTACTCTATGTATATTTAAAAGTCGGTGGTTCACCCAAATCAGATCGGCATGGAAGGGGTTCGCGAGACGAAAAAGGTTGGGAACCGCTGCCTTAGATAAATATTGATCACGTGCATGGTAATGAATTTTATGAAATTTCATGTTTTTAGCTATTTGTCAGAGAGCGCTGAGACTAAGTATCTTTACATTTTATGATATGCAGAATCACACAAGACCAACATAAAACTTCATATTTCATAATATTTTAGCAAAATGTTCATATGTTAGTGAAAATTTCATATTTCTCCATATTTTTCAACTTTCAAATTCCGATTTTTTTTTTCAGTAAAAGTTCTACAAATTCATTAAAATATTTTTCAAATATATTATTTATGTAGTTATTGACAATGCAATGTGGTAGACAAGTGAAAATTCTTCAGTATCCCATCTGAACAAGATAGATTTTATAAAAGCAAATAATTGGATAAGGAGTCACAGAGTGACAAGTGTTCGATGGAGGTTTTTGTCCTAAACTCGATCTCCAGACAAGAACATGAGCCTAGAAGGTAGATAAATAAGTAGATGAACAATGATGGAATTTTCTGTAGTTAGGTATAATAGTGTGGAAAGCAACGAGAAGCTACCACACCTATAATTCCCTAGTAAAGCTGCAAAGCATAGCATGAAAATGCTATGACTGCAGTGAAAGACTTGCCCTCAGGCAGAATTACTACGGACGGAGGTAATAGCTGTCAGATCGTTCTTGTTACCTGAGGGCAGTCCTTACTATGTGAACAGATTACAACATTTAAATTAGGAAAGACTGCTGCTGCTAAACTTGAAGCAGTGCTTTGTGAAATTAGTAAAGTTCATGTATGTAAGGACAACATTTTTCTCACCTACTCAAACTATCAAATATAGCATGCTACAAGTATGCTGCCATAACATCATGTGATGTTGAGCATAATTTTTCATCATGCAATACAATTCTGACAGACAAATATTTTACTATCAGAAAATATAAAAAAATACTGCTATGTATTACGAACAGAATTGAGAATTGAATTGTTCAAAGCACAATTACACCAAGACTTTAGACACTGTTAGATCCATTTCATGAAAAAAATAATGTTAAAATAATTCAAACTACATTTCACCATGTTTGTAGTTCAATATTAAATTAACTGTAATTGCAAATAGAGTTCTGAAACAATACCTAGAATCAATTATGGACTAACAACTTTTATCATCTTGTTTCTCCAAAAATGAAATACCGGAATGGTTTACTTGTATTCTTAAATCGTCCAATTTAATGTTATTGTTACATTTGCATCTACGGGAATTTAATATCTTCATGCAATGTAAAAGTAGCAATAATCCAAACTATACCTGCTCTAAACTTTGTTAGTGCTATATTTCATGGAAACCTGTTTGTTTTGGTTGCAATGTTTTGCTTCTTGTATGTGTTTGGATTTCGTAATTAAATATCATTCAATACATTAACTGTATTATATATAACTTCTCAGTGTTGATTTATGAAGGTAAAGTGATTCCACTACAGTCTTGGGAGGCCTTTGGGGTAGTGGCACATTGAAGCTGCCATCTTTCTAGACAATAGGCACGAGATGTTCGCCGGATTGTCGGATCTGCCTGATGGCCACATTTGTGCCCAGAACATGCATCTAGTACTCGCTTCCATCAGGATCTGAGTCGACCCCAGGCGCACAATGGCACCAGAAGGTTTGGTCCAGCTAAAAATCTTGACCATACCGAGCCTCGAACCCACGACTTTCCTGTCTGTTACCATGTTTCCTTATATAACTACACTATGGCGTGATCCATTAATTTTTTTTTCAGATCATGAATATGATATTTTATATTGGGTTAGAATTAATGAAAACGCTAATTAAAATATAAATACAGCGAACATCTTGATTTCTTGAGCTATAAATAAGTTCTGTTTGTCTCATTTATGTGCCGGTATGTACAAGTTAGAGTGGGCCTATGTATATAAATATATGTAAAAAGTTAAGAAAACAGTAGCTTCATAATATTTTTGTCATAATTTTCATATTTTGTCCTTACGATTTCATATTTTTGTATAATTTTCTTCACATAATTCCTAGCTCTAGTAATGAATAATGATGAAATCAGTTGATTTTCAAAACAATTCAATAAATAATATAATTAAGTGGTCGAAAAAGTGTGTACGTGATCTGAAGTTGAAACATCCTTCCTACGGATCAGTCGGCCGCGGTGACCTGGTGGCTATGTTTCTTGCCTCTAGTTCCGAAGGTCGCGAGTTCGAACACGCCGGGGTCGGTGGATTTTTAAGATGTAAAAATCCAAGGAACAAGATGTCCAAAAGGGACTTTAAGCATGAGTTCCGAGTCTGAAGATTTTCGGGCTCGTAAAAGAACCTCAAGCCTAAATTATTAAAAACTAAATTAGCCTGGTCAAGAAATTCCCGCTAGGGAAGCACCCGTCTCCACGAGGGACGTATAGGGTATATACATACCCTATAGGTCATGTCACTATAGAGTCCGGGTATCTGTGTTATGACTTATGACAAATGAAATTAACTCTCAAAATGTCAAAATTATATTTCTCGTTATAGTTTATTTAAACATATCGAACCGCAGTGAAAACAATCGTGTAAAGCATATCGTTATTGTTAATACACCGCACTGTTCTGTGACTTTGCAATAAATAGAAGACATTCCTACCAATGCATTTTCTATTGATTTAATACAAATCCTAACTAAATTAAACCAATGCATAGTCAATTTCTGGTTTAAGGTTTAATGCATATATATTTAGAATAAATATTTGTCATGTCAAATACAATCTTTATAATAGTATAGAACAGGTAAAAAAAAAGTATAAGGACCCCACATTTCTAAACAATGAGCATGAAATAGCCGCGTTAACAGCCCTACAGAATATTGAACTGGTTTTTATTTCCGTTAGAGGCTGAGTCGACTCCATGACCATGATGACGTCAGAATGTTGAGGATACACTATTTAACTCATGCCCCAAATGGGAGTCAATGACCAATCAGATTTCAATGAATTTTGATTTACAGCCAACCACAGTCGTTTTTCGTCTCGATTTTATCACATTAAAATCAAGCTCCTCCTTTTTAACATTCTGAATAGGTCAGAACATTATTTTGCAGTGACTGAATCTCTAAGAAATACGTTGAATATAACAATTTATATATTAAAATGTAAGAACCCTAGAATGCAAGCGGCTCCCAAATTGTGCCTATATACAGGGTGTAAATGAATTATACCGCATAAATTTAACTATGTATAGAGGGGTATTATATAAGCATTTTGAGATAATGAACTAATGGTCTACGAATAAAAATGTCCAAGTTATGATTCAATTTGTAAAATGGTTGGCATGCAATTGATTATTTCAAATTAAAATGGAAATAATAAGATAGAGACTTTAACTTGCAACAAGCATGCACCTTTAGCTTAGTGGTTATATCAGTCTAATACCGACGCAAACATAAGATTTATGCACCACTTTCGAACCTCCATACAGTACGTGTACATTTTTTTCTTCTTCCTTTATTACGTACGCACAGTAAATTAGTTACATGCGTAGATTTACTTCTGGTTTAATTGTTTATTCATTATTTTACATAACACGGCAATGGAATGTCGGCGCAGTACACGAGTTACAAAACTAATCTATGTACGTATTGTACAGACAATTGTTTGAAAGGTTGCAATCATAATACGATTACTGTAGAGTGCAATAGGTTTCGCAAATATAATATAATATAATATAATGTAATGTAATATAATATATAATATAATATAAAGGTGTTATTATACTGTATAGTACTTATGTACTTAGATAAATGATAGTGCAGTGATTAATAACATGAAGAGGTATAGTGTATGTACACATGATGTTATTGGGAAATAAAAGCAATGCATTTGAGTAAACCAGAAAAAAAAGTAAAGCACCTGCAGACTCATTAAATAAATTGTTCAAATTGGCGACTTCCATTCTCACAACACAGACGACATCGGAGACAAAAGGATTCTCGTACCCCGTTCAAGAAACTATGTGTCTCACGGATCACATCACATGCTGGGATTATGCGTGCAACTAACAGTTCTCTGTATCAACAGGGGTCGCATACACCAGCGTTTCTAGATGTCCCCACAAAAAATAATCAAATGGACTGAGATCTGGAGAGCGAGATGGCCGCACAACAGTTGCATTACCTCTTCCTATCCAACGGCCACAATACACTCCATCCAAATGATTTCGTACATTCTGGCAGAAATGGGGAGGAGCTCCACATGAAACCCCAAGTTAATCCTGATGTGGAGAGGAACTTCTTCTAGTAATGTAGGTAGGACGTGCTCTAAAAATGTCTTATAAATGACACCTAATCTCTGGGGAAGAAGGTAGGGGCCGATGATGTGGTCAGATTTTCATAATCCCACACATGACTGCTCTTCGAGTTCAGAACCAGCCCATCCCCGTTAAATACTGCCTCATCAGGAAAATAAGTGCGGTGGCTGCAGCAAAGCCCAATTACAAAATTAGGCCCGTTGAGCCAAGTCCAGTGACTGTAAGACCTGTACTTTTTTGCAGATGAAAGGGAGCTGGTTTTCATGCAGGACTTCCCATACACTTTGATAGTTCGTACCCATTACACGTCCGATAGCACGAGTACTAGTAGAAAGTTCCTCTTTCACCCCGTGAAGAACATTTCCTTAAAAATCTGCAGCGCGGCGCGTATGTCTTGCACTGGCGTCTACTCTGTTTACCTCTAACGTCCCATGCTCCCGCAAACGCCTATTAACAGACTCGAAGGTTGTTCGGTGAGGATGAAGTTTATCCAGATACCGCCCCGCGTACATGACAGCAGCTCTTACACCATTACCTTGTGCTGCACCATAAATCAGATGCATATCGGCAAGTTGAGCATAACTATAAAGATGTTCCATGATGCTTTCATGATGCAACTGAACTGATGCAGAAGTAACTTCTAATCAGATGTTAATCAACAGAATATGAATTTTGCGCATGCCCATACTGAACAAATTTCAGTGTCAACATATCACAATATACACGCAGTGTACAATAGGAGAATAGGAATTTTGCGCATGTCCTTACTAAACAAATTTCAGTGTAAACTTATCACAGTGAAGAAAGAAAGAGAAAAAAAGTCGCCTGCCGTGATTTGAACCATCAGTATTCGAATATTAAATCCATCACTTTGACCATTAAGTCAAAAGTTAATTACACAGATTCTGCGTGTTTCACTCTCTACTAAGGCTCACGTTGTACCGATTCTAGTAACCAGAGCGCAGTGGGGTGCAATCATCTGCTCAGATCGAAATTTTAAGAAATTTGAAAACTCAAAATTTCATAAACGTTGTTGATGAATTATTTGCAATCAGAATCTCGGGATTAATAACAAGATATGAAGATATTCTAGTATAATGTTCTCTCCTAGTATGCTCTCCTGTTGATTTATCTGTATCAAATGACATTTAGTTTGATTCCCTATAACTCGCCCATTTTCCCTCGTAGACCATTAGTTCATTATCTCAAAATGCTTATATAATACCCCTCTATACGTAGTTAAATTTATGCGGTATAATTCATTTACACCCTGTATAGTGCATGAATGTAACCAGATTCTACTTGCGGGATATAATAGAAAAACATTTGTAGCAATTGATTATACCACAAAAAACACTGTTTGCACTTTCTTAAACGTATTTTTTCCCAGGTAAATACGTTCCAGAAAAATATAATTGACATATTTACATCATAGGACAGAAATTAATTAATAACCTATAATGATGATTCATTTTATCTCCACCAGGATGCATTCTTACAATATTGCGATCCTTTGGCAATAAATTATATGATCTGGTTGCAGTGATGAACAAATGAAACAAACGTTTCTCATTTGTTTTCAACATCGCCGTTTACATTAAGTATATACATATTTTAAAATAACTATATTTAAATATTAAAGTACACAATTATGGAATATTCACCTGAAAGGTCCGCCTCCTCAACTTTATTAGTTATTTAACGGTAGCACTTTCGGGACTAGTCCCATTATCAGCAGGATTCAAAACTGGTGTTTCACTGGAGATCTGGTAGAAGGGGTTACACGTACTGGGTTCGTTTTCGTTTATCAGATGGTCGTTGTTAACTGCTTTCAAAATTTCCATCTCCTCGAGTACGTGTATCTTCGCTGGATTATTTTCTCTGTGCATTTCTGTCGGGGTGTTTTCAATATCCAACATACGATGTCCTTCATGGATAACGTGTTTTACAGAGCTTGATTTTCCTTCTGCGAAAGTCTCGAAAATGTTCTTTAAATCTGAACAAATAGAAGTTTCAACATTAGATTTAAAAAACATTTTGGAGATTTTATTCACGCAGAAGGAAAATCAAGCTATGCAAAACCCGTTATACATGAAGGACATCGTATATTAGATATTGAAAACACCCTGACAGCAATGCACAGAGGAAGTAATCCAACGAAGATAAACGTACTCGAGGAGATGGAAATTTTGAAAGCAGATAACAACAACGACCATCTGATAAACGAAAACGAACCCAGTACGTGTAACCCCCTCTACCATATCCCAAGTGAAACACTAGTTTTGAATCCTGCTGATAATGGGACTAGTCCCAAAAGCGCTACAGATAAAAGTTGAGGAGACGGACCTCTTAGATATTCCATAATTTTATACTTTAATTTTGAATAATACCTCAACGGAACATATCAGGAATCTTATAAAAGTTGACTATATTTAAATAATGATTTGTGAGTAAACAGCTTATTTTTATTCGTTATATAGTCCTAGCAAATGCCACTCTTGATTTCCAAATTATCATAAGTAATGCCACGAGTGATTTCCAAATTATCGATAAATTCACGACTCACGAAGTGAGGAGTGAATTTATCTAGAGAATTTGGAAATCAAGAGTGGCATTTGTTAGGACTATTTAACGAATAAAATTAAGCTGTTTACTCACAAATCATTATTTAACTATAGTTATTTTAAAATATTTATATATTTAATGTAAACGGCGATGTTTGAAAACAAATGAGAAACGATAGGTACGCTTCTACTGCTTCTTTTGTTTATCACTGCAACCAGATCATACTATTTATTGCCAAAGGAACGCAATATTGTAAGAATGCTCTCTAGTGGAGAAAAAATGAAACACATCAATCTGTATATTAATTCATTTTTGATGTCGTATGATGTAAATATGACAATTATATTTTTCTCGATTATTACCTGGGAAAAAATACATTTAAGAAAGTGCAAACAGTGGTTTCTTTTTTTGGTGGTATAATCAATTGCTACAAATGTTGACATGTAAGCACTATTATATACAATCTGGTAGCCGTATTTGTTATAGGCTCAGTCACTGCAAAATAACGGTCAGACCTGTTCAGAATATTAAAAAGGAGGAGCTTTGTTTAATATATGATAATCCTAACACTGATAAATATTTCGTGAAACACGACTCTGATTGGTTGTAAAACAGAAATCATTGAAACGTGATTGGTCATTGACTCCCATTTGGGGCATGAGTTAAATAGTCTAGATAAATTCAATGGTAACTTCGTGACATCGTGAATTTATCGATAATTTGGAAATCACTCGTGGCATTACTTATGATAAAAATCGTGGCCCCATCGGGATTCAAACCCGAAGATTTCGACCTATAGCGTACTACAAGTAAAGAACAGAATTTGTGGGTATTTTAAATTACACATTTCATTTAATCGGTTCGGTAACTCTGATCCCGCACTCCGGGTTTTATTGGAATGAGATTCGCCTATTGTTCACCCTTAGGCTAGTTGGCTTGAATGTTATTTAAGAAAAGCCTCTCCTCTGAATATTTCAACTTAAATATACCCCTGCTGCATTAGAAAAGGGGTATGGTCTCCTGCAGCGAAGGGTTCTGCAGTGCTGCCAACAGAATGTGTAACATGAATAGGAGAGTTCTGGAATAAAAGCGCGCTCCTATCGATCACACAAAAAGTAGTAGTGAGTCATATTCGGGAGCTAGCCAGTTCTCTCCACCCAATGCAATATGAATACTATTGTCAGGGCTACCAACCCGAGGGCTCTTATTTTCCTTTGCGCATTGCAGTGAGTCATAGAACTTGCGATTAGTTAAAAAAAAACAAAGAACTGAAAGCAAGTGAAGGTTTTATCAGGGCTCTGCATTCTTCTACAATATAAATATTAGATGTACTTTTCTTAAGATATGGGTATCCCGAGTATATAATGTTAAAATGTTACTTATAAAATGCAGATTTTAGCACTACTTACTGAATAAACTTACCTCAAGATTTCAGGAGATATTTAAGAAATCTTTGTACAAATTAACACGAGGATTTCTGTTAAAATATACTACTGGATTTTCGTATAATAAAATCATGTGACCACACGCAGTGTTTCCAAAATGGCAGACATCAATGTTTCGTTTCGACAGCGCGCTGTCATTGAATTCCTTGTTAAAGAGGAACAATCTGCTGTTGATATTAATCAAAGACTCAATGTGCTTACGGAGATGCATGCATGGGTGCCAGCAGTGTTAGGAGATGGGTGAAACATTTTAAAGATGGGAACACGAGTATCAAAGATGAGCCTCGTAGCGGTCGCCCACGCTCTGCCTCCACGGATTGCAACAAGGAAAGAGTTGATGCGCTCATTAGAGACGACAGGCGTATCACAGTGAATGAAATCGCTACAAAACTTGCAATAGGACACAATGCAGTGCAAGAAATGATTCACAGCTTAGGTTACCGAAAAGTTAGTGCCCGTTGGGTTCCACGTTTATTCAGTGAAGACCACAAACTTCAGAGAAGAACCATCACCCATAACCTTCTTCAGAGATTTCGAAATGAAGGTGATGACAGGTGACGAAAGCTGGTTTCATCGCTACGAGCCTGAAACAAAACGCCAGAGTATGGAATGGCACCACTTGAATTCGCCATCAAAGAAAAAAGCGAAGACAGTGCAATCTGTTGGGAAAGTTATGGCCAGCGTCTTCTGGGTTGCGCAAGGTTGCATTCTGGTTGAATTTCTTGAACCTGGACAAACCACAAATGCTGCCCGCTATATCCAGACACTTGTGAAGCTCCGTCGTGCACTGCACGACAAACGCCCTGGAAGGAAGATCATTCTGCAACACGATAACGCGCGTCCTCACACTGCTCGTGCCACTGTGGAGAAGATCAGGACATTTGGGTGGGAAACTCTTCCACATCCTCCCTATAGTCCCGATTTGGCACCCTCCGACTACCATCTTTTCGGTTCTGTGAAGGAGCAGATGAGAGGCCAACGCTACGAGACGCTGGAGGATATTCGGAAAACAGTGCGTCAGTGTCTTCGAACAGCTGGAACGGACTTCTATCATAAGGAAATTTTCAAGCTTCTAGAACGCTGGACAAAATGTGTGCAAAGAAATGGAGACTATGTTGAAAAGTAGCACAAAGGTCTGTAAATTAACATGGTGTACTTGGTTTGTCTAAAATAAATATTATGATTGTTTAAAAACATGTTGCTCATGACTTTCAGTATGACCCTCGTATATCGGATTATAGGGAATTCCGGGCCCTCTAAGAAAAACAGAGCATAGAGCCGTATTTCATTTCCTGCAAGAATCAAATTGTCTAATTCCATTTTCTGATATCACATGAAAATACGAGGGTGGATCAAATATAAACCGGAATTTGTATCTGGAGGATCTGGTAGTGAACTGCAAAGGCTGCGTTTTGGAGGGGAAGTTGGTGGGGGTATCTGGAGTAGGGTTCTTGATGTGTCGCACTCCGAAGAGCGGCCGCTTGCTTCAGTACGCCATGAGCGAGCAAGAGGTACACACGTCTGTTGCGCAACACATTATTATTAAGTTTTTGGCGAAAGAAGGCACTAAACCTTCTGAAATTTTGAGAAGGCTCCATGCGCAGTTCGGGGAAGCAACCCTTTCGCAAAAACATTTCAGCGGGCCGGGATTCAGTGGAAAATGAGCACCACCAAAGACGGCAACGAACAAGCATCACTGCAGACAACATTCGTGCTGTACGGGGCCTTATTGAGGAGGATCGGCGCGTAACAATTTCTGAAATTGCTTTACACGTTGGAATAAGCTTCAAGCCATCATCAGTGATGAACTCAAATTCCGAAAATTGTCTGCCAGATGGGTTCCCCGGCTCCTCAGCCAGGAACTCAGTTGACACAAGAAAAACTGACGAAAATGCATTGGACACCTCTGGAACATCCTCCTTACAGTCCAGATTTGTCACCCCGTGACTACCATTTGTTTGGTCAACTGAAAGAAGACCCGGGAGGAAGGCGGATTGCTGACAATGCAGCGGTAGAGGAGTTCGTGCGCAACTGGCTGACTGCATGTCATCCCTCATTCTTCAAGGACGGCATCAAAAATTTGCCAACTCGATGGCAAAAGTTTGTTGGAAATGCAGCAGACCATGTAGAAAAATGAGGTGGTGGTTTTGTATTTTTTTTGTTAATTCAATAAAATTGTAAACAATAATTCCGGTTTATATTTGATTCACCCTCGGAGAAAATGCATGAACCTGATTTTGTTGCAATTACTCTATACAAGAACCTGGTTGATTCATTAAATAAATCTACATTGTATACCATCTGAAAAGAGAATAAGGATTTTGAATATTGTGCGCTACTACACTTTCAGACACTTGCATAATTTATAGCATTAACGATAACGTTGGTGAAGAGTTTTAGCAAATGAAAGAAGAGAGTATAAAGACTTGCATTATACTTTCATTTTTATCAACCGCTATGGTATCGAGGTAGCGCGCTGCCTGGGGCTCGAGTTCGAGTATCAGACGGTTTCCTTGGTGAGGTTTTTTCGGGGTTTTCCTCCCCTGTAAGACAAATGCCAGGAAACTTAAGGCCGAAACTGTCCCTGAACATCACATGGCCATCATAATCATCATTCATACTCGCATTAGATTAGATTTATGCACCACTATTGTCATTGCCCATCATATCATCGGGACAGCGTAACCCGCCTTCTAGGAACCCCAAATCTCAGAAGTGAGTTACAATTTCGCCAATGCCAAGCGAGAACACCAGAAATGTCTGAATGACAACATGAGGCATAGTATAAAAAACTTTTTTCATTTTTTTTTTTAACGTAAGAGAAAAATCGAAAATGGCTCGATGTGCGAAAACTGAATCTTTTTTTCTTCTTCTTCTGGAAGTGAAGAAGAATAAAAGAGTAAATTGTCTGCAAATACTGTTGGCTGTTAAAATACCCAGAGTTTGCCATATACTTGGGGCGGACCAAAAGCGTAGATGCTGAAAGTCATCTTATTACATACAATTGTAAGACACAGAAAAACCCGAATGACATAACAAAATGCTGAGGTTATGTTCTATGATTTCATTCAACAGTGTCAATGAACTTTCACGACTTAATTTTGGGTATTTTCTTTATAATTATTATTCTGGATTTGTATGCATGCATTTTTTCTGTATTACGATTTAACCTCCATCAAATTATTATATTTTTCTGTGTGTTGTATTAATTTAAAATAAACACACTATGTAATTTATTAACTTTTATATATCAACCGTTTACAAATGCAATTTTAATTTCTCATTAAAGTAATTTTGAAATCATTACTTTTCATTGCGACTTGTGTGGTTTTCTTAAAAGTGCTAAATTTCTAATTTCAAAAATGGAAAAAATCACCACCTCTAACGATAACAAACATGAAAGTGAAATAAAGTTATATTATTTTCGTAGATTCATGTTGATAATTCTAGCCTAGGAGGTGCCAAAAAGAGCTCAGAAAACATCGCTACATGTCATTAGTAATACTTTGTCCAATAATTAACAAGTAACACGAAGTCATTACGGGCCGCTGGAATTTCTTAGATTATGGAATACAACAGGGATTATTATTTAAACAAAGTAGGATTAGATCACATGCTAAGTTAGCTGGATATCCCTCAGGTACAGCTGCAAGTCAGAATGATACAGAGTAAAACTGTAATACCCACTAGAATACAATATCCCTCAGAATGAATTCGTTGGATCCATTGTGTACGTCAACACAATGCCATCGCTTCTCCATTTGTTGGTTATTTCGGAAACAATATCAAATTCACGATAGTAAAGAAAACAATAACCCTCCAGGGGCATGTTTCATAAAACTAGCAATCTGCTTATAAATGGAATACACTGACAATTTAGACTGCTAAAACTGAAACCTATTTACAAAGTAGCAGTGTAAAATAATAGAGTAGTTATGGCTCACGAGCACCAGTTACCAGTATAATCAAAATGGTGTTTTATACGAGTACTACTAATTTACACTCCTAGCAAGTATATTTTATGAGTTAAGAAATACTGTCAAAAGTAGCTAGGAATGTATAAAACTTTTATAAATTTATTTTAGTTTCTACAATTTTCCTAAAAAAAGTTTTCTTATAGGTCCATTTTTCATTTTTAAATGATTTTGATATTCTGACAACTTTTCTAAAGAATAATATTACAAAACAATGTAACAGAGGCACTATATTTTGGGGCCGTGTACAAATGCAATTGCATACAGAAGGCTATGAAACCCAGCAGAGTGATTTATTTTTGTCATGTCATACACTAGTATACTCTTTGCATGAAGTTACACTAACTGATAAAATGTAGAGTAAAAAATAGCATATTTAGCAGCGTAGGCTTTTTATGAAACAGGATATACAAGACTGCTATCTGTATATTTTACACTCCTAAAGCAATCACTAAAATTAGTAATTTTATGAAATAGATCTGCAGCTTTATATTATGTAAGGCATGAACCACGAATACTATCAACTGTGATTAATTGCTTCTGTTCGTATTACTATTTCCGTTATGGGTAAATATAGGCATATTGTTAAAATAACCTATGGAAGAGGTTCCGATTAGGCGGCTGTTCAGGAATTATTAGGTTATAGAAAATGGCGATAAAAAATACTTGTCTGAACGGACTACGATGAAGAAAGCAACCCTCTGCCGAGGATAGAACATGTTCCAAAAGATCTACAGTGTTTTAAAGATTTTAATAGTTGAGGAAACTATAGCGATGAAAGACTGACTACATATTTATATAACAGAAAGAAGTATAATACAAACTACGAAAAGAAATTTGAAGTTTGGGGCGAATAAATTTGCAGACGTTACAGGCTGAATAATTATATATATATATATATATATATATATATAATGGTTAAAAAGACCTATTAACAAAAGTTACAAAACCTTCCATATTACAAAAGAACAGAAGAATATCCTTATATAAAAAGTTATGTTTACGGAAATGAAGCATCGACAATGAAAAACAAGGACAACCATCGAATTAAAACAGCTGGGTGAAGTTCAAGATCAACACTAAGGCCATTCCCGATGGGATCGCAAAATAAATGAAGAAAGATTGCAATAAATTCAGTTAGAATCAGTTATCCATTTTACAAAGAATTATCAGTACAATTGGAAAACTGATTTACAACGTATATCCAAGGAAATAATACAAAATGTCATGCTTTACTACCGTCCATATATAGATAGAGATCTTTGGGCCATCCGAAGTAGAAATGGATCGAAAATCCGGCCTTGGGATCGTAAAAGGCGTTACACTTGTGTGAAAGTTGATGAAATAGTTAAAACATTTTTTTTATTCAATGCCCCAGGTTTCCCATTATTTTTCAGGATACAGTTATTGCAGTCGTAAATGTGCAAGTGATTTTGTAACAGTAAAAATACTTTAACATAAAATACATTGCAGGAATCTAAAATGTGATTATAAATAATTTTATTTAATAGGAATTCATGCAGAGTTCCGTGCGGTCATGTACCTCCGAGTTCGATAGTGTCAAGGGTTAGTCAAAATAAAATAGAAGCAGCATAATATACAATTTACTATGCAAAATCCTAACCTAAATAATAGGAAATCTACGCTTAACCAACACCCACCATAATATGAGAACAACCATTCTATAATATTATGATTAAAATGTAGTTACTCCTACGTAACTTAATCAATTAAAAATGAGATATTAAACGTTAAAAATGTTATTTTGTAAAATTAAATCGTAACAAGAAAATAAAAATAATTCCAGATACAGTTTCGAAATCTACGCTTAACCAACACCCACTATAATATGAATAAACATTCTATAATATTATGATTAAAATATAGTTACTCCTACCTAACTACTAAATCAATTAAAAAAAAGAGATATTAAACGTTAAAAATCTTTTGTAAAATGAAATCGCAATATTAACATAAAAATAATTCCAGATATAGCTTTTGACGAGAAAATATGGTACAATCTACTATCATCACCAAATTCACAAAAACTGTTTACCATGCCGACATAAGTTACGAAAGGTTGTCGGTAAAATTATTATGACAATAGATCAATGCTTTAGTGGGGGACAGCGTCCACACCCCCCCCCCAATATATGTGGTGAATTTTTTAAGCCTACTTCCTTATAATTTACTATAACGATATTGCCGGAAGTATGTGTACATACTTTGAGTCCCCATCCTCATTTTTTTTAATTAAAGCGCTGTAATATACGACCCGCTTACATATCATTAGAGAAGTGTGAAACATATTTTGAAATTCAACACATCTAAAATAAATGATAATAGTAGAAAGAAAACATCATGGAATGTTAATGACAAAAAGAACCGGGATGCCATCTCAACCCACCTCAAGCACTGGTGTTAGTAAAATCTACTTGTCACATTTCCAAACACCAAAATATAAAACTACGAGTAAACTGATACTTAAATGATCTTTTATTATTAACCGGAGATCAGAACATATGCGATATTCTTCTATTTTCAGTAAATCTAGATATAATTTTCATTAATAAATGCGGTTATATTTTGAAAAGTAGGGTATGTACCAATGTAATATTCATGATTTCCTTACATCAACGTAACAGTAATGATTCTCTTAAATAAACGGGAATAAAAAAATTAGTCCCGTCCCATAGCCGAGTAATTAAGGCAAGAATGCATGGGGCAGAGCTACGGGAATTGCCCAGGTTCGAGTCTCCATGGGTAATAAATGTTGTCATGGAAATTCGGTCAGAATGGGACCGATGCCCACCCATGATCGTGAGAAATTTGGGTAGCTACGATAAGTAGCGGCACTAAGTTGAGAAAATCCGTTATAACGGCTGGGGACCCTACATGCTAGCCACGTGTCACCCTTGCCACAGATGACAGTCTACCTCTGGGATTAACACATTCAGGTGTGAGGCCAACTGCCGGCTGGTAGGCTAAGGGCTTCTAGGGCTGTCGCGCCATGGAGTTTGTTTTTAAATAAATAGTAATTAGAAAATTAATTTCGTTAATCTAAAAGTTTTTCCGGTTTAATAATGTAACTACATTCTCCGGTGCCCCAATATTGTGTGTTATATACTGAATTCAGATTTCTTCTCCAATATTCCCTATTACTCGATTATACTTCCTCTATTCTTCTATCTCTCACTGTTGTTTTTATACTCCGAATCCAAGTAACGATTGTTTCCCCTTTCTTCAACCTCCCATTCCAACACCTTCTTCGGTAATTGTTCTTCAGCCATTATTTTCACATGGCCGTACCATTGCAATTGTACATAATCCAATATAGAATTACTTAATATTATTTTTTTTAAATCTTGTTTCTTTTTTATGTTAAAGCAGTTCTCCAAAAAATTAATTTACATAGATAATTTAGAATTTAATTAAAGCATATCAATATTTATTTAAATGTAGATTTATGCAAGCTAAAAACTACATCACCGCATAAATAACAGTACAAGGTTCGATTCTGGAAAACTTGTTTTTATATGGGTGATTTAATGGCAATGCAGTTATCGTACATATATGGAAACCTGGGAACACTGGCCTGAGTCATCCTCGCTATCAGCCGCTCACGTAACTACTAACAACAATCAGAAGCGTGCCACAAATCTACTGTCCTGTGGACCCGTTTCAATTTATATTCCGTCCGCTTCTCCCCCCTCCCCACATCACTGGCTAGCGATTAAGTCATGTGAAATAAAACAGCATGCATTGTTCTGCTCCCGCCAGTCTGCCCCCGGCAACTCCTCACCGAACTGCAACTTCAATTTTCTCATGACAACAAGAATTTATTCCCGTATCAATACAGCATAAAAGCACGGTTTTTGTATGTGTACTTTCCCATTGTAACGACCATCATACTTTGTCTACACTTTTTAGCGAATTTCGAAGGAACGGTGTTTATTTATATATATATATATATATATAATCCTACCTAGTAGACACCGTCCACAGTATAAAAAAAATATGCGCGTAGACAGGGTGTTTAAAAAAATGACAACTTCAGTTATGTATTCCTCATAAGTAGACAATAAAAACAGTTCATTACAACATGTGTCCAGAAATGCTTGGGTTCCAAGTTATGGTATTTAAAACAATGATATTCACCAGAATGTTGCCGTGACGAGTTATTAACAGGACACTCTGACTGTTAATATCGAGCCGAATGGTACATTGAGTGTTGTGTTAAACGTTCGACTGTGCGATAAGTAAAATTAAGGAACTGGCGGAAGTAAACTTCATGTACGGTAAGGCGAACGACAATGCTGCACTGGCTCATTTGTGCCAGGAGAGATACCCAAACCGAAGATATCCAGATCGGAGGGCATACGAATGTTTCCATTGCCGTCTGTGCGCTCAGGGGAAGTTTACATCTCCTGTTTGCAGCATGCCCTGGTGCAGAACTACAGGACTTGTAATGGTTCGAGTTCCCATGGGGGTAGAAAGTTTCTCATGCAACTTAGGCCATTATGGGACGGTGTCCACCCAGCATCGTGAGGAATTTGAGTATCTACAATAAGCAGTTGCTCTAGGTTGAGGAACCCAGCTATAACTACGGGAGCACCCGACATCCAACCTCACGTTTCACCTTAAACTGGATACTTATACATTTTTATTTTTGAAGGGATAGAATTTGAATTGGAATATTTAGAGCCCCCCCCACCACCCCCCGGGTTACCTCGGGCATAATGCCCTTATCCCCGGGTCTGCTCTATATCCCCAACTACTATCTAATCTTTATTAAAAAAGTAAGCATAATACATACCCCCCCCCCAAGAGCTATCACCTTGACGTGGTGGGGGGGGGCTTAGTACCCGATGAACCAGACGACCCTACTGGGGAAGATTGACTTAGGTTAATCTTGCTGGTGGGTAAGAGGCGAGGGGAACTAAGTATAGCTCACAACGAGGGAATGGCGTCTGCATCCATATTGGGCGGCCACATCTTCGTCAAGTCTTCAACGGTCAACAGGGCGACAAGGAATAGCACAGCTAAACTTGTAGGGCTTGAAGAGCGGAAGAAGCAGCCCTCTCTTGGTGGGTTGATACCCAGAGGAGCATGTTTGGAGGTTCAGAGGAAGCAGGCCTTCCACCATCCTTGTCCTGCGAAGCGCTGGTAACGCTTCTAGGAGACATTCATCTTACTGAGAAGCTTCATGAAACAAGCAAGATGAAGACGTGATGTTGGAAGACCTAGAAGACGTTGGGCTGATGCATTATGAAGTCGGAACGGGCAACTGCCTAATCCCTGGGGTGATAATGATAATACATACATATTTCGGGTATGTAAAGTGTAGATGTTACATAAGTAAAACATGTTGTGTGTTTGTTTGTGTTTCGTGATACATAAAATAAATATACATAGGCCTAATACTTAAAGTAATGATAATTGTTTTGATGATACGTGATATGAGAGTAATTGTGTTGTGTTTGTTAGTGTATGTGTTTTGTAATTTGCTGCTTGTTTGTGTTTATGTGTCTATGTGTGTGTGTGTGTGTGTGATTGTGAAGATGGGAACGTTAATGACAGGTCATTCTTTTTCTGCCATCTTCTTCTGTTCTTAATCGTAGAACTCTACCGATGTAGCGTGTGATTGCTTTGTACAGTTGCTTCCTTGTCCAGTACTCCAGGGGCGGCGGCCAGTGGACTCCTCCCTCCATGGCTGCAAACTCGAGTTCCCTTCTGAAGACACCGTACTTAGTGCAATTATATAGCACATGAGTGACGGTGTCCTCTCGCTCAAAGAATACAAAACTTTATATTCAGAAGAGACCAGACGATACTAGTCGGCGACACTGTGATCACGCCAGACTTATATCAGACACCATCAGATGGATTATCCAGGAAAGCATTTTCGAGGAATTGCAAGAACGATGGGAAGCGGCAGAACATGGACGCATAACATTCGAATTTCTGCATAACATCAAGGAAAGGCTAAAGAAAACTTGGATCTAACCAAGTCACCATATCACGCAACTCCTGAGCGGCCACGGCTGTTTCAAAGTCAAACTCCATGAAAGAGGCCTCACACGAACGCCTCATTGCGATTGCTTCGGAACAGAGCTGGACACTGTACAACATGTCCTGTACGAAAGCATCAGATATGAGGCCAGACGAAGGGACTTACGCGAGGCTGCACTAAACGGTGATATGAACTGGCCGCCTCCTCCGGTTTTGGACAGAAAAACAGCCATATCAAGCTGTGAGAAAGTTCATCGGATGGGTCCTTACTCAACGCCAAGAGAAGGTCATCCGCAGACAAAGAAGAAGGGATTAGATGTAATCTAGCAATAAGTTAGTAAATTAAGTATTAGTTTTAACGCTTAGGTTAAACAACACCATGTAAATATTACTAGATTAGGTAGTAGATTTAAGACTTGGGTTAAGGATTAATATGTAAACATAACTGTATATAAGTAGTATTAAGAGCAAACACCCGAAACTTGTGTCCAGAATATGAACAAAATAAAAACAGCAGAGAGTAATTAGGGACAAGAGCAGACCTGGGGATATGGGCATTAAGCCCGAGGAAAAACCCAGGGGGATGGTGGTGGGGCTCTCAATAAAAATAAAAAATAAATAAAAATGACGGTGTCCTCTTCAGGGTTGTCGTAGTCGCACACTGCTGTTTCGGCGAATCCTCTCTCAAACAGTTTACCCTTGAAATGTCCATGCCCGAACAGCAGTTGTGTCACGTTGTGGTTCGGCACTATCCATGGAATGCGCATTCTCTCCCGTACTCTACGAAAGAATTTCTGAGTTTGACGACCATGCTGTTCTTGTTCCCATTGTTGTTGCCATTTTTCCTCAAGGTGAGCATCGATGATTCTATAGGTTGCGTCCCGTTCATCTGGTTCTGTGTAAAGCTCGGGGGTGAGAACTATCTCTTCAATGTAGATTGGAAGTCCTCTACGCAGCCCGTAGCGATGAATTGGAAAACATCAGAATTGTAATTTGTGATAATACATGTGGTTGAGGCAAGCAGCCGGCTTGTAGGCTAAGGTCCTTCTAGGCCTTGTCGCGCCATGAATTTTAATACCATTAACAAGCTACCACACAGGTTTTTCTTTATTTTCTCATAAATCGCTACGTTATCTTAAATCATGTCAATTAAATTATCCTGTTTTGCCACAACTCATTAATTTTGCTCTAAAGCAGGTTCAAGTGTCTGGGATCATCTTCAAAACACCGTTATGAGTATCCTGTTTTCAACACACGGTGGACTTATAAGGTAAACTAAATGCCAAAATATAAATTCCGAAGTTTTAACATTTTATATGAAGGAAGCTGTGTAGGCAGTATTTATTTAATGGCAATCTTTAACTCAGGTCATTAGCCAATGGTGACAATTTAATCAGCCCTTTAGTTAACAAAAAAAAAAGTATCTGGGGGACTGGCCTTTATACGAGATTTTATCAAGAAAGTCCACCGCTGTGGTCTAGAGGTAGCGTGCTGCCTTGTCAGGCAGCGGGCCTGGGTTCGATCCCTGGTCGGGGCAGTTTTTCTGGGTGAGGTTTTTATCGGGGTTTTTACTCACCTGTAAGACAAATGTCAGGAAAACTTTAAGGCCCAAACGGTCCCCGAAATCATATGGCCATCATCCTTACCATTATCATTATCATCATCATCATCCTTCACCAGTGTGGGAAGCAACGGGAAGCTACCACACCTACACAATTCCCTAGTAAAGCTGCAAGCATAGCATGAAAATGCAGAATTACTATGGATTACTATGGATTTATCAAGAAAGTTACATAAAAACTATATCTTTATATATTTAAAAGTTCAGTCTGCGTATGTTTGTGCTCTCAAAAATTGAAAATTAATCGGTCAATTGTCTTGAAATTTTGACACAGCGTTGCATTCGAATACGCGTTGTGTGTTTTTATAGTAAAATGAAATTTTGACACAACGTTGCATTCGAATATGAGTGTGTTCGAAACGACTTCCAATTTCCAATACGCCTTGCGTTCGCTATGGCTGCTACCAATAAAGCGAAGAGCAATCTTTGTAAGGGTGCGGTTTAGAAAATCTCATGTAAATTAGTTCAAAACAGAAAAATGGACGAAGTTTGTACGGACTTCAAAGCCATGGAATTTAAAGGAGAAGCCCCGGCAATGTACTGCGCGACAGGAATTCATTTATTTAAACCACTCAACATATCTTTATGAAAATTCTTTTCACTTATTCAACTAAATATAAAACATGCATTAATTTATGTTGGTGTAGCAGTGCACGCCGGGTATTAGCTAGCACTGTATAAAGAATGAGAATTCGTTGGCAAAAAATTACTAAATGGTTTCGGAATATTGTTATGGTAAATTATAAGGAAATATATACGTGCAAGGAACGACAAAATGTCCAGATGCTGTTAATTCCAAGCTTGATGTACTTTCACATTTCTTTGTTGTAATACACGAATATTTTTCTTATGGTTTTAGTGTCTACGGGTGGAAACTATACTCGATAAAAAAAATCTCCATAGCGAGACAGGTCTATACAGCCTTAGCCAACCGGATGACAGCTCGTCTCACATTCACACGCGTCATTTATATAGGCGAACGATTATCCAACCAGTATAGTGATGAGATGTAGTCACATGTCGGGCCACGCATCCGTTATAGCCAATTTTCTAAACCTGGAGTCGCTACTTATTGTAAGTTCCCAAAATCCTCAAGATGTATACCGATCACATATTGATTGAAATTACATTACAAATGTCTTCCCTCAAGAGGACTCGAACCAGCGCAGTCCTGTAATTACCGGTATGCGCGATGGCGTGATGCCTTACACGACTCGGCTAAGGAAAAACTATGTTCACCATTTTACATAATAAATCGTGGCACAACTGTGAAGAGCCAGTGGCAACTGAAGTGACAGATGCCACGACTAGCAAAGACAGTAGAGGGAGATCTACTGCATCACTTCCAATCCGAAATAAATCATATTAATGGTTTACACCCACTGAAAACAAAATTGGTCTAGGGCATCATGCCTTGGCGCTGAGCAAGAGAAGTGGTTCTAGTCTCCATGGAGAATATTTTTCTTATGGAATTTCCGCCAGTATGGAACCGGTGTCTCCCAGCAACGTGAGCTATAATGAGTAGTTTGATTCAAGTTAAGAAACCCATCTGTATGGAGAATTAGAGATAACAGTGGCGTAAGTTATTTTCGTCAGCAGTAAAATTCTACCAATTGCAGGCCTATTACTATCCTCTGATGACGTTACACTGCATGAAAGACCCTAGCTTCTCTTATAACAACATTTTATTCCTTTCTTTGCAAATCCTTAAGTCTCCATCTCCTAACATCCATTCTTCGTAAGTTATCCTTTACATGATCTAACCATCTAAGTCTTTGTAATAATTTTTAAAAACCTGTACATTAAATTTAATTAGTCTGAACCGAAAGTGCGATTTTCGGTTCGCTACTGCAGTGCCGTTATCCTCCCTGAACAGAAAGATTCGTGAACTATGCCAATATCCTTTCTCTATGCATCTACCCCCACTCTCCTTTTTACCTCTCCTGTTGTGCTGTTTGTGCTGCGCATCTCCCCTTTTACCTCGGAACGCTCAAATACGCAATGCACATCGAGAACATTATCATTCGATCCTAACTTTGAGTTGAGACAACGTCGTCTGGAGCCGCGAGTGGCGTGGTTTAAGTTTTGGTCCTTAGGACCGGGGAAAGACTACCCTGGCTTGGACCGTGGTATGAATGTTGTGTGAGGTATGATATAGTTTTGTGATGTTAAGGATTATTATTTATTTTCTTTTTGTTGAAGAATGATCAAGTATTTACATTTGTTATATGTTTCATCCACTTCAGACGTCTTGTTTATATTAAACATCATTTTTATATATATCCTGGTTAATGTTCAAGTTATTTATGTGCATGCTGCTGTTTGATATTCCTGTACTGAAACTTACTTATTTAGGAGATCATTCTAGCTTCCTTTTATTTTCCGTCTAGCTTTCATGATTAATAACAATAATGATACATTCAATTTAAAGTACTCTAGTGTTTTGAGATCTATTGTTGAGTTATGTTTAAGTGTTTAGGAAAGAAAGATGAATCAATCTTTGCCTCCTGATTAATAACCTCGGATGTTATGAACTCTACGCTAGTATATACAACGGAAACAAAAGACGATCCAAAAGAAAACAGCACAAATGGTAGCAGTCAGAGTGGTTATATATATATATATATATATATATATATATATATATATATATATATATATATATAACACCGTACAAATGGTTTGCAGTGCGTGGTTTTTTCAATATACACCGTACAAGTCTTTATGTTAAATTTGGTTTCAAGTATAAAATGTTAGTTCCCAAATTTATTTTCATTTATCGTTATCTTAAATTATGATAAACAAAGAAATGTGACTTACACCACTTCAACTCGTCCATATGTGAGTCAACCATTAGGGTCTAATGAGAAATTAATGGGCGAATGACATATACACTTTTCCATAAACAAGATAGAGGCAAACTTTTCTTGAATTCATTGGCATATCTCTTAAAAAGCAATTTTTGGACACTGTCAAAATGAAAACCATCGACCCAGATTAGATTGATTTTGTGAATCTCGGATTATGATTCTAGCTGAGTCCAGTACTATCACTGCGATCGACTCTAAGAAAAATCTTTGTTTTTTTATCATTTGAAACCTCAATGTATACCGGTAGTTTATTTGTTCGCTTCTCTCCAAGTATTACACGCAAACTGTGGAAAACTCGAAAATGCGGCCAATCTTGTTACCTCATCCTAGTCAGACTGTAGTAAAGTTCACAATAGGATCCGCTGTAATGAAGACGGCGTCGTAATGCTAGCGTCGGAGCGGCTGTTTCACCAAATGTTACGGCCGTCATATTCAATCTCCAAGCCTGCAAGCTCCATAAAAACTTCAAACTCTCTCAACCAACTTTTTTTTTATTTAAACTCTTCCATTACTCCGTTAATCGAACTGTAACAAGGTAAAAAAAAAAAAAAAAAGTAGGGAATAACATTTAAGCCACATTCCCTCGTCTCTTTTTTACGACTGTTAAATGAAACGCTGGCGGTTTAAACTTCACAGTTGTATTTTATATCCAACTCTTGAGTATATGAAACCTTCGCCAACATGTAAAATCAAATTCCTAACGAAATTACACCTACTCAAATTTCATTTCTACCATGTTAGCGTTCCAAAACCCTCGTTGCAAAGATCCGAATGCTTCCCCCCCCCCCCGGTTTTATTTAACTTGTGAAAAAAAAAAAAAGACACTACACGAAGGCAACATCCGATAAAATGGCCATATTTTACTCAATAAACCACGGTTTAAAATAAAATAAAAACTAACACTGGAAATTTAAAAGCATATTTTATTTAACGATGCTTATTAGCATCGTAATTCAAATCTGTGCGTGAAAGGGGAGACAAATTTTATTTAGACGCATGTTATTTAAGCCTTGAGAGTATTTTCTGTACTGCAAATCTATGATACGTGACCCACGACTCCACTTCCCTTCAGAAGGAAGGCATACTAAGAATTATCACGCACTTAAAAATCCACGTAGTTCGGTCAGGTCTTAACCCGCGAACCTAGGAACGTGAGACAAGCGTGGTAACAATCCACGAAGCTCGACAGGAAATTTAAAATTAGTAGACCTATACGATAAAAATTAACGCAATTTATATACCACCATAGCAACAGCTTTAGCCCACAAAACATTCCCAAGAAAAATTCAGATATACAAAAACATCATTAAGCATACAATAATATATTATAAGATATTCTCGATCTTATTTTAGACCGTGAAAATAGTAATAGGCTAAGCCTACATCCTACAGTTCATCGGATTTCATATCGTCGTCAGTCCTAAATTCGATAATACATATTTTGTTAGTTATTGTTTTTACGTTTAAATAAATAATAGTTTAAAAAACTAAAACAACACGCTTTATTAGAAAACCGAACAAAAAATGAAAAATAATTTTAATTTCCAACACGCTTGTGATAAAATTAAAGTGGTCAACAAAGAAATCATCTCCAACACATATAGAATAAAACTAGAGTTATCTACAAAAAAATATAATTTTACCATAATAAGCGTGGGATGATCTATATAAATAAATATATTTGATAATAAACATATATTGGTAAAAGTAAAGTCTCTAAGAAGAAAACGTAAAAACCATAAAAAGCACCCCACGCTTTTGATGGTAAAATTATTTTTTTTTTGTAGATAAATCTAGTTATATTCTAGATGTGTTGGAGATGATTTTTTTGTTCACCACTTTAATTTTATCCCAAGCGTGTAGGTAATTAGAATTATTTTTCATTTTTTAGTTAGGTTTTTTTTTTTTAGTTTGGTTTTCTAATAAAGCGTGTTGTTTTAGTTTTTTTTAACTATTATTTATTTTTTTAATTTATAGTTTGACATAAGCCGGAATCCCATGAAAATTTAATTGCTTAATACTCTTCTAAAAATCCTCCGGGCGGGATTTGAACCAACGATCTATGGATTACTGAAATTATATACCACTACAGTCCACCGCTCTACCAACTAAGCTCTTACAACGATTGACTGAAAATTCGGCAAGTCCGCAACCTATTATACTGGTTTTTATTTTATTTTTTTTATTTTCTGATGATTCTGGCCAGGATTTTAAAAAAATATTGTATTGCCATGGGTCCTTTAGAAACATACAAAGTTCAAGTCGATCCAATGTTTTTAAGTTGGTGAAAATCGTGTTCAAAGATTTCGTTACGTAGATACAGGTCAGTTACATAGACAGATACAGGTCAAGCTAAAATAAAGCGTATAAAAACAATAGAAATTACTGAAAGCACCCCCCCCCCATAAAAGATGAATAGAAATTAAATCTCGTTTCCATAGAGCAGGAGTGGTAATATAAGAGTTTGAATGTAAATAATTAGACTCCATAGCGCAACAGATCTATAAAGCCTTTGGTTTAGCAGCTGCCTGCTGGCCTCACATCCATATGTCAATCCTAGCCAGTATAATGATGAAATATTGTCAGTATATCGGCTCCCCTTGCCGTTGTAACTTGTTTTCTAAACGTGGAGCCGCTAGTGATTTTAGTACAGTCTCATGATGCTGGATGGGCAGCTGACAAAAAAGCTCCTTGAAAAAGTTTATTTCACCATGGGGATTCTAAATAGCGGAAGTCCCGTAGCTCCACACTAAGGCATGATGCCATAAACCGCTCGGTTACGGCGCAGAACAGTATATGAGATCTGTATAATTTTATCCTATAATCTTTAATACAAATTTGGTTTTAAAGTATTATAAGTTAGTAATCATAACATTTGCAAAAATCTGATATATTTTTCTATTTATATAAAAGTAAAGTAAAGTAAAGTAATCCCACTACACGCCTCGGGAGGCCCTTGGGGTAGTAGGAGGTTAAGGCTCCCACTTTTTCTAGACAATCGGCACTTGGTGTCAGCCGTGTTGTCAGCCCTGCGTGACGGCCGCTTTACCCCCAGAACAAGCGTCTGGTACTCATTTCCGTTAGAGGCTGAGTCGACCCCAGGGCCATAGTGCCGCCAGAAGGTTTTGGTCAGTGCCTTAACCACTACGCTACGGCGTGCCCCCTTTCTATTTATATAAGGAATCAAAACAATGAACTATAATCTTGAAAACATTGTAAATACTGTAAATGTTTTCGTTATGAAGTGGAAACTTTTGAAAATTATTTTTATATCCCCAGTTTGCTAGTGCCCAGCAAATGAAACTGACAGTTTATTTTCACCTGGATATGTTTATATAAAAATTAGCATGTCTTCGTAATTGTATTGACAAACCAATTTCTGAAAGAACGGCATTCGCGCGCATGCGTTTCTACAGCGCGAATCGACCGCAGATTGTGTTCTTGATCACATCATGGCGTATCCCCCGGAAATCTGTACAATGTGCTGACCAGACAAAATAAATGCTTTCTGAAGAAGAATCTAGGAACGAGTGGAGAAGGAAGATTACAATACTAAACGACGCAGTTCAACATACATTAAGCTCGAATCGCAAGGAATAAGAAACCAGTACTCTAATTCTCTTTCCTCCTTAAAATTAGAGTTCTCGTTCCAAGATAACAGTAAATAACAAAGATCCAGCAATACAATTTAATATATGGCACGAATATTAAAATAAAACCGGACAAGCCGGTATGTTAATTCAATAATTGAAACGAGGTAGAAAATCTTGGGTTCTCATTAGAATAAAAAAATAAAATAAAAACTTTGAATTTGACGGGGACTAACGGGGAAGTTCATTGCTTAATTTGACACTAAGGTAAAATGGATGCAGACCTTTGGATACCCTTTGGATAGTAGGAGGTTTATGCTCCAACCTTTCTGGAAAATCGGTACAGGTTAGCCGGAATGTCAGTCCTGAGTGAGGGCCGCATTTGCCTTCAAAGCTTTATGTCAGGTACTCATTTGAGTGGAGGCTGAGTCCACATACAAAATATGTCTAGATAATACTCAAATTTACTCTAAATCAGGCCAAATAGACAGTTTTAAACTTTTTTTATTTTATTTTACTAAGTCTATTTCCGTACATCCCCACCTGGGACAAGGGTGCTCCCTTGCGGGAGTTACATGTCAAAGGCTTTTATACTAAATTAATGGTTTCCACACTCGACAAATTCCTGGCACCAGTTTTCTAGTCTACAGAAACTGTATAAGAATCGCCATTGCCTTCTGAATATAATATGGAAGCAATGCACAATTGAATATCATTAACACTTTATTAGAGATGGGACGAGAGTTTTAGAAATTTAGCCTTTACAGAATATATAAAATTGTTGCGCATCATTTTTAAAAGCTATATTTTTTAAAATATGGTTCATATGAACATAATAGTCGGGTTTATCCAATTATCAGTAAGAATGTGAAGACTCCCACTCAATCCCATATAGCAAACTCAGCTAATTTCGTGATACTAAGCTTTTAGAATAGTGTACCTTAATATTATGAACATTTCTGGTTAAGTTTTTGTAATATTAAAGTTCAGGATCCATCCAGCCATCCATAGTAATTCTGCCCGAGGGCAGGCCTTTTACTGCAATCAAAGCATTTTCATGCTATGTTTTGCAGCTTTACTAGGGAATTGTAGGTGTGGTAGCTTCCCGTTGCTTTCCACACCGGTGAAGGATGATGATTGCCGGATGATTTTCGGTGACCGTTGGGCCTTAAGCTTCCTGACATTTGTCTTACAGGTGAGGAAAAATCCCCCCAGAAAACTCACCCAGGAACCTGTCCTGACCGGAAATCGAACTCGGGCCCGCTGTGTGACAAGGCAGCACGCTACCTCGAGACCACAGCGGTGGACCAAAGTTAAGGATATATGAATGAAATATATATATGGTGAGCTGTCGAATATATACATATTCAACCCTTTACACGTATCACGGAACCACAGATCACATTTTCAATATTGTATTCGTTCAAATTTAGTGTCGAAGAATATTTACTCAAAAATGTTCTTCAAACACAGACAAGTATTAAATCTAACTGTTAACATGAATGAAAACACTTCCTCTACAAGTTAACATAAGGAACGCTGTTATCACAACTATGAAAACACAGCAAGAAAGTAGACTTCCCGCCATCTAAGAGACAGAAAAATAATTTGTTTTCCTTGCGAGTTCAACTTCGTTACAAACGAAAGAAAACATATAACGGTATTATCCGTGTCACGAAATTAACCGAGTTTGCCCAACCTCTATTTAATTTAATTAATTGGATTATGAGTATCAGATGTAAACAAATTTAACTGATAACACTGATTTTTTTTTGTGAGACGTTTGCAAATCATCTTAAACAGAGAATTACTTTGGATAATTCATCCACACACTGTACTTTGTGTAAAATGTCAATACACGGCCGATAGAAAATATTTCATGAAGATTTTCTTTTTGAAAGAAGTAAAATACATTCATATGGGGATCATTATTGTTCATGATGCTATTAAGGTTGAAACCAGCCAGTTCAATGGAAGCCATAGCCTCTATTCCAAGCCATTTTGTGAAGGAAGCGGTTAAATGGGAATGGAAAGCAGTACACGGGGCTTCAAAACGCGTTCTTTAATGTCATATTGTTCGAGACGGGCCCCATCTTCCCAACATAGGAAAACGCTCAAGTCTGCAAAACAGCCATTTCACGGCAGAGGAATAGGAGAAGGAAGCATAAATGAATAGCTATCACTTAGAAAGAAACTGCACTTTTAATAGTAATGCTTCAAGCTACCATATAACGCGCTCCATGTTACAATATGGCTCCTGTGCTAAGCACATTCCATAATAACAAGACGTTATGGGATGAATCTGACCTCTGTAGTTTTCCATCACAATATGCCCACACACATCAAAATGATCCACAAAAGTGAAGGCATAAAAGTCTCTAAGTTTTCTATTATTATTATTATTATTATTATTATTATTATTATTATTATTATTATCATCATCATCATTTTCTGAGTTCTTTAAACTCAGTTCTCTAAACTTTTTTTGGCTTGACTGCCAAGAAGCCAGACTACCTCAATTCACAATCTTGGCGCCATCTCTTAGCTTTGTTTCATACCCATTAAAAATTGAGCATATGATACAATTTGGGGATATTACTGGAACTAGTTAAGTTAGAAAAAATAATGATGTAATCTTACACGTAAATTTGAAATAAAATTTCCCAAGCGTCAAAGCAATATCGTCCCAAGGACGACCGCAGTGGTCTTGCATTAATAACTTTATTTTATGCAAGGGTATCAATTTCGATTTCTAGTAATGTTACATTTTCTGTTTTAGGTTTTTCAATTTCCCTCAACTATAACGTAAACTGTAGGTAATTCGGCCCAATATGTCCCTGAAAAATCACCGGTTTCATAATTATCAAACATATTACATGAAACTTATAATGACGCATTATCAATAGTAGAACCACACCATCACAGTTCCTTCAAAGACCGCGAGTTAGCTGTAAGGTTGTCCAATTTTCTCTGCGTCCATATCATATTTGCTGACGTTTCAGCATGGTCTTCTTCAGCATGTTTGTAACGGATGTAAGTTATTAGTTTAGGGAAGCTTTAGTTATATACGCTCTGTCTCCAAGGTGGTATGTTTATATTGACCGATTTTGAAAGAAAAAAGTATATAACTGACGGATTAGGTACCAAAAACTCGAAACAAGCTCTAAAGAAATCCACAAGAGGTGGACACACGCATGTATAGGCCGCATCCAAGTTTTGCGATAACAAATTGGGGGAAAATATTTGTCTTTTATTTTCGCTAAAGCAGTGCAAAAGACAGAAGTATATAGGCATACACCATTTTTCTGGTAATATTGTAAATTCCAAATTTTCTGTTACCGGCTATGTAACGGTACATTCGGGCTGTGATTCAATCATTAACACAAGGATAAAAGGGACGGTCAGTTGATAGGTATGGTATTCATTACCATTCCTTTTCACTGTGTGTAAACATGGGTCGATGCAGAGCAAGTTATACCTCCAAATTCAAGCTATAAGTGGTGCACCATGCAGCAGAACACGGAAATAGGATAGCAGGAAGAAAGTTTGATGTGGACGACAAAAATGTATGAGGGGTGGATCCAAACAAAGCAAGCACTTGAAAACACACATCGAATTTTTTTCCGCGGATAGAGGGTTAAATATCCACAGTTCGAAAGAGTTATCCTGGATTACTACGGAAAACAACGGCACACGGATTTTCTATATCCGTCGAAATTATATAGTTTCTCCTGGTACATATCGTGGAGTTTCTGCGCTATTGATGTACGCCGCCGAATTACAAGGTTGTGACGTGTCATAAATCGCCTTACTACTCAGTCATAACTTGCCTTAAATTCAATGCACGAGATTTCCATATTCTTGGCTATCTTAAGGCCTTCGAACTTGTAATTAATTAGATTTTTTCCCCTAAAATGAAGCAAGCTTTCTAGTTATTTCATGTATAAGCCGCACCCTAATTTTGAAACTTGCTATTTACGTAATAAAATGCGACCTATACACGCGTAAATACGGTATATGGGCAAATCGACATCCAGGAAAAAAGTTAATGGAGAAATTGGTCGCCAATGTCTTAAGAGTTTTTAAATTTAAAATGCAGCTTTACTCAATCCTAATTGTATATATTTAACGGTGTTTATTAAAGTAATACAAAATGCCTAGGCTACAAATATTCAGGTTTGTTTTACCCACTTTCCCGATCAATATTAAAATATCGGCCCTGCACCATAAATACTATAGTTTAATTTTAAATTACCCAATACTGTTTCAGGACGATTTAATTTAAATGGTAAGAGCAATTTCATCCTAAATAACACCATATTTCATCTACACTTTTCCATCCAGTATGTTAGGTCTACATAAATGTGGGACTTGAAACAATTTCGAAAATTAATATAGTTATTTTTCGCAGATAAATGAGGACAAATAAAAAGAAATCGAAATTTTATATTTTCTCTATTGTAGATTTTGCACAAATGCGCGCGCAACGATTGCCACTTCAACCGGATATAAAAATTGTATTCGTCACGAAATTACGTAAATATGAGGTATATTTAATTTTTTATTACTAAATATTATCAAATCTTGAATTTGGAAGTCCGCAGAACAAAATTAAGATACGGCCAAAAACTGTCCTATTTTAAGAAGAAGAAAGAAAAAACTTTCACCATGATTACATTTTAAGATTAAATGTAGAATGTAATTGTAATAACAGTGTTTTGAAACACACTAGAATTTGTCATGAATTAATAACTTTAAGAAGATTAGTTAGTCATTCCAGATAAAAAGAACACTGTAAACAGCCAACAAATGAAGTGCACAATTCTACATTAGACTTCATTAAATGTAAACAATATGAATTACATTGTGATGTCAGAAGAATGCCGGGGAAGAGATGGAAAAGTATTTAACTGGATTCCCCAGGTAGGAAAGAAGTTTGAACAAAGATATATTAGAAAATCAATGGCAGAGGATAGATTAACCGACGGAGATTAGAAAGATGGGAATAAAAAAATGTGCGCTAGAATTTGGATACAGTAAGAAGTTAATATATTGTAATTCTGCTCAATAATGGATAACAATTTAATAACTCGCTTTTCTCTTTGTATACTTGCGCTCTGAACCAACCATATATTATAGTATAACAATTATAGGTAGGTAAACTATGTTTTTGACGATGGATTGAACCTTATATTTGCTAATACATAAAATCTAAGGGCTAAATTAGGCTGAGGAAACTAGACTATATTCCACAAATAATGTTCGATAAAAATAATCCTTCTCATTCCACAGCACAAATCCTAATTATGAACATACAATTATAACGTTATTAAATTACGACGTAATCGCCAATGTCGCATGCTGCAGCCATTACCATTAAGTTAGTATAATTAATTTTCACAGTAATTACTCCATCTATTGGCATTAATTATTGATGGTGGTAATTTTAAACTAAATAGTAAATCGATCAGGGTAAATGAAACAAAAGCTTACGAAAAATTAACACCGAAATCATGAATGAAATTGAAAGGAGGAGAGAAAATAAATAAAGACTCAATCGAATTATATATCGACAATCCAGACATCATCATCGTTTATTACATGGAATTTGATTCAAAATATTTCGAATAAGCTTTCTCGACTTACAGTCGATATCTATTAGGCCTATATATCCACGCACTTTTGTATTTTGTTAATTTAACTGCCTGATTTCATGATTTGTCAAAACGCATTAAAATAAATAAAACTTATATTCACACATATTGTATTGCTCATTCGAAATTAATGTCCTCAGCAAAAATGGGAAAGTCATGTAAAATAATGGACATAATTTGAGGTATAGATTTCTCATATGTTAATGAAAGAAGTTGGAATTAATATGGATCTGAAATACTTGGTTTATCCATCATTAGAGGTTACGAGTGATCTCAGTGAAATAAATCATTTGTCCTCTAATAATAATCCACAATACAAGTATTCCCGATACCATGTTAACACTTTTTTTAATCTCTACATAGAAGGAATCTATGGCCTACTATTTTCGTTACACGTGTACATGACCTGATTTTAAAGACTATCTACGGCAAATAACTAAAATAACCCCTATAAGAGGTAAAAAATTCCACTAGGTTTCAGCTACCTCATATAATTGAAAAGTGTGGCAAATGATTAGTCAACTATACACTAAATATTTAAAAGTCGAATATATATATATATATACACACACACACACACATTATTTAAATATTCATAATCAGAAAAATAAGTCGATTGCCGCTGTGGTCTATGAGTATCTTCGAATCCCGAAGAGGACTGAATTCCATGGTTGACTTTTTTCGGAGTTTTCCTCAATTGTAAGGCAAATAATTCACAAATATCACCATCATCAGCCGCTCGGTTCCATCAAAGACTAAGAGTAGCGTCTACATCTATTAAACGAGTTGAAATAGTAATCAAAATAAACACGTGTTTCCAGTTGCGTTATGATCGGTGGAGCGAGGCTGTACAGCACCTCTCACACCGGATACCGTCGTTAAGTACCTCTAAGGCGACACAGAACGCCAAACTTCACAGTATAGCTATAACATATAGTAAATGTCAGGGGATTCCCATTGCAATTGAAATAATATATTGATCTAGCAATCTAGCTGTTTATGGTAACACAAATGGAGAATTTTTAGTCGCAGTTTTAAAAAGTAATTAAAATCCTCGTGGCGAGTTTCAGTGATAACCGGAAGACTGCTTTATCTAGTCAAATTCAGTCTCTATCCTCTCCACATGGAGTCCCCGTAATCATTAAGATGTGGAACAACATGATATAGGAAAAGTAACGGAAAGATACATAATAAATTATCCCTAGTGAAATTGCAGGCATCGCATCAGGAGTTGAATATGCAGTGGAAGATCTGCCCTTGGATATAAAATTATGAATGAATAGTAACACAGTTTGACATTAAAAGGATAAAAGGAATCCGCTTCTAAAATATGAATTTCCTATTACCCTAAGACATTTCTTATACTCTAAATTTATTCCAAAACATACAGATGCTAATTGGAACACGACAACATCGTCCGTAGTTGCGCCAGTAAAGGAAAATCATGCTCTGCAACAAATCGGCTAGTAAATCTCGAGACAGCTTGTCCCGACCTTCCCCGGAAGAAAAACAATGTATCCACATCTGAGAATTACGACTGGGGAACTCCAGTAGAAAACCTGTTTAACTTATACACTTCCTGATCTCGGACATGGAAAAGACTAATACGATGACCACGTCTTGCATTAATCACCTTTCATCATATAGCACCTGCATTACAATGAAATCTGGCCACGTGTTTATGCTGCACATTGTAAAGTAATGTGCATAATATTATTACACTTATACATATTCTCCCTAGAATTAGAAATGTCAAGATGAATGAGATTCAATACTCGGCAGGATGTGCAATACTTCTACTAAACAGTGGCATACAAAACTAAATAAAGTGCAATTTAATAAAAATAAAGTAACAGCTTTACTGTCTACTTATTGCCGTTCTATTATTATAAATGAAGGATTTAAAGATAATTTTGATACTAAAGTATTTTTTAGGGCATGAATACTCACATCCTGAAATCCAAAATATATATTCTCTGCTGTAAACAGAGAATTGTATAAATGGCATTCGTTACGATATATCCATCCATAGTAATTCTGCCCGTAGGCAGGTCCTTCACTGCAATCATAGCAGTTTGATGCTATGCTTGCAGCTTTACTAGGAAATTGTAGGTGTGGTAGCTTCCCGTTGCTTTCCACACCGGTGAAGGATGATAATGATGATGACCATATGATTTCGGGGATCGTTTGGGCCTTAAAGTTTTCCTGACATTTGTCTTACAGGTGAGGAAAAACTACGATAAAAACCTCACCCAGAAAAACTGCCCCGATCGGGAATCGAACCCGGGCCCGGTGCGTGACAAGACATCACGCTACCTCGAGACCACAGCGGTGGACTGATATATATGTGTGTGTGCCCTCTGCTGTAAATATGTCCGCCGTGGTTATCTAGTGATTATGTTCCTTGTCACTAGTCCTGAGGGTCGCGGGTTCAAACCTGGCCGGGGGCGATATATTTTAGGAAGGAAAAATCCAAGGGGCAAGTCATCCAGGAGAAAATTTAAGCCGCGGTCCTGAGTCCGAATATTTTCAGGCTCGTAAAAGTACCGCAAACCTCAGTAAAAAGCCTGTGTGTAAAATTTAACCAACCTTCATCCATCCAAGTAATACCTTAGTTGCCAACTAGATGTCTCATTGAGGCCACATGCTAACCGCATGCCACTCGTTGACATATGTAGGTAAATAAGCGTAGCTAAATTAACTTAGTTAAGAAATTCCCGCTAGGGGACATATACATACATGATGCTAAAAATATAAAATTGCTAAAATTCCATTCGTTTCATTATATAACATAAATGAGTACTATACGTATGTTATGGGGATAAATATGACCTCATACAGGGCTGACATATCATCCCTACTGACTAGAAAGATGCTACTAACCAAAAAGATTCCTAATATCTGTAGTGGGATCAGTTTATCTTTTTTTACATATACATTATACTATTTGTATTGATGATATCAACTTTTATGACATAATAATCCTTTTCCCAATTATTACAGAAAGTGGATAAAAATCGAGCATCAATAAAAATCACTAAGCTTCACGAGAATTCTGCAAATTTTAATCGCTAATTAGATCGACAGAAAAAAAAATCTGCTACAAGCCAGGTCGCGGGTTATATTCCCGATGGAGTCAGGTTTTTTTAAACTGACCCAAACCTTCAGCCGCATCATGACCCCAGAGTCGACTCAGTCTCTAATAGAAATGTTCTGGAGGGTAAAGATGGCCTCACATAGAGATAACATCTTTGTGCCCACTATCTAAAAAGATGGAAGCTTTCATCTCCTACTATATAAGTAAAATGGAGAGTGGTGAATGATATATAACATGTATGAATTGTATAAATCATCAGATATTACAGATAAAATAACAGACTGAGATTGATGGGACATACGCAAAGGATGGCCAAAAATGTAATTAGAATATTGTAGACGGTAAGCCAGAGGGAAGACCGAATTTGAGATGGATGGATGTCAAAATCTTTAAAACTGAAGTATTGGTGGGCGGTTGCCATAGATAAGCCTGGAGAAAAATTCTGAAGGAAGCCTTCAGCCACCCAGGTATGTTGTGCTGCTTATGATGATTCCTAAAGCATAAAGTGGAAATCATTTCCCCCTTTCTTTACATAAATATTTAATTTGTGTTGCTAATAGTAACTTTCACTTCATAACTATTTTCCCAATTATTACAGAAAAATGTATAAAAACAAATATCAATAAAACATCACAAATTTATTAAGCTTTACTAGAGAGCTCTATGCAGGTGTATCGCTAACTCGATTGAAAAAAAAATCTTATGAAACACGTACCTGTAGGGAAAAAAAGTAAAATTGACTGCATACACAATGAAAGTACATGCATTATACAGGGTGGACCGCTCGAATGGACCTAATTTCAATTGCTTGTTACTGGCAAACGGTTGAAGATAGAAACTTAAAACAACGTTCATATTACAGAAAAACTCACCAAGTTTTGATATCCAGATCACCACATCTCTATATGAGCCCCAGCAGTCACTGTGACGATATCAAAGCGATGAACAATTTCTTGCCAAGTACGTTGGAGTATGTCTTCTGGAATGTTCTCAATAGCCTCTATGATGCGCTCACGAAGGTCTTTGACTGGGGTGGTGTAAACTTTATCTTTGACATAGCCCCAGAGAAAGAAATCCAGTGGTGTTAAATCGGGAGATCTCGGGGGCCACGCGATTGGTCCTCCCCTGCCAATCCAACGGCCAGGGAAAATGTTGTCCAAAGTCGTACGAACTTCATTGGACCAGTGGGGAGGAGCACCATCTTGCTGGAAAACGATGTTAGGCTGCAGTTGTTCAATTTGTGGAAAGAAGAACTGCTCCAGCATGTCAAGATATGTGGTACCACGAACAGTTTTCTCGGCGGCGAAGAAAAACTGTCCAATGACCTTATTATGTGACAAACTGCACCAAACATTCATCTTCGGACTATCACGAACATGCTCTTGAATAGCGTGAGGGATTCTCCGATCCCCAGATCCGCACATTATGCCGGTTTACCTTGCCTGACAAATGGAAAGTGGCTTCGTCCGAGAAGAAAAATCTTGGTCATGAAGTCAGGATCAGCGCCGAGACGGTCCAGCATCGTATTGGCGAATTCCACTCGTTTCGGCATGTCATTCGGCTCCAGACGTTGCACTAACTGCACTTTATATGCGTGTGCAGTTTGAGGCGTTTGTGGACAATCCGTTGTAATGTCGATTTTGGTATTTGAAGTTCCCGCGAAGCTCTTCTTAATGACTTCCGGGGGCTTCGCTCAAATGCGGCTTGAACATTTGCTACCATTTCATCGGATGCTCTGCGACCACCACCATGCTTCTTCAACACAGATCCTGTAGCTAATAATGTATCACGCCACTTCTTTATGCTTCTAGCAGTTGGAGCATCACGGTTAAACACACGCCGGAACTCCCTTTGAACTCTAATGATTGATTTAAACTCCGCATACCACAAAACAGCTTGCGCTTTCATCTGCGGAGTCGCCATTTTCACAAACAATTAAATATAAGAACGAGAAACGTATCTTTGTGCCATCTACCGACAGGATTCGAAACTTGGTGAGTTTTTCTGTACTATGAACGTTGTTTTAAGTTTCTATCTTCAACCGTTTGCCAGTAACAAGCAATTGAAATTAGGTCCATTCGAGCGGTCCACCCTGTATATCGAGTTTCACAGAGTATACTATTTTCTCATAAATGACGTTAAGAGTTGATAGAGCGTAAAATAAAATAAACAGAGTGTTTACGCTGAAGTGGAGAAGCATATGTCAGTATGTTTGTGTTAATAAAATGGGAGCGGGGCTCGTTTTTCGAGTTTATTTGTTTGAGATGGCGGAACCACTCCATCAATTTGGTTGTGGGAGAAGGGAGGGGGGGGGACGATAAAAGAACTCGTCGCTCGGATGGATGCGGACCCTGATCCTAGGTCATGGTATCATGTGATAAAAGACGAAAAGACACTCCCTACGTCACATGCTAGTGTTATTTTCTGAAGTAAACAGTATTTTAATTTAAATAAACTCTTTTCTAATCAATAATCATATATGCCATATGATTAAACAAGAACACGTCGATGGTTGGGCATGTTCTAAGAGCACCAGTAGAAAGAACAAAAACAATAATTCAACGAAATTTGGCAGGTAAGTAGTATCTAACTTAACGTTGCTCTAGGACTTACATCATAAAAACTACAAATCTCTGTGAGACGTGGCAAGCGCGTGGCTGATCGGACTGGGATATCGGGTTCCGGTGGTGGGCCACACTAGGATTTTTCGGGGTTCTCCCATTTCCCGAATTTTACCCCAACACATTCCACTCCTCTTCCCTCCCCATTAAGTAATTTAATACCCATTAATTAATTTCATATTACCTTTAATCTCGTCTCATGTTAGGTAAAAAATAGTCTGGTATTTATGGTGATATAATGGGAGGCACTAATGTACTTCCTCGTGAATCCAAGTCCATATGTCAATTTAGGAAAGAATAAGACCAAAAGGATAGTTATAAAATGTTTGATGTGTGTCGAACCAGTAATGCCATAACAGACTGCAGAGTAATTTCATTCCATTCGTTCCATAAAGTAAGGATCGGTAATACACTGAACCAAAAATAAGGTTCCCGAATTAGGGTCTTAAAAAACCCGAACCCGATTCTACTAATATAATTTATAAATCTTAGAACAGCATCGTGTTGACGAGTCTCTGTTACTTTGCATGAAACGGACTGAATGGCGTAATACATCCTTGAGTAAACGCATAGCCAATAACATTCATCTGGTAGTCGATATTCTGTATATGTGCATTTTTTGTTAAATTTTGCAGAAAAAAAAATCTAAATTAAAAAAACCTATAAGACAGGTAAGAACGCTACTAATAGTCAAGGACGATTTCTGGCCTGAGGTTTGAAGGACCAAAAATGGATTTCGAGGGTGGTCAATTGTCTTAACTTCATACATTTCACATATATAACTTACATTACACGAAAAGAAAAATTAACACCTTAAACGGGATTTTAACCCGAGATTTCCAACTTTATAAGTTAGCGCTATACCAACATCGCTACTTAGGTTCACAGTGCAAACAACACTTTTCTTTCCTTATATCGTGATTACGGGTCTTGCAAGGAAAATGTCAACCAATGCATGCCGAAACCTACCTTGAAATTTCTTACGGAGAAGTGTTATGATGTATACCCTTAGAAAAAAAAAGTCATCCGCAGATTCTATCAACTGATCGGGGAACTTCGTCAGCGCTCGCAGAAGCCATATTCACAGTAACACGTTTTCAGTAATTGTACTGGGTTTTTGCTAGTTAACGCAGTGTACACTCAAGCAATATGAAAGTGGCTTAGTGTGTTTCCGTGGTCGAGATGTTTGAGACATTTGCGTTCGTAACCTCACGGGTTCGATTCCCGTTCTACTTTTTTTTAAACTGAATGTTACAATAACAATTCGCCTGTAAATAGTTACGTATCTAATTTTATATTTGAGTTTTATGGTTTTAATGCACACACAAAACACACAAAAACTAAATTAAAACCTTCTTCTAATAAATAAATGAGGAAAGAAAATAATATCTTCTAAAATGAAAACTTTAACAAAAATAAAATCAATATAGGGTGCATGAACCCTCAGCATCTATTACCGCCCTCAATCTGCGTGCAAGGAGAGAAGATTGCATTGTGCCTATGTCCTTGTGTGTGCGCTGAGCCATGGAAAAACTCGATATGATTCATTATAAACAAACTTGATAGAGGCTGTTGCTTTTACTCAGACGTCTGCGCATCATAGTCAATTGAATGCAATAAATTGAAATTACCTAGAACAAACCCTGAATGTGGTAAATATAATTGCTACAATAACATTAACATTGATTTAATTCAAATGTCAAAATAAAATGTATTTAATTCATTAAACGTTTTAATACAAATATCACAAAAAAACTGCATAACTGAGGACGCGAACCTGCGACCTTCATTAACAGAAACAGCGACTGCATGCTTTACCGCTGACCTAACAGGACACGTAGGAGTGTCTTCATCTCATGCCACGTAACACAGTAGCTCAGGGACTGCACAATTATGACTAGTTTCCTAGTTTGAACCCAGAGCTGTGCCGAGAGTAGGACATAGGAGAAATGTGCGTTCAAGAGATGACTTTCTTTTTGTCTAGGGGGTACCAAGGTAATGTTAAAAAATTATCTGTTTTTTTAACTGCAAGGCACTATAATCCAACGTCAAATCTCTCATTTAAACTGTAGAGAAATAATACAACTCTTGAATAGGTAGATTGGATAACACTCACTACCTGCCGTCCGCTCCGCCTAAATGCATTCCGCTCTTACTCAAGCAGAAGTCCATCTGCTCCGTACAGTGGGTAGTCATCGCTGGATTCTGGCTTCGATTTATGTGCCTTGTAGTTAAAAACGGCATACGATTTTCTGGTACGGCCTTGGTACATTATAACGTATTCTCTGGAAGAAATTGCAAGATAGGTTTTTGCATGCTATGGCTGACAGTTCCCCTTGTCAGATATGTTGCATGAAGATGCTTGAACAACGTAAATAAATCCTCAAGTACTGCCAGATCCAATAACATTCACCTGGTAGTCAAATTTTTTTTTCCCCCCCTTCTTTCTTTTTAATTTGAAGTAATTAAAATAAAAAAAATAAAATGTAAACTTACACAATCTGCTCCACATTTTTCACGTTTAAATAAAAATGTTACCTAAAAGACCAAAACTTATATTAGGTTGTCTCATAAGTAATATCGGGTTTCAACATAATGTTGCTTATTTAGTGGAATTTTTGTGTGATTCACAAAGAGTTTGTTCCAAACGAACGTGCAGTCGATGCTGATCTTTATTCTCAACAAAATGAACGAGTTCATGAAATTTTGAAGGTCGCATTCAAACCCGACCGGACCCCATACTGCACGAACAACAATGACAAAAATTCAGGATTGGGATGAATCAAACCGCTACCACACCCAGATCTTTCGCCTTCAGATTACCAACTGTTTCGATTCATAGCCCATTTCTTGCGTGAAATTTCGAAAACACTGAAACTGTATGGAGTGGGTCTAAACGAATTCTTCGCATCAAACTCCGGTGACTATACTGTCGCGGGATAATAAACCTCGTTGAAAGATGGCACTTATATGAGATAGCTTAACAAGTAAGTGATTATACAACATTCTCACTTTGTAAACACTCCCCCTGTGACGTTAGAGAAGCTTTCAGTCAACTTGTACTCGGTGTACCTTAAGACCATATTTTTATGGTTTCTGCTTTAAAGAGTAGTTTAATTCCTTGTCAAAAAAATCCAAATAGAATATTTAAAAAAAGACATTACTTATGAGACAGTATCTATATAAAGCTCTTATTCGCCCAATGATTTACATATAGCGCAGAAACATGGGTAATGATAACAGCGGATCAAAAATAAGATATATGGCCTGGTATGTGTAAATGGTCACTGGTGAATAACATCAAATAAGATAATGATTTATTAGGAGAATGTTATGCGTTTTGTCAAGTCAATAAGGCTAATGTGGCTGGGTCACATAGTACAAATGCATGATAAAACAAATCCATACTGGATAGCAGAATGGAGGGAGGAAGACGGAGAGGACAACCAAGAAAAAGATGGATGGACGATATTAAGGATATTGCAAGTTTAGGATTGAAGGACTAGGAAAATGTAAACTAAAGATAGAGGACAATTGAAGACTGTTGTCTTTGCTTTGGACCGCAGAGCTATGAAGAATATTAAATCCCTCCTCTATTATCCCTAAATGTTTGTGACACAATCATTCAATCGCCCTATATATCGAAATTTCTGTTATTGAATAAGCAAATTTTGTTTGTTATGAAACCAATATCATGTAGTGGGCGGATATACAATGTCAAGTTTGGACATCCCCGGTATGATCTAGAGCGGCAATTCACTGAAGCTTGTAATCGCTTTACAACTTGTTACGAGACGAGGTGTGAAGGGGAGGGGCAGGGGGGAAGTGCATTCCCCCTACATACTCCAAATACGTCCACATGGTCTGCTGGTTCTTATCAGTTAACTATTAGAGATGAATGCAAAAATAGCTTCAGTGACAGTTCTTTCAATGTTGTCAAACATTCCTAACTCAAGGTCGTGCAATTTCATTAATTTCTCTGATAACACTACAAACAAAACAATTGTATTACTCAAGGAATTGTGGATTAGTTAACACGTGAACTGATATCCTTTCAAAACACTCGCACTCCGGAAGACACAACAATTCTTCAACACATAACATGTTCTCATTCTTATCATCCGAGATATAAAATACAGAAATCCCGTACCTCTCTCATATAACATCTGCATTTATGTGATACAAAAGTAACAGGCAAACGAATTGAATAACGGTTAATTCCCTCACGAAATTTTATTTTATGAAATATGATTTAATTAGCCCTTCATAAATAATTAAAATAAAAACACTAATTGAATATAAGAACATTAATAAAGGAAGAACATTTATCTTGATCTAATTATTTTCAATTATAAATAAATATGCTCCACTCGTGTCCAACTCCGGGTCGGGTCGAGGAATAATATGAGATGAAGCCCCCTATACAGAGGTCTGTGAATCACGAGGATGCCGGTCGACCACGCCTGACGCACCATCACGGGGGCAGATGCATGAAATGAAATTGTGGCAGGGGAAAACGGGAGAAACCCCGAGAAAAAAACTGCCCAAGCTCCGTTTCGTCCACCACGAAACCCACGTGAAGTGACCGAGACTCGATCTCGGCACCCCAGCGGTTAGAGCCTTACGCCACGGAGCCTTTAATTAATATATATATATATATATATATACACACACACACACCTCAGGCGCGAGCGTTTGCCATTACACCGAATCTGTTATCATGGTTATACTTTTTACAAACACGGGGAAAATGACTTTTTAATGCTACTGTAAATACGAAATGCATTACAAATCATCGGATACCCATCCCGGTAGAAATTTCACAACGTAAGAAATAATATAATATTAAAATGGTATTGAATTAAACATTCCTCCAATTCTAACTAAAACTACAATAATATCACTCAGTAACATCTAGTAAAATATAATATGATTTTGATTTCATTCAAACGTTTGGATTCAAAGATTTTTTAGTAAATCTATAGAAACGCAGAGAATGTTGAAGTGACGTCACAAGAGAGCATGACTGGAAAACTAATGTGCTTATTCTTGAATGCCGATTACCTTGCTCCAAATCGCATCCCTGCACATTCCACACGCATTAAACCGGTTCAAAAAGCTTCCTTGTTTAGCGGTCAGAGGTGAAATATCAATACCAACATACTGGAATTGCAACAATACAACAAATCACGTCAGCCGTCTTCGTTGTAAATTCCTCAATGTTGAGGTAGTCCTAATACCACAGAATTCGTAATACGGTGAAAGATCGTGGGCGATATGTTCCGCGAATATGGAATGGAAATTTGTATGGGTATATAGGGGTTACGTACCAAGGCTACAAAATAAAATAAAAATTATCAAAATAAAATCAATTAATGGGAGATTTTGAACAACTTATATTAATTATTACTGTCAGGTTTAGGCAAGGACTTAAAGAACTAAGTATTTTTTTCCTGTTTTGCCGCTTTTAAAAGATCTTTGCATTAAGATTGATATTAAGCTGTGAATTCTGCGATATAATTCCTTATTTTGTATTCTAGCAGTTTCTCTTTATGATTGAATTATTCAGGATATTTTGGATTCCTTTCCAAAGATTAGGTAGACTATTTAACTCATGCCCCAAATGGGAGTCAATGACCAATCACGTTTCAATGATTTCTGTTTTACAACCAATCAGAGTCGTGTTTCACGAAATATTTATCAGTGTTAGGATTATCATATATTAAACAAAGCTCCTCCTTTTTAATATTCTGAACAGGTCTGACCGTTATTTTGCAGTGACTGAGCCTATAACAAATACGGCTACCAGATTGTATATAATAGTGCTTACATGTCAACATTTGTAGCAATTGATTATACCACCAAAAAAAGAAACCACTGTTTGCACTTTCTTAAATGTATTTTTTCCCAGGTAATAATCGAGAAAAATATAATTGTCATATTTACATCATACGACATCAAAAATGAATTAATATACAGATTGATGTGTTTCATTTTTTCTCCACTAGAGAGCATTCTTACAATATTGCGTTCCTTTGGCAATAAATAGTATGATCTGGTTGCAGTGATAAACAAAAGAAGCAGTAGAAGCGTACCTATCGTTTCTCATTTGTTTTCAAACATCGCCGTTTACATTAAATATATAAATATTTTAAAATAACTATAGTTAAATAATGATTTGTGAGTAAACAGCTTAATTTTATTCGTTAAATAGTCCTAACAAATGCCACTCTTGATTTCCAAATTCTCTAGATAAATTCACTCCTCACTTCGTGAGTCGTGAATTTATCGATAATTTGGAAATCACTCGTGGCATTACTTATGATAAGCACAGTAAACAATACACGCTCGCTACTGTTCAGCTTCTAATCTGAAGTGGTTACAAGAGGGGAAGGAATGGAGTAACCAGTCATAAATTGGTTGTCTAAGAAAGCAACAATAAAAATTGCAGCTAAAATTCAACATAGAATATAAATTAATTACTACTAATATAATTTGTTTTGTCAAGTTTATAAACAATGCTAGTTTTAACTTTAGACTTCGAAATAGACTAAATGGCACGTTTAATCTATTTATACTGATTCTTAATCACACTTTAATCTGGTTACTTATAAACAGGAGCTTTGCTGATCGGAGTAATGTAAACATTAAACATAATTACCATGGACAACGAAGATTAATTTCGAATCAAATGCATTATAATACAATCCATAACAAAACAGTATTGCTAACATTAATTAAACAGCAAAATTAGGAGATCAAACACTATTTTGCAAAGGGGGAAAAATATATATATCCCTTTATTGGTTCACCTTTGCACGGGGATTTTGTGTTTATGGTTTCATAAGATATTGAGAAACTACCAATAATCATGGAAATCAATGCTTCCAGAATAGACAGCTTTTACCAGCAGTTAAGTAGGAAAGATAAATTGCACCCGATTGGAAAGTTAAAAACTAAGATCCTCGGTTTCATTATTTAGTATTCCCCGGTTTCATTATTTAGTATTCAATATTAAATCTCCTGTCATATTCTCTAGATCCATTTTATGTAATTAGTAAAATATTCTAGTGCTATTTTTATCAGTATGTTTTAGCTATATTATTATAACAAAATGTTCATACCTATGTGATCATTCAACTAAAACTGTATTTTTTTCTTTTTCCATAGTTTAATATCTCGCCTGTACAAATATATATATTTTGCTCCATGCTCTCGGACCTTACGAACACAACCTGTCAGGAGACAATTTTTAAACTCTGGTTAAAAATACATGGAAGACCTCCCGGATGAGCAATCATCCCAATGCAAAGGCCACCTCTGAGACAACACGAACATCTAAGACAAGGCATACCATTCAAACATACAAAACAAGGTGAATATAAGAGGGCGATTATGGTGGCCAGATGGTGTTAATGGACTGTTTGGGCGTTAAAGTTTCCTTACGTGTGTCATAGATAAGGAAAAATCATGAAAAACCTCACCCAGAGAACGTGCCTCGACCAAGGATAGAATTCGGGCCCGGTGCTTTCGAGTCAACGATGTTACCCCGAGACCACAGCTATGTAAATGTGCATTTTTAATATAACAAAATGTTTGCCCTGTTTGAGTGGAAGAGAAGATCAAGCTAAATAAATACTAAAATACTAGAGTGTATCCAAAGCAAATGCAGTTACATATTTTCCTATGCACCCTCTAACAAACTTATACTAACGTCATTAAATTAGTTTAAGAAAATTATCTCTAGTCGAGAACTATTTAAAATTTGTATTGTATCTCTTTGAAATGACGAAGACTATATATATATATATATATATATATATATATATATATATATATATATATATATTGTGAAAAACCATGACATTGCGAAATAAAAATGTACACTTTCTTGACTAAAACGTCTGCTACGTTGACAGGAGACCTTTAATATGAATTTGCACTTTTCATTTTTAATGTTATTTTCTATGTTTTTCAGATTTTCTCCTTTATTTAATATCACAATAAATTGCTACAAATCCCTGCGGTAAGAATTGACGTGCTGGTGGCGAGAAAGAAAATACAGCTTTTCTAATTCAAAGTGTAATCTAAATTTAACTTAATAATAGGACAACGTTATTTAATAATTTTGGACTTAATGCTTTCGAAATTTGGTTGGAATAAGTTCAGGTGTTTTAAATACTAAAATCATATTATTATTACTTTTAGTAGTGTTGTATTTTACGGATTTTACTAAGGTACGGTAACGAGCAAATAATTTTCTCTGAACCTCTGGAAAAGAAAGAAGATATGTGAAGTGTTTTGTTTGGAGCGTGGTAATATATGAAAATAGAACTGGGCGATTAGAGAGAAGGAATTGAAGCGAATGGAATGCATGAAAAGAGCAGAGAATAAACGAAGTTGTACTAAAAATAGTGTGTGAAAGAAGAATGACGACGGAAATTATACAGGAACATAAACTGATTAGGCAACTGACTTAAAAAAACTGTTTGTTAAAAAAAAAGTAATGGTGGACGGAATAAGGCCCGAAAAAAGAGAATGATGGCAACATGAAAATAAATTCAATCGTTCAAAGACACGAAGAGAAACGCAGAACACAGAAATGTGAAGAATATTGAGTTTCCATTCAAGGACATTTAATGGATAGAAATCTATGGACTACGTATCAATCTTCTACTCGTACACAAAAACAAAACAAAAAATTCTTAATTTTTATTCGGAGAAACCTATTTCTTTCGAACACCTAAAACAATTTTATGCAAATTGTATATACCTATGGAATTTTATGGAAATATTAAGCCTGTGCAAAAATTGAAAGTATGTATGTATGTATACAGGCCTAAAAACATTTTCCCTTCCCTTTTTCCAACGAGTTGCTACAATATCTTTGCAAAAGGAATGATTTGGTTTAATGTAGTTTTGAAACCAGCTGGATAAAAAAAAGTACGGCGCAACACCCCACGTTTTGATGCACAGCTGCAGGAAACAGTTGTAAATAAAATACAACCCCTGCAATCACCGGAGCATTCCGGGCTCCCGCCTCCTGCTCAAAAACATTCTGCCTTTTCAACCCCCACCCCATTCCTCGTCACAGACTGTTAAAAAATAAATTCTAGATACTTTTAAAATATATAATTTAAATTAAATTGTATTATATTGTCTGCTTAGAATCAGGTCGTTTTAACTCCACTAAAAAAAGTCTTCTTTTGTATCAATTATGTCCTAATTACTTTTCTGTATCATTTTCACATGAGAAATTGTACATTTAAAAATTAAAACCGAAATGTGTACCATTCTAACCACCGTTAACTTCGTGAATTAGCTCACTATTGTTTTCTTGTAGAGGCAGCAGTCAATTCAATTGGTTTTGGTTCTTCTTAGCTCCAGTGCCGCATATTTATTACATAACACTCATGTTATATCTGTCCAAGTTTTCAACATTTAGCAATTTTTTTTGCTCGCCAATAATAATAATAATAATAATAATAATAATAATAATAATAATAATAATAATAATAATAGCTTTATGTTATCTGTCAGAGTTAAGGCCTTGTCTACCCCTCAACCAGGATTGAAAAAATACAAAAACTATTCTTACATCTAAATTATAATAAACAAATTATTACTTGGGTATAATTAAAATATAACTTTTATTTGCAATATATTTCAATTTAATCTACTTTAAACGAATTAAATAAAAAAAATGTATTAGATAGAAAAAAGAAAAAATAATGCCATATAATTAATTTAGCAAATACCTCTGCTGTTCAAATTGTATTGTTCATAGCAACGACTGATAAAATCAAGTTATTAAGCTATGAGTAATTTAGCTCCTTTAGGCCAAAAATAGTACTTATAAGTGCAAGTTAATGGGTTATGGATAATTTAGCTCTCTTCCGAATGTAATTAATTACTGAAAGAAGATTAAAACATGTTTTATTAACGATTACCAAATTTTATGGTAAAATTTCATTGCTGAGTTTTAACATACACGGCAGAAAGAAAACTAAGAAAACAAAAAATGGTCAACACCCAATTTTTTAAAAGCTGCTTTGTAAAATCTTGGGTCTTTCAAGTTCATAAAAAAATTATCAATAAAAGTTGCCATTATGTTGTCAAATATTTGGAGTTAGCAAGGTTAATAATTTAAATTAAATTATGGTCATTAGCGAATAAATCAAGTAATTTATTCTTTCGTTATTTTCCTTAGTTTAACCTTTCCTCTGTAGGTAATGTATCCCCTCACCTCCCGGGCCTTACAGGATATGTTTGTTATGAAGGCTGGGAACCTAACATACTGACCACATGTCACCCATATACTGGCTGAGTGAATGATCGTCCATTTCTGTGATTATGGATGTGAGGCCAGTAGCTAGTTGGTAGACCAAGAAGCTTCTAGTTCTACGCAGGCATACATGCATAAATATATCAAAATACTCAAAATGGCTCTAGTAAAAAAATATTCTTTGATCTTCTTCTTCACTTCCTGGTTTAGGCATTAGTTGCCTGTTCCGTCCTCACTAACAGATCTAAGACCATCTCTTCCGAGGACGTCCGACATCTCTTCTTCCTCTCGGAAAATAATGTTTAGATTTTTATTTGGTAATCCACTTTCTTCCATTCTTTCTACATGTTCTTTCCACTGAATCTTGTTAAATATATTTTCTTTTATGGAGCTGATTAGAAGTTCTTCACGGATATCCTCGTTCTTGAAACTGATGAGTTTTATGTTCAATATCTTTATCATATCCATAGCTGATATCGCATCCTAAATATTTAAAGTGGGATACTTGTTCAATAATTTCGTCTCTAATTATTATTTTTGCACGCAGTGTTTCTTCCACAAATTGTCATTACTAGAAACCGGATGTTAGGGAAAATGCCTACAGTTATTTATTATAGATATGATAAAAGTCACTTCATATAATTTCATACCGTCGATACTAGAGTTGCTTTCCACCAAGTTCATTTTGCCTATAAATGCCTATTTCAGCTTGCAATGCCTATAAATTACTATTTGCCATTTTATATCAAAATTAACTTATTATTTCATTGAAATTGTCTGAAAAGAACAAACTTCATTACACATATTATTGCATAGAACATTTCAAGTGTTCTTTTCATAAATTATCTTAGAATATTTTAGGATAAAGCTTTGCTTCTTTTCAATGCAAACATTGTTGAGTGACAAAAATGGTAGATGGCTCAATCTTTCTTTCTCTGTCTCACACCTGGTCCTGAATTCTTGAAGTGACTGGCAATATTATTTTTATGTTGGTAACACTGAATTCAGCCTGTAGTCCTCGTTCACAGACAGTGGTGCGACAAGTGTGACTTTTTTTTACCTTTAGAACAGTTATTTTACGATGCTTAAAGAACGGACAACAGTAAAAGACAAACTGGCCAATTTCTTGAAAGAATTTGGTGCGAAAATATTCTCAAGTGACGGTTCAATACTGTTTTGCAAAGTGTGTAAAATTTTAGTGAATTGCGCGAAGAAGTGACATTATTAGCTGCATGTACACACTGCAAAACAAGTATGCACTTTGTAAAAAGGCAAAACAAGTTCCAAAATCGTCTCTGATATCTTTGTATGCTATTGATAGCATATGTTTGTAGTCTTTAGTAATCAACTTTTTTAAGATTTCGCCGAAGAAATAGAAGTTAACATAGCATATACTACTTAGATTTGTCTATAACCAAAAATCTACACAACAATAAACTAGAAATCGGTATCTACCGGAAACCTACAAACAATGCTCTGGCCATAAACAAAAAATCTACACACCCTTTTCAACAGATAATTAGTACATTTAATAGCTTAGTCAGTAGAATGTTGAAACTCACATTATGCAAAGACAATTATATCCAAGAACTCAACTACATTAAATATATGGCAAAAACCAATGGCTATAATGAAGAAATCATAGATAAACTCGTAAATAAACAAAAAAGAAAGAACAATATAACCAACATAACTAAACTAGAAAAAGAATCTGACAACAACAAGAAAACATGGATAACACTTACATACACAGGAAAAGAAACGACAAAATTAGCCAATACACTAAAGAAAGCTGATAAAAACGTAAAAATAGCATACAGAACTAATAACAAATTAAACAACATAATAAACAATAACATTGAAGAAAGTAACATTTTCAACAGCAAAGGAGTTTATAAATTGACATGTAAGGACTGCAACAAATTTTATATAGGAAGAACAAACAGAAGTTTTAACATCAGATTTAAAGAACATTTTCGAGACTTTATTCACGCAGAAGGAAAATCAAGCTATGCAAAACAAATTATCCATGAAGACATCGCATGTTAAATATTGAAAACACCCTAACAGTAATGCACAGAGAAAATAATCCAGCGAAGATAAACGTACTCGAAGAGATGGAAATCATGAAAGCAGCTCACAACGACTACCTGATCAACGAAAACGAACCCAATACATGCAACCCCCTTTACCAGATCTTCAGTGAAACACCAGTTTTGAATCCTGCCATGATGGGACAAGTCCCGAAAGCGCTACAGTTAAATAATTAATTAAGTTGAGACGGACCATTCAGGTGAATATTCCATAATTTTTATATTAATTTTAGTCTTTAGTAAAGCTGTAAAAATTTATGTTGTAGTCCATTCTTTGTAAGAGCCTATTTTGAATTTTTAGTGCCTATTTTAATGATTTTTAGTGCCTTTTTCCCTGCCTATTTTGAATTTTTTAGGTGCCTAACACGCGGACTCTAGTCATTACTTTTGCTTTACTTACTGACATTTTAAAATTATAATCGCTACATTTTGTATTTAGTTTATAAGCAGCCAATTGTAACAGATCTTCATCATGGTGTAGTAAGACTAAATCATCGGTGAAAATTAAGTTATTAATACTTGTGTTATTGTTCAATCTTCAATCTAAGGCCTTTGCCCGTTATAATTTTCCATTGTTTCATAATGTCGTCAATATATGATTATATTATTCTTTGATGTAGAATATAATCATTACGATAAAATTAGACACAGTGTTGTCGAACGAAACGTAGTGTTTAAAATTTGTATTTGGAAAGTTGGGTCCAAATTTCGGAGCCGACGAACTTGATTGGTAGTTGCTCTTGCTTTGAAATTTAGTTACCTGAATCGATTTCACTATAATCACCATTTCATATCACCAATCGTAAAGGCAAATGTACCTTTGAAATGTAGTTACCTGGACCATGACCACTATTTCGTATCATCAATTAAATTTCTCTATGACACATGACAGGCTTCATTGTAGTAAGCAACCTATCAGACACAACGTAACATTCTAGATGCGATATTTTGTGTTAAAACATCTATAAATAATATATACAATTTCTTATTTAGTTCATTAGGTTGATTATAGTGATTAGCCGATCATTTCTATGAGAACACAACTAAATAAATAATTAAACAATAAAAAATATTGAAATGAAACTTTATTACTGAAGATTGAAACTGTCAAAAACCGATAAATCATATGACCCAGAGTTTCTAACTTGATTTTGACATAGCCGAGATGTTTATCTTAAAAATCCTAGGCAATGGTGCTGACACCGCAATCTGTCTGCCCGAAAAGCCATCATCAATCCCTTTAAGACTTAATTACATGTCACCCTCTAAGGAAATCAATCAAAGCTGAAATTGCAACTATTCGTTTCAAACCAAATGAGAAGAACCAAGAGCTCTATTTCCGATGTGAAGGTCGATTTCCATGCATTTTCTTTTAAGAGATGAAATTATTTTAAATTCTACGCACTACTACCCCAATCTACTTGGTTTCGCATTTCGAAAATCAACTAGGCACCACATCACTCACATGGAACAGTTTATAGTACTCCGCCACAGAACATCTTCATATTTAACATATTTCCTTGTTTCAACTTCTAAAAAGTGCAAACAGCCCGAGCTAATATGGGCCTCTGGAACAGTTAATTCACTTAGAAACAAATCTATAGCAATTTCTATTTATCTGATAAATTTCTCTTGTATGTTATACTTCAATATTGAAATAATAATAATAATAATACAATTAATATGTTTATCATAAGTAAAGCCACGGCACGAGTGATTTCCAAATTATCGATAAATTCACGACTCACGAAGTGAGGATTGAATTTATCTAGAGAATTTGGAAATCAGGAGTGCATTTGTTAGGACTATTTAACGAATATAATTATGATGTTTACTCACAAATCATTATTTAAATATAGTAATTTTAAAATATTTATACATTTAATGTAAACGGCGATGTTTGAAAACAAATAAGAAACGTTATGTTTCACATGTTTATCACTGCAACCAGATCATATTATTTATTGCCAAAGGATCGCAATATTGTAAGCATGCAGCCTAGTGGAGAAAAATGAAACACATCAAACTGTATATTAATTAATAGAGCAAGGAATTATATGAAGAAAATTATACCAAAATATGAAATCATAATAACAAAATATGAAATTTATGACACAAAAATATTATGAAGCTACTATTTTTTTAACTTTTTACATATATTTATTTATATATACAAGCCCTGTGTAATTTTTGGGTATACATACCAGCACACAAATGAAACAAGAAGACTTTTTGTAGCACAAGAAGTCAAGAATTTCACTGCATTTCCACTTTAATTAATTTTTCATTAACTCAATATGACTCAATATGAAATATGTTCGTGATTTGAAGCAATTTTAATGGCTCACGTTATAATGTAGTTTTGAGGAATCACGCTAACAAGCCGGAAGGTTGTGGGTTTGAGTCTCCATGGGGTCAGGGTTTTTAGCTGGACCAAATATTCTGGCGGCATCATAGCTCTAGGGTCTACTCGACTCTTAATTAAATGAGTACCAGACGCATGTTCTATTTCGGCCAGTATAGGACCGGTGTCCACCCAGCATCGTGAGGTATTTGGGTAGCTACAATAAGTAGCGGTTCCAGGTTGAGAAAACCAGCTATAACGGCTGGGGGACTCGACATGCTGACCATGTCACCCCTACACTGGCTAGATGATCATATATCTCTGTGACTGACACATGTGGATGTGAGGCCAGTAGCCGGCTAGTAGGCTAAGGGCCATGGAATTATTATTATTATTATTATTATTATTATTATTAGATGCATGTTCTTGGACTAAGGTGGCTGTCAAGCATTCTGTTCGTAATACACAGTTAAGAGCTTTGTCTACATTTTATACATTTTTTAGTGCCCATCCGTCAGAATTGTTTTATACCATCAGAAAGTACGCTCCACACTATATGATGTTATGGGAGCAAACATGTACCGCGCTATATTTCACAGTTTGATGTTAGTGAGAATAATATTGGCCTTGCCTGCAAGAACTTTATACTAATTTCATAAACTGTGGAGTAAGACCTTTTTTCTCAGCATAGCACCAAGTTTAGCAGCAACAGTCTTACCTACATTCAAATACTGTAATCCATTCTCAAAATAAGGACTGTCCTTAGGTAGAAAAAAAGGAAATGGTTGCTACCTGATAGAAAGAGTAGATGGTTATTATTCAAACATTATTCTACTTATTCATGTTCTTGTCACAGATTAGGAAATCCCTGTTCTTGTTCTGCAGTTTCAGACAAAAGCCTCCATTTGGTCATTCCATGTCTCCTTATTCAATTATTTTCTTATATCAAAACTATTTATCTTGTTCTGGATGGGATAGTGAGGAATTTTCGCCTATCTACCATATTGCATTGTCAAATAATTTCAAAACTAAATCACTTCAAAAATGTTTTTAACCAATTATTAGAAATTTCATTTTAAAAAATTGAAAAGTTGAAAAATATGAAAATATGTTTACTAAAATATGAACATTTCTCCAAAATATTATGAAATATGAAACAAATACGAGGGTCATACTGAAAGTCATGAGCAACATTTTTTTAAACAATCGTAATATTTATTTTAGACAAACCAAGTACACCATGTTAATCTACAGACATTTGTGCTACTTTTCAACATAGTCTCCATTTCTTTGCACACATTTTGTCCAGCGTTCTACAAGCTTGAAAATTCCCTTATGATAGAAGTCCGTTCCAGCTGCTCGAAGACACTGACGCACTGCTTTCCGAATATCCTCCAGCGTCTCGTAGCGTTGGCCTCTCATCTGCTCCTTCACAGTACCGAAAAGATGGTAGTCGGAGGGTGCCAAATCGGGACTATAGGGAGGATGTGGAAGAGTTTCCCACCCAAATGTCCTGATCTTCTCCACAGTGGCACGAGCAGTGTGAGGACGCGCGTTATCGTGTTGCAGAATGATCTTCCATCCCGGAGCTTCACAAGTATCTGGATATAGCGGGCAGCATTTATGGTTTGTCCAGGTTCAAGAAATTAAACCAGAATGCAACCTTGCGTATCCCAGAAAACGCTGCCCATAACTTTCCCAACAGATTGCACTGTCTTCGTTTTTTTCCTTGATGGCGAATTCAAGTGGTGCATTCCATACTCTGGCGTTTTGTTTCAGGCTCGTAGCGATGAAACCAGCTTTCGTCACCTGTCACAATACTCGTCAAAAAATCATCACCTTCAATTCGAAATCTCTGAAGAAGGTTATGGGTGATGGTTCTTCTCTGAAGTTTGTGGTCTTCACTCAATAAACGTGGAACCCAATTGGCACTAACTTTTCGGTAACCTAAGCTGTGAATCATTTCTTGCACTGCATTGTATCCTATTGCAAGTTTTGTAGCGATTTCATTCACTGTGATACGCCTGTCGTCTCTAATGAGCGCATCAACTCTTTCCTTGTTGCAATCCGTGGAGGCTGAGCTTGGGCGACCGCTACAAGGCTCATCTTTGATACTCGTGTTCCCAGCTTTAATATATTTCACCCATCTCCTAACACTGCTGGCACCCATGCAGGCATCTCCGTAAGCACATTGAAGTCTTTGGTGAATATCAACAGCAGATTGTTCCCAGCTTTAATATATTTCACCCATCTCCTAACACTGCTGGCACCCATGCAGGCATCTCCGTAAGCACATTGAAGTCTTTGGTGAATATCAACAGCAGATTGTTCCTCTTTAACAAAGAATTCAATGAAAGAGCGCTGTCGAAACGAAACATAGATGTCTGCCATTTTGGAAACACTGCGTGTGGTCACATGATAGAAGCTATGACGCCACAAAACGGCAATGTTCTGGTATAAAGTCTGTAGATTACGATCCTGCATTTGTTATTCTTACATTGTTGAAATTTGAATTTTAACAATGGGTTGCTCACGACTTTCGGCATGACCCTCGTATGTAGGTCTTATTTGATTCTACAGACCATAAAATGTAAAGATACTTTGTCTCAGTGCTCTCTGACTAATAGTTTAAAACATGAAATTTCATAAAAATCCTCGCTCTAGTAATTAATTTCTGATGTCCTATGATGTAAATATGTCAATTATATTTTTCTGGAACGTTATTACCTGGGGAAAAATACATTTAGGAAAGTGCAAACTGTGTTTTTTTTGTGGTATAATCAATTGCTACAAATGTTTTATATTATCTCCCGTTACCACTATAAGGTTACATTCGGGCACTATATATACAATCTGGTAGCCATCTGCAGTCACTGCAAAATAATGCTATGGCCTATTCAGAATGTTTAAAAGGAGGAGCTTAATGATAAAATTAAACTGATAAAATCAAGGCGAAAAAGACTGTGAATCAAAAATCATTGAAATGTGATTAGCCATTGACTCCCATTTGGGGCACGAGTAAAAAGTCGTTATAAATATTATTTCCAATGGCATTTATTAGATAAATCATCTTATAAGGTAAATACAGTGCGATAAATGCAAGTAGTCTATGTGTGGATTGCAATAAAACATTACACTTATATGCATCTTATTCCTTCATTAACTTTATCAGTTAACACATTTATCGGGCACTAGTTAATTTAGAATATTTATCCATGAAACCTTCAACTTCATGAATGACCCCCTTTTTGCACTAGAGCTTCTTTTTCGATAGAATACAGAAGGCACTGCACATGATCCAACGTTTGGGTCCATTAAGTTTTCAGTGTTTATGTCATTAGTTTTGCTATAATTATATCATATTTCATTAAGGACCAGAGGAGAAATACAAGCTGTATTTTTTTTCTGTAAGAGACACTCATATATGTCGTTGGATTTGGTGAAGAACACTATACAAATTATTATTATTATTATTATTATTATTATTGCTGCTGCAGATAGCATATAAAATGGAAATATATTGGAGCAATAAATATTTATAAGAGGTCATTTATATCTGTAACTTTTAGTGGACCACTGAAATAATTAGTCTGCATTTTTATAAACTCTTCTAGTCTTGGGTATGTAAGATATGTATTTACATGCATCAGTGCAGTCTTTGTATATTTCTGCTGGCAGAGTGAAAGATGAGATCTCATGACCACAAATTTGCCAAAATAAATATTATTCACTATAGTATCAGTTCTTGTAGGTTCTGTCTAAATGTTTAATTATTGGGTTGGAGAGGCAAGCTTTCCTTATTGCTTCTCCTTTTATGCGTTTTAACATGCTTCTTCTTCTTCTTCCTTGGAATTATTAAGGAACTGCTTATATTTTAAAAGGTATCCATCCCTTTACATATTGTGAAAAATTACCCATATAGACCCTTATACAGCACTAATTTATTGTTAATAAAATAACATTTATTTGATATCTTTTCTCATATTTTGTTTTCAACTTTTATAAGATTCATGATGTGTTCCGTTGAGGTTTATTCAAAATTAATATAAAATTATAGAATATTCACCTGAAAGGTCCGTCTCCTCAACTTAATTATCATTTAACTGTAGCGCTTTCGGGACTTGTCCCATCATCGGCAGGATTCAAAACTGGTGTTTCACTGAAGATCTGGTAGAGGGGGTTGCATGTATTTGGTTCGTTTTCGTTTATCAGGCTGTCGTTGTGAGCTGCTTTCATGATTTCCATCTCTTCGAGTACGTTTATCTTCGCTGGATTATTTTCTCTGTGCATTACTGTTAGGGTGTTAAATATTGAAAACACCCTAACAGTAATGCACAGAGAAAATAATCCAGCGAAGATAAACGTACTCGAAGAGATGGAAATCATGAAAGCAGCTCACAACGACAGCCTGATAAACGAAAACGAACCAAATACATGCAACCCCCTCTACCAGATCTTCAGTGAAACACCAGTTTTGAATCCTGCCGATGATGGGACAAGTCCCGAAAGCGCTACAGTTAAATGATAATTAAGTTGAGGAGACGGACCTTTCAGGTGAATATTCTATAATTTTATATTAATATTTTGTTTTGCATATTTCCTTAACATACGTTATTTCATATAATTTAAACAAACAGTATACGAACTGATGTTATATTTAATTTCATCATAATTTTCTTCACTTCAAGGTTTAGACGATTCGTCTGTTCCGAATTCACAATGATTCCTTCCATCTCTTCCTAGGTCTTCCTACGTCCCTTAATCTCTTCGGCAATCTTGTTTCTTCCATTCTCTGAACATGCTCTTCCCAGCCGACGTGGTGTTATCATTTATTGAATATACTTCTAATTCACTTATTTCATTTCTTATGTGGTCAAATTTTGTGCATCCTTTGGTCCTTCTTTAAGTCATTTCTGCACTTTGTATTCTACTAGAACTCCTCTTATTTGTTACCCAGAACTCACTACTGTGTAAAGTACGGGTACCGCCATTGTTTTTTAGAACTTCTATCTTGTATCTTTCCTTGTTTTATTATGTTCTTTATTTAATAATAATAATAATAATAATAATAATAATAATAATAATAATAATTTCCCATGAAACACTCATAAATTTAAACTAGGCAAATTATAAAATTTAATACGTTACTTATTTCTTACCAATCCGTAATTTCGTTAGTTTCGTCTCCTATCATTATTTGTCAAATATGTCTTAATATTTCATATGTGTAAAAGTAAACCTTTGTTATGTAAAGAAGATTATAAGCATACATTCATAATTCCTTAAATATTTCAGAGAGAGAGAGAGAGAAAGAGAAAGAGAGAGAGAGAGAGAGCGAGAGAGATTATTTAACACTATAATTTTTAGGCAATAAGAGAAAATAAATTCAACTTTGTCAACAAAATAAAAGAATACAGAAAGCAATCAATTATAAATGGTTAAAGCTGTATACAACCATTTTATGAACTTCAAGGGAAATATTAACAGTTTACACTAGCGACGAAACAATGGAAAAGAAAAAATCGGTGAAAATAAAGACTCTTTACGACTCTCACAATATATAACACAAAGTTTCCAACATATACGAAAGTTAACAGCAAACTTGTTTCTACCTTCAATGAAACCAACAAAGTTTTCATTTGTTTTACTTTACAAGTTTCTTGAGAAATTTACGAAAATCGGCACATAAGACACGAATCTTTAATTTAAAGTATCTTTGGAGAATGGTAAGAATTTCACAATTTCTAACATATTTTATATAAAATTCTAATAAGCTGGCAATTACAACTGTACTGTTCATAAAATAAAAACTAAACTTTACAGCGCGACAGGCTTAGAGGGCCCATGGCTTATTTGTAGACTGCTGGCCTCAAGTTCTCCACGCGTCAATTACAGAGTTTAACAATTTAATAGTTGCCCCGAAAAGAGATCAAACCCACAAAAATTCCAAAGTTGAGTTTTCAGTGGATTAGTGATCTATGCGGAGAATATTACATGGTGCATGTAAAACTATCCCTATTCACTTTCAAATATATTTTATTTATTTTTTAAAATGTGTATTCAAGTTAATAGGGATATATGTAATAAAATGGCTCATGAAGTTAGTCAAGTCGTGAGTAGCAGTTTATGGGTTAGATCTGTTTTCGGGTCAAGAATTCAATTATCCAATCAATACAGGTTATATTTGGTCAATATATCGGTTCCCAAAGTCGTTATAACTTCTCTCAACCTGGAGCTGCTATACATAGCCACAGGTCCCATACACTGGCCGAAATGCGGATTCGTCCTATAGTTCAACATCGCGACTCAGACGCCCTGCTATACTTACTGAATTGTTATATATTACAATTAATACAAAATTACACTTCGTTCCTGAAATCCACCCAAGATAACTAACTCACTGGCACTATCGAACCCGTAGGTTCATGGTCGTACGGACATAAGCTCTCCATACATCCCTATCCCGAGTTGTTTTCCAATCATTCCCTGTATAATCTACTTCCCTCAAATCATAGTTAATGTTATTCTCCCACCTCATTCTTGGTCTACCAACTGGACGTTTTCCCTCTGGTTTTCCTGTAAGAAGCTTCCAAGCACGTATTTCATTCCCCATACGTACCACATGTCCTGCCCATCGCAGTCTACGAGACTTAACTGATCTTATTATATCTGGCTTCCTACAAAGACCACGTAGTTTACTGTTATGTAGTCTCCATTCACCTGTTTGTTCATCTCTCTTTGGTCCAAAAAAATTCCTTCCGATTCCGATTGAGGGTCTTTCCACTTTTCAGCGGTTGCCCTTTTACCAGCCGGCTGCTGGCCCTTCACATCCACATGTGTCAATCACAGAGGTAGATGATCAACAGCCAGTGTAGGGGTGACATGTGGTTAGCATGTCGAGTCCCCCAGCCGTTATAGCTGGTTCCTCAACCAAAAAAAAAAAAAAAAAAAAAAATCCTAAGAACTTTATTCTCCTCCCTTAAAGTAAGAGTCAATGTTTCACCTTCATACAATATAACTGGTAGAATAACAGTTTTTTTTTCAGTTTAACGTTTTTTTTAAGGAGTTGGGGCGTTAAGGGTCCATGTAATGCATAATATAATGCATTACCAGAATTGTTTAATTTCTTTATGCATCTCATTCCTATTTGAGATCATTGTTCCTAGGTATTTGAATTCAGCCACTTCCTCAAAACTTCCCTCATTTGTCATCAGCTGTCCATTTCCATTGTATAATATATTTGTATGTGTGACAATATATTTGGTTTTATTGATATTTACCTCCAGTCCCAATTTCTTAGAGTTACTCAACAGTGTGTGCGTGCTGGCCTTTAGTATCTCTTCGCTATCGCCCAATAGTACTACATCATCATCATAAACTAACAGCTTATTAATAACAATGAGTTATAGGCCTTTTCATTCTCTAAAGATTTGATGGCATGCTCTAGTACAAGATTAAATAGTAGAGGAGATAGTCCATCTCCTTGCTTCAACCCATTGTGGATTTCAAAAGTCTCCGAAAACTGTTTGTCTACACGCATCCTACTCTTTGTGCTATTCATAATTTTCCAAATTTCTACTCTTTATGTTGAAATATTCCGAATTTATTTCCAACTCCAGGCTACACATCCACATGTGTTAATCATACAGTTGGACGGTCATCCTGCCAGTATAAGGGTGACATATGATTTAGCAGTTACTGCTGATTTTCTCAACCTGGAACCGCTACCTATTGCAGCTATCCAAATGCCTTACGATGCTGGAGAGGCACTGGTTCCACACTGGCCGAAACCCCATGAAAGTATTTTTTTTTCCCCCTTGTGGACTCAAACCAGTCCGAAGTCCCGCAGTTCTGCACAACGACCGCCTTAAACTGCTCAATGGCACGGTATCGTTAAGATTCATAATTTTCCAAATGTCTATTCTCTACATTGATTTTTTCTCTAAATTAACATGGAAGAAAAATACTATCTATTCAATTTATAAATTTGTTTCAATTACTAAAATTTACTTTTGATATGGATACAATTGGACAAATTATGCTAGGAGACAAAGTAAACATTAAACAAAAGTGAAATCAGCAAAGTCGATATTCTTGATTAGAGATTTTAGTTAAAAGACTAATGATAACAGTAAAATGAGCTTGAGCTGTGAATTCTCTAAGTTAACGTATATAATAGGCCTAGTAATTTTATAAATTAACGGACAATATTTACGGAAACTTAATAGTTCAACTATTATTTAATCTACTTGTAAAAAATGGACTTCTTCCCGTTTTTAATAAGCATATGTCTTAATGGAATCATGATCATAGATGGATATATCATAATTATGTTGTCTGACTACAGAAAAATACACAAAGTAATATAATTAATTCTAGTTAAAGTATTAAAATATTTGTAAAGTATTACGAAGAAAATGTCATTTCTCTACGGGCTAAGATAATACAAAAATAGTTTACGTTTTAAAAACAATCTAGAACACTGCAAATGTTATACCATTATGATTTTTAGAATCACGATTTAGCAATTGTTGGTAGCTGTGAATTGTTTTGCAAGAGGAGTATTTCGAAGTCAATAGTTTTTTTAAGTATTTTACAATAGGAAAAGATCTACAGCAAAGGCTCGATTACATACAACTATATATCTAGTTGCAATACAATTATATATACACATTAAACATAATTTATATTTGTCATTGTCATTAAATATTATTTTGGCCGAAAAGTATTAAATCCTTTTATATTTTATTATCGTCTTACTACTTAAATATATTCATTATGTTAATAAAGAGAAAAACATCTTCCTAGTGGTGTAATACTGAGTTCTGTATTTTTAAACAGTGCTTATCCCATAAAAACGATAACTTAAAGTTATATAATCCATTCAAGTTCCTCTGCTCTCCAGGAGATCAGTTGTCCTAACATAATCTGGTTCAACATGGAGATCATAACAAAATAACTAACAAGGTTTGCAGAATGCAAAGAGAAATAAGATGACAGAGAAGAGTTCAAGAATTTTATATGACATCCTAAGAACTTCAGACTCTGAAGATCAATATTCTGAAGAATTCTACAAGTTCGTTAAGTGATGAAGTGACTTGTGCTTTCATTAGTTCACTCGAACAAGTGCACCGCCTCATAAACAGGTCTGTGACCCAATGTGGCTTATGAATAATCAAAAGCGTGGCTTTGTTATGACAACTCGCTTCTTTTCAAATGATAAACATGAAACTAGGTTGTACCGTTCATGTAAAACCCTTTCCTATAAAAACAGATTTCTATAATTTATTACATAAAGTGTGTTAGCAATAATTTTAAATTATGGTCTAACTAGAATGGTCAAATCCCGACTTTTGTCTAGTAGCTATACCTATGTACTTTCTGCGATGTTTGAAAGCCCATTTTTATTACCTGTTATAGATTTTATCCCTATAATTAAAAAGTAACGAAAAAGTTATTTTGGAGAAATTTCTATGCACAATTACATATTTGTAAATAAATTCAAGTAGCTTAATGGGGCGCAGAAAGACGCGAAACATGCACTCTTACTTTAAGGGAGATTACGAGTATTTGAGAATAAAGTTCTTACAACAATTTTGGACCAAAGAGAGATGAACAGACAGGTGAATGGACAAGGCTACATAACAGTGAACTAAACGGTATTTATAGGAAGCCAGATATAATAAGAATAGGTAAGTCTCGTAGACTGCAATGAGCAAGACATGTGGCACGAATGGGGAATGAAAGCCGTGCATGGAAGATTCTTGTAGGAAAACCGGTGGGAAAACGCCCAGTTGGTAGGCCAATAATAAGGTGGGAGAATAACATTAACTCGGGATAGGGATTATGGAAAGCTTATGTCCGCGCGGCCGTTAACCTACGGGATTCGATAGTGCCAGTGAGTAACTTAGCTGTCCACTATATTAATTCTTGGAATTACATCTTCATGATACTAATTCTAAGTTAGTTTTGACCCCAAATATGTGTATTTTTCATAAAGCTTTATTATAATTTTTCCATTTTTCAAAACTAAATATTTTGGGTATGCATCTATTGCCATGCAATTTGATAGTCATAATTCATATTTTGAAATACCGTGGCTTGTTTTGCACCTAAATAAAAAGTAACGAAAAAACACTTTTTGGGAAACAATGTACAGTTACAGATTTGTAAATAATCCCAATTGGCTTAATGATCATAAGTCATGTTTTAAAATAGTGTGGCTTAGAACCATTCACCGCCACAAAGGTACAATATACATAATAATCTCATTCATATTTATTTTACTTGTTATATGAAGCCTACTAGAACTCCATCCTTAACACCGAAAAATATATAATTATTTGATTGCAGATATCCATAAAATGTACTTGGCTCCCTATTCTCTGCAATTGTAAGTAGGGCCTACAGGCCTTGGGGTGGTAGCAGATGAAGACTCCCATCCATTTTCTAGATAATAGGCACGATATATCAGCCGGGTTGTCACCCCTGTATGACGGCACCTTTACCCCTAGAACATAATCCAGGAGTCATTTAAATTAGAGACAGAGTCGGCCCCAGGATCATGGTGAAAAAAAAAATGTTTCGGTCGGTTTAAAAACCCCGACTCCATTGGAACTCGAATCCGCGACCTTGCGGCTTGTTTCATACTGCCTAAATCACTACGTTACGGCACAATCTCCAATGATTTACAATAAATTAATAATATTCAAGTTTCTAAAATTATAGGATTATTTTTCTTTACAATCGGCCTCCGTGGTCTAGAGCTGAAGTTCCTTGCTTTTGATACCGAGGACCGCGGGTTTAAACTTGACCAGTGTGAATTTATCTTTGTTATGATGGAAAAGTCCACCGCTGTGGTCTCGAGGTAGTGTGCTGCCTTGTCACGCAGCGGACCCCGGTTCGATCCCCGGTCGGGGCAGTTTTTTTGGGTGAGGTTTTTATCGGGGTTTTTCCTCACCTGTAAGACAAATGTCTGGAAAACTTTAAGGCCCAAACGGTCCCCGAAATCATATGGTCATCATTATCATCATCCTTCACCGGTATGGATAGCAACGGGAAGCTACCACGCCTACAATTCCCTAGTAAAGTTGTAAGCATAGCATGAAAATACTATGATTGCAATGAAGGACCTGCCTTCGGGCAGAAGTACTATGGATGGATGATGGAAAAATCAAGGGATAAGGTCTCCATGGGGAGAGGATTTTAAACCGTCGGGCTCGTAAATGAACATCTGGTCTAAATTAAAAGCCTCTGAGAAAAACAAATGGGCATTACGCCAAATAGGTGTCTCTTTAAGGCCAAGAGCTAATAATTTGTCACTCACCAACATGTATAGGGAAATAAACGTAACTAAATTAGCTTGGTTAAGTAACTGCTGCAAGGGAGCTTCCTTGTATAAGCAGATTTTTCCTGACAATCCTCTCTTTAATTTGGACAGCATTGTATTTTACATATTTTATGGGGAATTGTATTTTTTATGTTTTATTTAAAATGAAGATTTGAGTTCATGGATCATCGTCGTGTTTGTTTCATTGTAGACATGTGCATCCACGCAAGAACTATTTATAATCCCCTTTTGTGAGAGAGAAAAAAAGAATAAAGAAAAAAATGATAAAGCCAATTTCTGTATGCAATTATTTTATTAGCACAAATGATAATACCCGGGTGAATAAGCCATATATCAAGATCTGTGAGCTGTATGTGTCACTGTTATTTGTGTGATATGCAATGATTCGTGATTGAAGCTGACAGTTTACATGCAGGTAAAATTAAAATCCACAGCCACCAATTTGTCCTACAAACAAATACCAGCACTGCAATAAATTGCGATGTTGTTCAGACTCATAACTTTACACGCCAACTCCAAAATCTACTTTATTTATTTCTTCTCCCCTTCTTGCTAATCTTATTAACCAAACATCACCTATCTCCTCATTAAAAATTAATTTAAAAAACTAGATTACTATTTCCCACAACAAACACCCGGCTACCACGGTACATCTAACATAGGGAATCCGGATTCGATTCCCGATCGGGATGAATTTCCTGTAAAGACTTTCTCTCGATTATAAAGCATATGTCAAAATAATGCAAGACGGAACCTCTCTTTAACAGAGTGAATAGACTCTGATGGCACATAACGCTTAAGACTCGTTTAAGGGAGGTTTCGGATTCAAATCATGATTAGGTTATTGTATTTCCTCGATCGTCAAGGCATATGTCTGTATATACCCACGTGAGGCAAGAGAGCTCTCATGGAGGAGTTACTTAATCAAGCCAACTTAGTTATGCATATTTCCCTACAGCCAGTCAGCCAGTGCCAGACAAGGATTAACTCATTGCCTCAAAGAGACACCTAGTAGACAACTAAGGTATTACTTGGATGGAAAAATGCCGATTAAATTTTGCTAGAAAGCTCTAATTTAGGACTGAGGTTATTTTATGGATTTAAAGACCTTCCCGGAGGAGTTGTCCTTTGGATTGTTTCATCCTAAAAAAAACATCAACACCGGCTGGGTTTGAACTCCAGACTTTCGGAACCAGAGCAATGGACTTAATCTCTAAATCACAAAAGCCAATTCAAAATAAATGATAGGTCGGATTTCATTATCAAGGTCCATCTCTTAGTATCCTCAAAATCTAATATCAATGATCTTCTACAAAAACATATGATAAAGGTAATACAAGCAATCAGCCTACTGGAAACAACCAAAGTCTACATACATAATATCTTAGAATTAAAGCGTATGTAGCTAAGATTGAAATTAAACAGGCATAGTTTAACGTTCCAATAAAAAAAACATCGTATTGCAGATCTGATTAGCTTGATAAACCAGGTTCACATTCTGTAAAGGCTGAAGTCCTTAAAATCCAAAGCGGTCCAAGAATACCCTCTTTACAACAAGCTTCAAGTGAATAAAGTCACTATTTGACCTAGCAGTTAAAGGTACTATAACAATAAAACCTTACTAAAATTACTGATCTTTTGAGAATACACTTTTATGTATATTAGAGATTTATATGATGCGAATTCCAATAATTTAATCATTTTCCCCAAATAAATTTGATTAATGGTAATTTGTGGTACAAGGATTGAGGATGAGATTACTCACGAATTGAGAGGAAACGAGTAACTAAAACTCTTTCAATTCTTGCAACGTAAAAATCATATGTCAAATTTACTTACTTTTAATAAATAACTTTAAATGTGTAGGCTACAAAACTATTCAATAACCGATAAAAAAATAACGCCCCTAAAATAGGAACACGATTATGGGTTTTTAGGAATAATTCAAGATAAAATACAAATAAAAGTGATTCGCCCAAGTATGTGCTAACAAAATATTAATAAATGCATAAACTCACAGTTATGAATATGTAATCAATCATATACAATATATGACTTGTTAACTAGAAACTAATGAAGGGACTTCAATCAGTAGGCTACTACCAATTTAAAAAATGTAATATTAATTACATAACTATTAAAAATATTTTTGTAACGTTAAATAAATTATTTGCAGTCAGCCTTATAATGAAAAAAAAAACTGGTGATATGAATCTACATTTATGTCCATTTAATTAGTAGTTAAAATGAAAGTTGACGAACCATTTTTTTTTCGAAACTGAGATATTGGTGCCACCTAGTTTACAATATGGTTTTCTGCCTTTGACAATTGAAAAAATAATTGACAACCTACTTATAACTCCACATACAGAATCTGAGCACGATTTCCTTCCCGCAAATAAAAAACTGACCAGTTTTGTATTTTTTTAAGTTTATATTGTACTTGATTAGTTTTCATTTTCACTTTATCAATTTCTAATGAGACCCTTGCTTATTTGCTTGTTAAATTACTACTGAAATTTGCCATTATTATTCAAATGTTAAAGAAAGTTTTATCAGTTTTTGTGATTACAGTACATCGTACAATTATACTCTATTTTTGGTTATTTTATAAGACCATAACGTACTGAAATTATACATAGTATAAAATAAAATTAACTTTAATCTGAGTGAATTTATGTATTGTAAACAGATGTATCTCTTTAACTTGTATATCAAGTAGAACATTGCCTCATTAACGGAGCTATCCAGACTAAAAGCTATGCTTCACACGACAGTGAATTAACAATCTGAATGTCATGCTACTACACTAACCAATGTATTCCAATCAATACATCTGTATGTGTGCACAGTAAGGAATATATTGTGCATATACTGATCATTAGTGAACTATGTGATTTACGTACATTGAACTTCTATCCACACTTAACAAGAGAATCTTATGCACTACACCAGCATAAATGATTGATAAAACATTAACGTCACTACAGAGAAATATGCCACCTTAGCCGTGATTTGAACTCAATATCTACAGCTTAAAGTTTGTAAAGCCAGATAACTTGGGCCAAATCTCTGCTCAAAAGTAAATTTCTCTCTCTAGTTAACAAAAGCATTATAAAAGAAAGCATAGCTGCATGTTAAGAAATATTCAATATGGTGGTTAAGAAAAAATAGGTTAGTCAATATGTCAATAATATAGCACACATAGTGCAATATGGAATTAAAAGCCTGCCACTATTAGATAAACAGCATAGAAAACATCAGCAAATATGAAATTTCTAAGAACAGACATAAAATGCAATGGGACAATAAGAGAATAGGTCAAACATGGAAAAATAATAGTATAAATTATTGAAGAGAAGCAATTTAAATGGGAACTCAGGGAAGAGTTAAATGGAAAAATATAAAGGGGAGAACTGCACGGAAGTGAAGAAAATGGTGAAATTGAGAAGAGTGCAGGGACGTACGTCTAGGGAGGAATTTTAGACCGAGGTGAAACCAACGCGTAAAGGCATTAGGGACAAAAGAGGAATAAATAAACTAAGGAGAAGTAAAAGCTAATTTGGAAACAGTTTACAGATCGGTAAACATGTCTCATTAGCATTATGGTACCAATCTTGCCCGTCCATTTTTTGTCTTTTTTTATGTTTACATCTTCCAACAATTTTTCTTAGATATTTCTACATTCTTTTTTCAGGTTTCCCTGTGCCTATTCAACATAAAGGGTAATTTGGGTAGCCAATATAAGAAGTGACTCCAGCTAAAACAGCTGAGGGATTCGACATACTGACAATGCCAACCCTATACTGGTTATATTATCTTCCACCTCTGTAATCGACATGTGTGTAAGACCAGTACCCGCTCCTTAACCCTTAAATTGGCGGAACAATAATTTCCCCTGCCAGTTTTTAAACGCTCCGGGCCACAATGAAAAGAAAATCATGTAAAACTATAAGTTATTATTATACATTATTATGTAATTTGACAGAAATTTAATTAATTTGTACTCTTGTTTTTCTATTGATCTATAAACAGTATTAAATAAATGAAATCAATGTACCTCATAAGATACATTGCCAATTTAAGGGTTAAGTCAAGGTCCTTCTAGATATCTTGCACCAAGAAAAGAATCTAGTAAACAATTGATAAATTACCATACTTAAAAAATATAATTTACATTTGTGGAGTATGCCAATAACATAAAGAATCATAAATCATAACAAATACGTAGTCTTGAGGAGGAAGTGCTAGCAATGGGATGCAGTCAAGTCACAGACGAAATGAATACTGGATAAAATTGAAACATTCCACTCCTGGGGAAGACCATATGTCTGGGGAAAAGAGGGGGGGGGGAGATGTAGAAGGGGGGAGAAAGAGATTCTGACATTGATGTAAGTGTTCTTGCAACAGGTGGGACTTCCAAACAGAACCTAAACAAATCTTCAAACTATTAAACAAACACTTTTTTTCTTTCCTTCAAATCCACAAAAACAAACTTTAATCTTAAGATCAATGCTACCGTTTTATTTGAACATACTTTTGCTGTCCAAGTTCAACATACTCGATAAATAACGCAGAATGATTAATGAATAGAAGGAATTCGGAATATATGTTCATTAAACCTTTAAACCTTATTTTTATGGCTTAAGTAAAGACTGTAATTGAATTCTATACTTACAATTTGCCCAAGAGCTATTACGACAAAATAATTATAAGGCCTGTCTTTCTAGAAACTTAAATCATAGGAGAAGTAAATTTGTCAACATTCTTCGATTTTCTAAATGTTAATAAACAATTCTTCAAAGTCTGTAATTATATAACTTCACAAAAGACAGAGACTTATTTTTTGTTGAAAAATGAAATAATATTTTTATTTAGTCTTAATTCTTCAGAGCCTGTAATTACCTACCTTTACAAACTACAGAGACTTCATTTTTGTTGAAAAATGAAAGGATTTTATTTAGTCTTATGAAATAAAGTAATGTAACCACATGTTTAATACCAAACTGAACACCATGGCGGGGCAGCCCTAGACGATCCTTGGCCCAACATTCGGCGGTTGGCTTCACATTCACATCTGTTATTTAAAGAGACCGAGGATTGTCCAGCCAGTTAGGAGTGTCATGTGGTCAGCATATCGGGTCCATCTGTTATACTTAGTTCACTCAATCTCGATCCGCAGCTTCATGTAGTTAAAATTCATCACGATGTCTTCCCCAAGGGATTCCTAATCAACGCTTGGCCCGTTAGCTCTGCGCGGGTCATTCAATACCTAATAGTTTTAACTAAATATTATTTTATTTATTTGTCTTGCTAATATAAACAACATTATGCTTCAAATTATTTTTACTAAAATTTTTAACAGTGGTTCTATCGCGGGTTTTCTTTGTGTGAAGTTCTATCTCTCTCACACCATAGACATCTTGTTTCTCTAGGTTGGACATTTGGACTCGAACTTGACAGACGCTGATCTTAATTTGTCCGTGATACAAATATGACCCACTTCTAATGTGATCTAAATGGTTCTCTTGTGTGATTCTAGATTGGGCATTTGGACTCGAACTTGATAAACGCTGATCTTAATTTGTCCGTGATACAACTATGACCCACTTCTATTGTGAATTAAATGGTTCTCTTGACTGATGACAATTTCTTATGCATATAACAATGAGTTCGATGATTTTCATGGATATTGTTGCCCGAATTTCCTGGAATTTGCCTTCGCCCAAGGGATTTCCAATAAAAAATAGAACGCGTTTCTGCTGAATTGAATAGCTCTTCATAATCTTGCAATTTAGATATTTTAAGCATGTAGAATTTGCTTACTGAATGGTTGTGGGTTCAAACCAAGGTGCTGACCAACGAGATTGAGATTTCATGGTTTGTATGAAAATGAGAGATGGGCACACACAAAGAGAGATGAACAGCAAATTAGCATATGGGAAACAAAAGAAGATATGTTTAATCAATAAATGTAGGAGGAAAGTAAAGATTAAGAACATATAAAGACATGTATGAACTCTATCATATTTAGATCTGATACGGCAATTACGATAAAAAGACTAAAATGGTTGGAGCAAGTTTATAGAATGTCCAATGAAAGATTTTAAAAAATCCTTATGTGGTAAATAATGGAAGATCACATGTAAGATGAACCAATGGAGTATAGGATTTGGGAAGGATATGAGTAAAGAGGTGGAGAAGACAATCACAGTATAGAATAATTTGGAGGAATATATGTAAGGTGGCCAGAGTTCTATAAATATTATTAACAATTGTATTAACTATTGCATGCGTATGGCAAACCTGAGTACATTAATTTCAATATTGTATTCTACAAGAAATGTAGTAACAAAAGATTATTTTGAAATATCATAGCAAAACCAAGACTTACGGTGGTCAGATGGTGTGGAAGAATGAACGTATTTATAAGAGAAACTAGGGTCATTCATATGGACTAAAACACCATATGTTTATCTTTTTCCACAATAATATTAGCTTAAAACTATTATTTATATACTTATTCTTTTCATTAGATCTTCAAAAAAATAACACGTGAAAAAACACAAAAAAAAGTATAGCAATTTCCTGATCATCCTATACCAGTAAAGCTACTTATGACATAATACTTAACAGTTCAGTGAACTAATTGTCAACTGCATTCCATTTATGGTATACACAATACTGGAGAATATCAACGTCCTTCAATTCATTCTAATGTCTTGTCCTTGTGTGGATTCCTTACACTTTTTATCATCACTTGAATTCTCACTATAATTTTATTAATACAACACCAAGTTGTGAAACCAGTTATTTCAAAGCAATTTCTAAAGTGATTTAAAATTATAAATTAATCTGTCAATTTCTTTAAATGTATTAATATAGTAAATGTGAAATTGAACCTATAAACCTCTGGATAAATGATAGAAGACTAAATTGGAACGATCACATAGATAGAATTGAGAACAGTAGACTAGCGAAGAAAGTACGTGACTGGACACCTCAGCAGAAAAGGCCTTTAGGAAGACTGCAACTACGATGGAAGGACGTCACCATGCCCCGGACCTGTAGTGAATGAACACGCAACAAGATGCCAGCTTTCATGCGTAGAGGAAGAAGAAGAAACAAATATAAGAACACATGTAATACAAACATAATTATATTTATAACATCCGTTTAAATTATGTAATGACATTTTCAATTCCAATTTATGTCCTATATTTATTGAAGCATCTACACAAGACAAGGCATTTCCAGCACCCTAATCGGTTTGCTATATGAAGAAGCAAAGACAGATGCTAAGTAACTAAATTTCATGGAAGATGTCCTGGCCGTTGAAGAAAGTGAAACACAATATTCATTATACTGTAAAACTATATTGGGAAGAACACAGGAGAATGGCTGTCAAATTCTTGTTGACGTTGGATAAAAAATATTTACCATCTTTTACTATAGCTATTGCTCATCTTTGGATTGTTTTGTAAATATCACGGACTGTTAAAGATGCAAAATATTAAAAAGTTAGTTACATAATTATTACTTTAGAAACTATAAGATCATTAGCATATGATTTTAATTGGACACTAAACAATTTCAACGGTATTCCCAAAATATAGGATTCACCACGGAATAGAATCATTTTGATTACGAACCTGGATTATACACTTTTTTTGTTTTCATTCCTAGTTTTGTTATTTATTGTTTTAATTTGTATTATATTTTCTATAATATATAGGTTAAAAAATAACATACAGTCTATTTAGAGAAAGAAAAAATGAACTAGCATAACAATTGTCACTGTCTTCTTCGTAAACTTTAAACATACTTGATATTAAGCTTAACATTAAACTAGTTTTTGAAGAAGGCAATAAGTATGATTTGAAGGAGGCAAATTACACAGGGAATACCTGGAAACATTTCAGCTCAGGATAGGGATATATAAAAGAGTTTGGGTCCGGGTGGCGATGAACATCCGGTTTTGACAGAGCCAATGAGTTTGTTAATTACATACCCTTAATGTACAAAACTACCCAAACATCTCCAAAAAAAAAAAACTCCAAGAGCGCCAGGCCTAGAAGGTCCTTGGTCTACCAGCCGGCTGCTGGCTTCACATTCAAATGTGTTAATCACAGAGGTAGACGATCATCTAGCCAGTGTAGGGGTGAGATGTGGTAGCATGTCGGGTTCCCCAGCCGTTATAGCTGGTCTTCTCAACCTGGAGTTGCTACTTATTGTAGCTACCCACATGCCTCACAATGCTGGGTGGGCACGGTCCCATACTGGCCGACATTCCATGAGAAAATTTCTTCTCCCATGGGGACACGAACCAGCGAAAGTTCCGCCAAGGCTTCTTGCATTAACCACTAGGCTACGGCGCGGGTCACCCTAACATATAACCTATATAATCTTATACATAACACTAAACTAAGACAATACAACAGATCCCATATCATTTATCAGATCGCAAGGCCCTGGTAGAAATGAAACCACCACCAAATTAAGTCTAGCAGTTAATAAATAAGCATATTCAATATTAAGCATTTGATTTTATAATTTTGTATTTTAATTGGATTTTATATTATCTACAGACTATTATCATATTATCGGTCTCAGTGATCTAGTGGTTATCTTCCTTGCCTCTGGTCCCAAGGGACGCAAGTTCAAACCCAGCTGGGGTTCCGAATCTGAAGATTTTTGGGCTCATAAAAGAATCACAAGCCTAAATATGTGTCGCTGAACAAAAATTTAACCTCACTTGCAAACTAAATGTCTCAGAAAGGGGGTGTGTTGACCACATGTCACCCACTAACATAGATAGAGATATAAGCATAATTAAATTAGTCAAGTCAAGAAACTCCCTGTTAGGGGAGCACCCATGTCTCCATGAGGATGCATGGGGTATATATACACACACACACACATTACCATATTACCCCGGTAAAGGGAAAGAAAAGGGTCCATGTCCTTAACCCTGTATGTAAATATAAGATTTCAGTGTTTTCAAACTATGGATCCCAGCCAATTGATGGATTCTAAGAGGGGGTTCAGTGGAAAGTGAAGTCTGCCAATGTGATAAACAGCCCACAAAAACTTCTAATAATTGCTTAGATTAAAAAATGTAAACCTCACGGGCACACTCAACATATTGAACCCAACATATATCATCTATACCCAACCATCAGTGAGTAAATTGTATCATATGCTGAATTATGAGTAATTTGTTATTTTAATAACATGGCATGCAGTAAGTTTTCATCAGTGATTAGAATGTACTAATTTATTTAACTTACAGGTCAGGTGAAATTTGATATCTTTCAAGATGGATCTCCGACTTAAAAAAGGTTGAGAACCAATGAATTTTTATCTGATGTATCAAATTATCAAAGGCTATTCTAATTCCAAAAATGTATATTTGATAACCATACATAAAATAATGCAAGAATAGTTTTATATTTTAACTATAATTCTAATTTCAAATAGGAATTCCATTTTTTGTTCAATCACTGGATAAGAGAGCTTAATTAAAATTAATTAAACATTGAGACTGTATGGATATTTATCATACATCAACAGTAGTTACATTAAATACAGGAAATTAATTTTCTCTTATTTAATACAGTCAACATTATGATCATAATGACTGTTTACAGTTTTCATCATCTACATAACCAATTTCTAGCTAATGAATTAGATTTTCAATTTAGGGAAAGAATCAATCTACTTCTCATCTATTTCAAATACACAAACATAAAATAAAATCTTTGTAAATAAACAACACATGACTTGTGTAATGTAATTTACACATGTGTACAAAAAAGAGAAGTCATAAGTAGTAGAGTTAATAGCTAATAAAACTTACTTTAATACCAGTTAAATGTGATAATGACTCAATGCTTTATAAACTTCTACATATAATAGCTTGTCCTCCAGAAAAGTTGTAATGTATCAATTTCTACATCTTTAATGAAATGTTTCATTGACAATTCTGTGTGCAAGATAATGGTAAGCATCAATATGAACTTCATTTTCAAAATAATGGTAAAAACAGTATAGTTCTTATTCCTACATTCAACATTCAACCTCATTTTAATCATGGGTACCACTTAAAATACAGAGTAAAGGAAAAGAAAATAATATAATACCATAATAAAACTTCATTAACTTCAAATGGAAGATTGGTGCTAACATTGCTCCAAGCAAAGAATTGAAACATATTAAATGGGCATAGACAAGTTTATTAAAAACATGTAAATTATGGGTTACAATAAGGATTTCATGGAAAATATTTACGGGAACTGCAAATTGCTTTCTTAGAGTAGCCAATATACAAACAATCTGAAAATAGATAAGATTTTACACCTCACCAAATACAAACAATCTGAAAATAGATAAGATTTTACACCTCACCAAATACTTTGAAACCTCTCCAGGACTAATTTCGAGGAACTTTTCTCATTGTCAACTTGCATCTGACTTATGTGTATTCAAATCAATAGCAGATGCCAGTAGATGAGAAAAGTACCTTGAAACTAGTCCTGGAAGGGTACAAAATATAAGATGACATGCAAAATCCGATTCATTTACTGAATGTTTAAATAAAACCTCATTGTATTACTAGCAAATATCTAATTTGGCAATATATGATTTTTTATTTTAGAAGACAGTCATACACTCAGACTGGAGTTTGAATCCAGGAGCTTTGGCTTCAATGCTCTTCAGTGCAAAGTATTAAATGAATAATAAAAACATTAATAAATATGGATTTTCATCAAGTAAACACCAACTCAATTGAATATATGATTTGTTCTACAGAGTCCTAGGGCACAGTCTTTGGTGTTTTGACCAAAAATATCAATTTTTTTCTTGAAAAATTTGATTCTACAGAATATGCCTGAGATTTCTATTGCAAAAAATCTGGTCTACATACCAAATTTCCAGATCCCGTTTCCCAAGGCTAGTCTCTACTCCCTCTACCTCACCCATTGCCATATCCTCATTACTAAATGTATATTAATAGATCCACATGTTTTTCGAACAAGTCTATCAAAGGAAAATTCTAACTGGACAGTGTTATGCAACAACAGGTTATGCATCATTTTAAAAAAATTGAGATTTTGATGGCATCTTTTGCACTGGCTCATGAAGTAAGTGTACACAACTTTTAGCGCCAAATCATTAAATATAGCCTTATCATAAAGAAAAATGTAAATGCCATCATTCCTATTAGAGATTCTATGTTATGCAACAGACGGCTATGAAACCAGATCTTCATACATGCTAATCTAAATTTTACATCATGTAGCTAAGAGCCAAATGCTCCTGCTCTTAGATTCCCAATGCATAACTGTCAAACAAGAAAAATAACTTGCAATATCCAGTATTGTTAGTTTGGCGTTACAATAAATAGTGAATATTGACTTAAACTTTAAACATATTTTTCTCGAAACTTACATAATGGTGCATAGCCGATTGATTCATATGCTGTCCAATAATAGTTCAATTTTTTAGAAAATCTACTCTATCTCTATCAGTTACATACATCCAGATCATGCTAAGTATTTTTGCACAAAGAGATATGATTTTGTTATTTTATTTAACATATCTTAATTCAAATTTGGACATGAAAGGGTTGACACATTTTGCTCAGAGGTTTATTTCAGGCTTAAGATTCTTTTATGTGCCGTAAATCTATGTCACAGGGCCCATGGATTTAGTTCTCTTCCACAGAAACCCATACTCAGGATTTTTACACCCTGAAAAATCCATCAACCTGGCCAGATTTCAACCCATGAACCTTGAAACCAGAGACAAGCATGATAACAACTGGTCCACCAGGACCAATAGATACATCTTTGTTTTCTATTTTACATTATGTATTATTATTTTTCAAAGGTTGAAATAAAACTAAATGCACAATTTATGTTGACAAAGCAACTGTTCTTGTATTCAAGTGTATTTATACATGTTTAGACTTTAATTACATAAATATATGGGAACCATTCTATCCAACTAGAAGAAAATAGTAAATGCTATTTATTGTTGACCAATAAGAGGCTTGATCTATCTGTAAATACAAGTTACACACACTAACTATGCAACTTGAAGAGAGACAAGTTGCACGTTTTCTTGTACTTAATTATAGGCTTAATATGGAACTTAATAATTGTTTGCAAATTAAAAATGTATCATGTACTTCTCTTCTTTAAAATATTTTGTATGCAGACAATTTTATAAATTATATTTGTAACTCAATTACTAACTCTCTCATATATCTTACTATAACAACATTTTACTGTTTGCTTTCATGATCGCATGATCTAAATTATAGCCAGGACTAAAAACGCAAAAACTCAAGCAGTGAAACAGGTTGCCAGGACACTACAGAAGTAGCCTCATTGATGATTACAACAGCAATGACATCCCCACTATCTATTAGAGCCAGTTTCCATGGTAATGCTGCTAAACCATGTCTATTCAAGCAAGTGATTAACCCCAGTCAGATATATAAGTTATACTAGTCCTCGTCTCTTTGAAGCGAGCCACATACGGAGGGTTGTTTCTGATCTCTGATAACAAATGATTTTTAAGTTTTACCTTAAGAAAAGCCGTGTCTCCACCATCGATCATGCTCTATTTGATGGCCCTTCACCATAACTATGACTCGGCATCGGAGTTTCCACTGCAGAAAACTCTTACGCAGCACAGCCATGTCTAGAAGTTCCCACTCCTCTCTACATGCTTTCCAGAGACTGTCTATTGTTCTAGGACGTCTGATTCCCAATGCCCCTTTGAAGAGTCCAAAGGCACAAAATTCCATCAGTGATGCATCAGGAGACTTCACTGGGATGTTGCTGAATGGAATAGCATGTATTCCAGTTTCTTGCCCCATTCTCTCCAGGAATGCCAGAGTTGAATCCGAAGTGTGACTGGAGGCATTGTCTTGATCTACCCAGACTTGGTTTTTGTCTGTACCATAGAGAGCTGGGATTTTGGTCCGGTAAATTGGGGTGAGAACTCCTTCCTGGTAGTACTGGGAGTTGATTTTGGCGTTTTAGCTACTCTACAAACAGTCAGTTTTCCATTGTAGCAATATCCCGCGATGACCATAAATCCCTTGGAGAAACTTTCTCTGCATTCAGCATACCACTTCTGAAAATTTTTTTCACCCCTTTTCCTATAGTAAATTGCCCGGGGTTTGTTGCAGTCTCCTAGATAAACATATGCTTCATCAAGTATGACCAAAAATTTCCATTTTTCTCCTGCCAGGTGCTTTTCATAGAGTTTCCTGCTGTTGGTGCGGCATTTGGCAAGGTGACGTGGCAACAACTTATGAACCCTGCTCTTGTGGCGCTTCTCCATGTTTAAATCTTTGTTTATTATGGTGTTTACAGTTTTAAGGAATATTCCCAATCTGTTTGCAATCACCGTTTGTGTAGCAGGTTACCACCAGAGATAATGGCCTTGACCTTTCTGATTACATCTGGGGTGCAGGTAGTAGCAGGTGTGGATTTGCCTGTTTTTTTCCTTTTGGAATTAATCCCAAGCGATCCTTTCCCTTTTTATTAAGCACTGAGCTAATTTCACACTTTGACACCACAAAATTATGTTTTTTTGCAAGCCTCGATAATCGCGGAATAACTATAATTAGCGTCGGAAAGGGCAGTAATATACCCTTCCCAAAACGGGTCTATATGCTTAGGCATTATGAGAGCAACACGCGTGCGAATGTAACAGAAGCAGCACACTGACTGGTTTGATCACCTTGCACGTTCTTGTCCCGATGACTCACACTCCAACGTCACAATCTACTTGGCAAATCGTTCTCAGAGATCGGAAACAACCCTCCGTATAACATCAATAAAATGGAATAATATCAGGCTATACATTGTTGGATAAGAAATACCATGAAGAAATAAGAACCGAATTAATCATCTACAGTGTTATGTATAAAATTCAAGATCTACTTGGCTCCAACATATAGAAAGAATGACACCAATAGACTCCCACAAATTTTGTTTTGTTACCAACCCAAAGGAAGAAGAAATATTGGGGGCCCCATAACTAGATGGGAGGGATATGGTGTCTTGATGTGGAAACTGGTCTACTCCAGTGTATAGAAGAAGATGAAGAATACACTTTTTTTTTAAGATTAGAATGATTATGTTGATGATGAGACCATTTCTTAGGCAAAACCCTGGAAGGTCCAAAGAACGAGATGCAATTGTTGAACCATATATGGAAAGAAACAGCAAGCAATATTGGAGATTACTCAAGAGGAATGAACATGTTATCAGAATGCCAAGAGATCTGATAGTGAATATAATAAGGTATAACTCCATAGAAGAGTAAAGGAGCTCAGGATAAACACCTTAAAAGATGACTGAAATGTTGCCTTTAATAAACATCCCTACATTGAAGAAAGAAGTAGATACATTTTCTTACTCTCTATTAATATTTAATTTTGCAGTTTTATTTGTATCTAACCTTTAACAAAGATAAACATTCCTAAATTAAAACTAAATCTGTAGTACAACAGCTCCGAAGATGCCAAGACCAACTGAGATGGCTGCTGTCACTGATAGTGATAATATATAGAATCATATGGTTAATGTGATGCAATCCCCCACAACCCTTCTATTTTCTTAACCAGATTCAAACAGCTATTCATTTTTTTTTTCTCAGAACCTTTACTCAAAGAAAAATATTGTATGGCAGGATATCAAATCCTCAATCTTTTGAATGGTACTTATACATATGAAGAAAACTGCTAAACTGAACTTATAAGAGGTTTGCATGTAAACATTTCCATATGTAATAAATTTGTAGATCACTCTAATTTACTTTAAATTAAAAGACTCCATGTTCATAATTGCAACGTTGATATTTACTCTCTAATCTCTTGCTTACAGTATAATTTTAATAAGCACACATATTTTCCAGATTACACACTCACCCATTAATTTTTTTTGCAACTACTTCAAAGAAAGGACTATGAGTAATAAATGTTTACTTTATATCTGAATACAGAGCTACCTCAAAAGAAGTAAACAAATATAGGTACTAAAAAAAAAGAATTATTTATGGTATCTGGAAGCACTTTGTACTGTTTTATAGAGGAAGTCTTGAAGTTTACTTTCTGAACTCTGTGTGATCACACAAACATCAAGATAATCAAGTTTGTTTCAGCTTTAAATTCAATGTAACATATTGGGAATTGACACTTGCCTTAGCTCTTCTGATATGTTCTTTTTTATCATTTAAATCATGAGTATGCAGGGGCGGGGGCAAAACACTATCTAAAAAAAAATCCTCAAAGGAAAAAGTCATAGAAAAGCTGAGGCAAGTGACAATGCAGACTCTTACATCAGGTTTGGAATGAACTTATCTTGAAGTGTGTCATATGATGCAGTGATCATACATTGAATATTTTAGAGTTCAGAAACTAAACTTCAAGACTTCTACAAAACAATGTAAAATGTTTCCAGGTACCATTAATAGTTTTTTTCATACAACTTTAAAATAACTCTACCATTGCCGATCCCAAGTTAAAAAACCTAGGTTCAGCTGACCCAGCTGCTGGTATCTCATGAGGGTCCCTAGCCAGGGTTATAGTGAAGATCCCAATGGTGGATGCAGCAGAGTAGGAGACCTACAGTATGGTTGATGAGGCAATAAAGGATGGATCAGACTTTTAGCTGCAGTCAAAGCAACTGATATATGGTGGACTCCAGAAAAAAAGTCTCTGGTCCTTCAGGTTGGGGGTTGATGCTATGGGCCAGCTCCTTATACATTGTAAAAAAACTTAATACTAAAAAACCAAAATATATAGCCTCAGATATGATAAGGGAAACAAGGTAGACCAAAGCCAACGTGGATAAAGGGAATTCAAGACAACATGAAGAAGAGAAATATAACAGAAGCAGACACACAAGACCGAGAAGTGTGAAAGAAAAAATCATATATTTTGATTGAGGATACCTGTGTATATAACAGAAACAATCTTAAAATAAAAGAAAACTTTAAAATTGTTTAGGCCTACTTCTTTTGTAGCTAGCCCTATGTAATATATTTCCTTCTTTTGGCCCTATTTTAACAGAAGATTATCACCATCCATTGGTATTGGTTGACTCAGAAGATATATTGAAATGCTGAATAATGGTTTGACTAAATATTCAATTAAGTGCATCAGTACCAGCCAGATGACAGTTTAAGTGAATCATATTTGGAGATGCCAAGTTCAAATCCTACCAACTGTCAAATCAAATTCCTACTTCCCCCTCTGAGTGAAGCCAAATGCTTGATTACATTTTTATTACTAGTATCCATTCCAACATTAATTATTATTTCATTATTCATTGAATTTATTATAGAAGACACTTGAATATACATATGAAACAAATAAGGAAATCAATGGTTCCAAATTAGCAGTCTGTCTGCTGAGTTAACATAACTGAAGATAAAAATTCTCCATTTGAGCTGAATGCAATTTTTTTACATTAGTTATATTAGAAATACAAAAAAAAAATAGCAAGACATCTTCCAGATATAGGCCTATATACAATTACTATAAATGCAGTATGACCTAAGATCTTGAATAATCTTTTTTTTAAATCTGCATTTTAAAAGTTTTAGCATGATATTAAATTTAAAAAAAGTTCAATTAAATTGGAAACAATGTAATAATTAAAAATAATGTTATAAGAGAAAGTGCAAGGATCCCTAGTCTAACATCAAAACAACATGATAGAGATTCTTTGGACATATGAAAAGAATGATGGAAGACAAACATGAATGGAATTCAACTAGAAGAAAGAAGAAAAGAAGAGGGAAGACCAAAACTAACATGGATACAAGAAGTAGTCGGAATAGAAGAAAGAGACATGGAAAAATAGAAAGGAATGGAGGAGATTGACTATAGAAACTAGAAATGGGCACAGGAAGATATCAAGACATTGTATAGCCTGAGAACATAGAGAGAATAAATAAACAGCATCATATATAAACATTGTTTCCTTAGTGCTTTATATTTTTACAAATATATGCCTAATGATTCTCCATAACAATTTTTCAAACCATTCTAAGTAACATTTGCTGTTCAGATAAACAACAATTTTATTGTAGAAAATACTGATAACATCAGTATTAATTATGCTTCAATCACAAAATTGATTGAAAGTAAAACTCTGAAGTATTTTATCGAAGTATTGGCTCTCTCACTGGGACATGGTTCGAAGAACATTTCCTTAATTTCAGCAAAAACCGACTGTGAGAGAATGAAGTATTAGTTGAGATATATAAACGAATAAGTAAAAACCATAATCAAGTTAAATATAGTTATCGTACATTATTAGATCCTACTTTTGAATAGCAGAGAAATTCAAGTGTATGCTGTCAACTACTGTTGTCTGGAAATTGATGAATACAGCTTTTTTTTATTGGTTTGATACGTACAACAAATGTTTAAACTCATTTTTTCTGAATGATCTAAATGTAACTTATACAGTTATGGTTTTCACCCATTCAATTCAATTTCTTTGATTAACTTATACCTCAAACTGGAGACTATGACTAAAGATTAAAGAACATAAGGAATTGTAGGCTTTCACGGCCGGCGTCTTGATCAATATTTGGTTCGTCTTCCGGGCTTATAGGCCATGGTCTGGTTGTCTTCTTACTCGACGTTTCGTCTACTGCTGCGGTAGACCTCATCAGGAGATACTGCGTGCTCTCTCAGCCGACTGTTGAGGAGTTCACAGAGAGCACACAGTATCTCCTGATGAGGTCTACTGCAGCAGTAGACGAAACGTCGAGTAAGAAGACAACCAGACCACGGCCTATAAGCCCGGAAGACGAACCAAATATGGAACATAAGGAATGTTTGAAAGGAGACTCCTTGGGTGAAGAGTAGTTGATCCTATTTCAGAGAATATAGAGGAAAAGTTTTAATAGATTGCTACTATGATATGTTGGGTGAAGACAATGTAATTAATTTTATAGAATAAACACAATGAAATGGATAACATAGAATGCAAAAAATAGTAACTTCCAATCCTGGAGGACAGCAAGTACCTGAAGACTCAAATTCAAATAGAATAGTGAACTATCTGAAGAAGATAAGATGGAAAAACTGGAGACAGTAATCCAGGACAGAGAAAGTTTGAGACATTTGGTAGAGAAGGCCATGGTCTACCTTGGGATGTAATGTTAACATGATGATTAATGGTAGTACTTTATTTACTGATGTTAATTAATAACTTAGATCATTAGCATCGGAATTCAGTAATATAATTTAACAGAGAGTGTCAAAGGTATGAAAGATATTATAAAGTTTAAGAAATAGACATTATGTCTATGAATTTTATTTCATGCCATCAACAATAAAATTTATCCATAGCTATCATTATGACGATTTTCCACAGAACACACAAAATTGATATTTGCTCTTTTCTATCTATTGAAAGCAAAGATATTTGTATAAGAAATATGTAAACAAAATAACACAGTAAGAGGAGTTTTTTTATTTCTGTAGCCTATATAAATCCATTAAGATATATGTTTTATATACAGATATCAGTTATTAACTGATAAGTGAATACTAATCTATCTCAATTGTAGATAGTGTGCTTCAATTTGCACATATTGAGCATTTACTCAATATAATGACAAAGCAATGAAAATTGTGCCTCAAATTTAAGGTTTTCAAAATTTTGCAGCTTAGCAAGATTCATTATTTCATAAAATGTGACATTTAAGGATATTGAATTCCATATATTGCTAATGATTATAAATTATTTTTAAATCTATTCATATAAAGAGAAATAAACTTTTATTTGCTGTAGGCTAAAACCAGAAGGTTGAGGATTCGAGCCCTGAGCATTTTTTAATGGCTCTAAACTTTCTGGCAGCATCATTGTCCTCAGGTCAATAAATGAGTAACAGATGTATGCTCTAGGGATAAAGACAGCAATCATGCAAGGCTGACATCTCATGCAGATTATATCTAAAAAAACATGGGAGTAATAACCTCCTAATATTCCTAGGATTGTAAGAGAACTCCTTGTATTATATGATGCAAAGAAAATATTTGTTAAATATTCCATGAAAATTTGGAACCAAACCATTCTGTGTATTGCAAGAAAACATGCACTTACAAGCAATATTTTAACTTAGTAATTATGCAGAGCCTACTAATGTCTGACCCTGCATCTACATTGTGAGAGATGGTTAGCTCAAAGTAGGGTAGCACTTGTTAGAGTTAAATAGTACATCAGGAACAAAGTTCCTGGCACCACCAAGATATTGTCTGTCCAACGGATCTGTGCCCCCATAAGATATGCCAACTAAAGCCTACTTCCTTTTCTGCAAATCATTTCCCTCCCTGCATTCCTATCTCTCTCTCTCTCTCTCTCTTGCACTCCAGTATTGTCAACTCCAACCTTGCATTATTCAATATTCAAAAACCATGGCACTGGGAGAAGTTTGGCAACATCCCTACTCGATGGCTGCTGTTTGATGTAGTGGGAGGGGAGTGTGGTGAAATGGTGTGAGTATAGATGTGTTCTTTTCTAAGAACGATGTCAGCGCTATAGGGGCACAGATCCGTTGATCCGAGTATAAATAAGAAGGCCTAACAAGAAACCTGAAAGAGTAACCAAAAGGGGCTCAAGCCATCAAAGCCTAGTAGTTTGGTGATGAATAAAGGAAATACTTTCAAGAAACAAATAGGCCTCAGATATGAAAAAAAGGATATGAAGATTGACTACAAAGATAATGGCATGTGATTAATTTATATAAATTGACAATTCACCTCACAATGTTACATCCCATAATAATTTTATTAAAATGGTATACGAATTGGAACATTAAGATATTAAATAGCACAGGATGGAAAAATTAAAAAAAAAAAGAAGGCATCGAAGGATAGAGATGAATGGAGGCATATTTCAGATGAACCTTCTGAAAAGAGTGCACGATAAGAGGACAAAGATTAAAGTTAAATTTTACAATATTTGATTCCAAAGAATAGAATATTTTCAAAAGCTATATCAGATGGAATTTTGATATTTTATGCAGAAGCAACAGAATGCTAGTGTTAAGAAATAAACATACAATTCTGTAATGTATATTGACTTAGGCTTTCACAGCCGGAGTTACTATGATGATCTTGTAGAAGATTTCCAGGCTGTTGGCCGTGGTCTTGAGGCTTGTAGTTCCCCGACGTTTCGCCAGAGACTGCATCTGGCAATTTTGTCGACTACATGCCCTATTTATACATTTATCTGCAATGTGTTCTCTGCGCGGTCCGTTACTTAGTAAATTGTATCTGCCTTCTGGTTGGTTAGCATTAGGGTCTTCCATTGCACCAATGAGGTTGCTGTCTGATGTTCTAGTAGATTGTTCTCGTAGGGGTTTACATCTGGGTTTTGTTAAGACTGATATCAATGCTTTGTTGACTTTTAATGATTCTTCTTTTCTATAACTATTTTGATGTTTGAATATTTCAATGGCTTCTCATTGCAGACGGGTAAAATAGTATGTGCAGTTAGATAATATATCTGTGTTGTTGTATTGTACAGTATGGCCTTCAAGTAGAGAGCGTTTTGCTACTGCCGACTTTTCCACTTGTTTAAGACGGCTGTATCTTTCATGTTCTTTAAGTCTGGTTGTGATGCTACGTTTAGTGGTGCCTATATACACTTGGCCGCAACTGCACGGGATCCTGTATATGCCTGCTGTCTGATGAGGATGAAATTGATCCTTAATCGGTCTGAGGAGGTTTTTGATTTTCCTGGTAGGCCTATATACTGTTTTTATGTCTTCTTTCTTTAGCAGTTTTCCAATTCAGTCAGTTACATTCTTGATGAAAGGTAAGAATGCCCTGGTTGACGTTTTTTCTTCTGATTCCTTGTTGTTTTATCGTCTGGAATGGTTTGCTCTGTTGATTTCTTTGTTGGTGTATCCATTGGCTGTGAATACTGTATGGAGATGTTTGATTTCAGTCTTTAATAATTCAGGATAGCAAAGTTTCTTGGCGTGATTTGTCAATGTTTTGATGATACCAAGTTTCTGTTTGGGGTGATGATTGGAGGTTTTATGACTATATCTGTCAGTATGCGTAGGTTTTCTATATATGGTGTGATAAATGTTGTCATCTTCTTCTCTTCTGATTGAGATGTCCAGAAAGGCTATGCTGTTATCCTTTTCCTTTTCTAAGGTGAATTGTATATTGGAGTTTATGTTGTTGATGTGCGCCAGAATTTGGAACCACGGGAAAGATAAAATAGAAGAATTTCTGGTGCACATCAACAACATAAACTCCAATATACAATTCACCGTAGAAAAAGAAAAAGGTAACAGCATAGCCTTTCTGGACATCTCAATCAGAAGAGAAGAAGATATGCCAGGTCTAAGAATGACATGAAATCCCTATTACTTAAGATCTTGAATACACAAGAAATTCAGCTAACCTGACCTGTCGCACCATTACAGGAGCATACGAAATTAAATGAAACCAAATGGATTATATGAGTATGGAGAGTGGTAGAATGAAGTTTTTGTCAGGGGAAAATTCCCAAGAAAATCATGCCCTGACTTTGATTTATCCACCACAAACCCCATAGAGTGACCAAGATTCTATGTTGGTTTCCAGAAATGGAGGGCAAGTGTTTAACCATTTGTGTCACAGAGCCATCTTTAATAAAAATGTATTTATCTTAATTATAAATCACTTCTCATAAGGTTCGTAGTAGAAGAATCTGAACTGGGACAAGTTTTTCTTCAGGCTTTTCCCATTTCCCCCTCCCAAAAACTTCATTTGATCACTTCTCTACACTCATGTCATCTATTTTGTTCATTTCATTTGATCACGTGACGGCATAACAAGGCCTAGTCAGCCAGCATCCATATATTTACATATCTTCAATAATAGAGACTTCATCTCATTCATCAATCTGGGAATAACCCAGACATGAGAATAACCCAAACATAAGTTTACCATAAATAATTTACCCTGTTAAATTATCATATTTTTATTGTAAATGCCTCATTCTGACTTCTTTATCTAAAATATGAAATTAATAATCCAGCAGTGTTAAAATTTAAAAATTCGTACCTGATAAAACAGTTGTCCTCAACTATATTAACTCCTGTTGTAATACGTCATCACACTTTTAAAATCTAGGCCTTTCAAAGAGCATGCTTCATCTTCATGATTTCTCATGGTACTTTATAAATCACTTGTGTACCATGAGAAATCCTGAAGATGAAGCATGCTCTTTGAAAGGCCTAGATTTTAATAGTGTGACGATGTTATGCAACAGAAGTTAATATAGTTGAGGATGACTGTTTTATCAGGTATGAATTTAAAAATTTTAACACAATTTTAATCTCAACGGTGTTCTACCATGAATTTTAAAAGTATATTTTCCAGCAGTTACATTAAAAAGTATTTAACCATGTCAATACATAAACATAATTTAGAAGATGATAAAATACTAAATAAGTCTGTTGTACATCATCTCTAAAGATGCAAGATATACTAAAACAGTTACTCCTAATCAAGGTGACAGTACAGGAAGTCAAACTGTTAGTATGAAGTAATCCCTCGACATTAATTTAATATTTTTTCAGATTCTACAACTTTTCATATTAAGTAGCTACTTAATTGTCCTCACAAAGACAAGTCAACCACATTCCAGACCTTGATACACAAAGATATACTTATATTGTATAACTGGGAATTGAACCAGAGACTCCCCAAGAAGCTAAAGAAATAATACAACAGTAATACAGAATAGAGTAACAAACTCAGAATTTTTAATGATATTTGTTATTGAATGTAGTGTAGCTGACTAGGTAACATGGCCACAACCCAAAGGTTGTTGATTTGATTTTCAATGGAATTAATAATTTTAAAGTAGCTTAAACAGTCCGGTGGCCCATGACCCTAAGATCAACTCGGCCTCTAATGTAAATGAGTACCAGATATATATCAATGATGGCAGTAATGCAAGACTGACAGCCTGCCTGACTTGTCGAGGGGATTGTCTAAAATGGTGGGAACCTCTCCGTTAGGGTGGACCGAAAAAATTCATTTTTTATTTTGAAGTTGTGATAGCACGGAAAAGTTGCGAATTATAAAGACAAAAGAAAAGAAAAAAATTATATCAAAATCGGTTGACATCTTTTAAAGGCTCTAAAGTTTGACAAAATATGAAAAAAACTTCATTTTTGAGATTATTTCTTTAATTTTTTAATTATATGTTTTTGTAATGTAATAGTTTGTAATGTCTTCAAACAGAGCCTAAAAACAATGTGTTTTATTTTGTTTAGATCAGTTGATTTCTTCCGGTCGTGCATAAGCTCCAAAATTTGCAAGAATAATGAACAAGTTATATTTTTACACATTTTTGGTATTTGATAAATAACTTCCAGAGTATTGATAGTCAGATCCCACAGATAGACATAAACGTGCTTAGCAAAGATCAGCAATAACTACTTGATATTTAAAAAAAAGAAATAATTGCAAAAATTAAGTTTTTTTATATTTTACCACCCTTCAGAGCCTTTGCACAACCGGAGGAAGAAGATGATTTTTTCTTTCTTTTTTAGCTATATAATTTGCATATTTTCTGTGCTATTACAACTTCGAAATAAAAAAAAAAGAGTTTTTTCAGCCCACCCTACTCTCCGTATTACCCCTAAGACCTGTGGTGGAATCATTTTACTTTCTATTGAATTATAAAATTTGTTGTATACAAGTTCATTACACTATTGCCTTGATACTTGTAATGTTTGTATATAAATACATTCTCATTACATGTTTATTTGATGACAGTGCAATATCTCAAGTTCAAGAACACTGAGTAAAGAGAAATGAAAATAATCCGAAGTTTTATCAGCTATAACCTACACAAAACTGTTTTCAGATGATAGTTATATGATACTCTGGGTCAAATACATTCCAAATTTCATTGCATTCAAATTATGACCAAGAAAAATTGTGAGAAATTGAAACTGTTAAAAATAAATTTACAACAAATTTAATAAATTCTAGGGTCCTTATCCTCACCCAAATTCATATCTTCAATATCTAGTTCCCTAAGGTACACCTAAATATTATCCTCCCACCTATTTCTGTAGCACAATTGGTAAGGCAACATGCTTACAAGCTGGAAAGTTGCAGGTTTGAGTCTTGAGGGGGGGTCAGGATTTTTAAACTACCTTAAACATTCTGACAGCACCTTGGCCCTGAAGTCAATACAGTCTCTTAACAGAAAGGAGTACCAGAAATGTTCTGGGGGTAAAGGCAACTGTCATGCTTGGCTATGCCAAATACCTACAAAGATGGAAATCTTAACCTCCTCCTACCCCAAGAGCCTCCTACAGCCTATAGTGGGATCACTTTACCTTTTTCCTCATTCATAATTACATGCTTCTAAATAAACTTACTTTTTACAGGGTGAGGTAGTTAGTCTCACACCAAATCCCCAACCTGGAAGACTATTTATTCCTTGCAGTTGTTCATAACTGCTTAATACTTCTTGTAAATAGTTGCTGAACAATTGTGACTGAATAATAAGAATAACATAATCTCTCTCATTATTTGTAATCTTATACTGTAGTATTATGGTAGCTTCAGGTGGAAGTATTACACCTATCAGTTACTTGGAAAACATTGTTTCTGCTGTTACTCCATTGGCTTCTATCCCTGCACATTCTTTTGTCCTATTTTCTCATTTAACTCTAGGTCTTTCTCTTCAATTCTTCCCTATATTCTCTTATCCATTGGGTTTTCTTTCTTGTCATGTATACATGCCCAAGCCACTTCCGTTGTCTCTCTTCAATGACATCTATTAGTGACTTTATGTCATAAGTTATTCTACCATTATTGGAAAACACTAGCCACACAAAATCAAAACTGATTAACAGACTAAATTATTTATATAGAGACAAGTTAAGAGGTCTGTATATTTAAGTGTTTGTTATAATAATTGTGTTGTACGAGGGTTTATGAATTGAAGGTAGACGGTGAAAACTAGTCCTTGCACAAAGACTACTTCTATTGAAAAGCACCAAAGGAAGCAGGAAGTTTAATGTCCCCATACAATGGACGAATTAGTATCAACAGTACCAAATATGAGAGCTTTGCAATTTAATCCAAGCATCTGAAATACAATGTAGTGATTAGAAATTTTACACCACCACTTCCCTATCCCAATATTGAATTAAAGCTATCAAAACTAGCAGATATCTAACTCAGACTCACTACTCAGGTAGGAAACATGCTACGACTTGAACTACTAGAGCAGAAGAACTGCAGAAATTCTAATAAAATAAATAAATTTACAGATTTGTTTAAGGAACAATCTATTTATGTGGTTCTTAATATACACAGAAACAACAGGATTAAATAAATAATAGTTCTAAAAAACTAAAACAACACGCTTTATTAGAAAACCAAACTAAAAAAATGAAAAATAATTTTAATTCCCAACATGCTTGGGATAAAATTAAAGTGGTCAACAAAAAAATCATCTCCAACACATATAGAATAAAACTAGAGTTATCAACAAAAAGAAAATAATTTTACCATCAAAAGTGTGGGGTGCTCTATATCAATTAATATATTTGATAATAAACAGATATTGGTAAAAGTAAAGTCTCTAAGAAGAAAATGTAAAAATCATAAAAAGCACCCCACACTTTTGATGGTAAAATTATTTTCTTTTTGTTGATAACTCTATAGTTTTATTCGATATGTGTTGGAGATGATTTTTTTGTTGATCACTTTAATTTTATCCCAAGCGTGTTGGAAATTAAAATTATTTTTCATTTTTTTAGTTCGGTTTTCTAATAAAGCTGTTGTTTTAGTTTTTAAGACTATTATTTATTTTTAGTTTTAATATTTTACAGAAAAAGATAAAAATGTAAATATCTTTAAATTCGATACTATTGTAGTATGAGCTAAAAGAAATACTCTTCTAAAAAAAATCCTTCCAGCCAGATTAGAACCAGCGGCCTAAGGACTACTGAAATTATATACCACTGGAGTTCACCGCTCTACCAACTGAGCTCTTACAACGATTGACTAAAAAGTCGACAAGTCCGCAAACTATTGTACCAGTTTTCATTTTCTGATGATTCTGGCCAGGATTTTAGAAACAAAATATGAAATTATTGTATTGTCACGGGTCCTTTACAAGTATACAAAGTTTCAAGTCGATCCAATGTTTCTAAGTGTGAAAATCATGTTCAAAGATTCCGTTACATAGATACAAAGACACTTTTTTTAATTTTTTGACGATTCTGGCCAGGATTTTAGAAACAAATATGAAAATATTGTATTGCCACAGGTCCTTTACAAGTATACAAAGTTTCAAGTCAATCCAATGTTTCTAAGTGGGTGAAAATCGTGTTCAAAGATTCCGTTACAAAGATACAAAGACACTTTTATTTTCTGATGATTCTGGCCAGGATTTTAGAAAAAAAAAATGAAATTATTGTATTGTCACGGGCCCTTTAAAAGTATACAAAGTTTCAAGTCAATCCAATGATTTTAAGTGGGTGAAAATCGCGTTGAAAGATTCCATTACATAGATAGATAGATACAGGTCAAGCTAATATAAAGCATGTAAAAAGAGCAAAAAAAAATTCAGTGCAGGATAAAACAAAAGCTTGGTAAAATATTGCTGATAAATAAAATTCAGCAAACTAAATAAGGGTGTAGTTTTTACATTGTCTTATCAGTGCAATATGTGTTATACTTTTTATTATGTATCTTGCTATTGTTTCATGTGTATTCTCATATCATCGATCATAATTTGAATAGATGCACTTGCATAAAATCTGAAGTAATAATTTTAATCATATTAAGTTGATAAGGCATTTCTTCTTGTTTTTGGATCAGAATTATGCTCAATTGCATTAAGGACATCATTAACAGTTTTTATTTACACCATATCTACTTTCAAATTACACTTCAGAATACAATTATGATCAGCAGGAGCACTATACAAATGTCTCCAAACAATCTCCCTTCTGGGATATTGTCTTCTAATTCTTGCATCCCATCTTTGCTGGTTCTATCCAAATCATCTGAAGTTGCATCTACCATATCCTTGCTGTCCATCAAAATTTGAATTCTTCAATTTTTACTATATTAATCTTAATCTGTTCACTCTAAATTAAGTAACTAATTAACTCACTGGCACTATCAAATGCGGCAGTGTAGACATTTTTGGACCCAAGAAAGATAAACAGAAAGGTGAATGGAGAAGACTGCATAACAATGAATTACATGGTCTTTATAGGAAGTCAGATATAATGAGAACAGTCTCGGAGACTGTGATGGGCATGACATGTGGCACGAATGGGGAATGAAAGACTTGCATGCAAACTTCTTGTAGGAAAACCAGAGGGAAAACGCCCAGTTGGTAGACCAAGAATGAGGTGGGAGAATAACATTAACTATGATATGAGGGAATGATTGGTAAACATTAGCTCAGGATAGGGATGTATGGAGAGCTTACGTCCGTGCAGCCATGAACCTAAGGGTTCGATAGTGCCAGTGAGTTAATTAGTTAATACATCTGTATCCCAGTGGTGGCTTACGGAATCAGATAATAGTGATTACTAGAGACCAGATGTTAGGGAAAATGCCTATAGTTTTATTTATTATAGATATTGTAAAAGTGACTTCATATAAGTTCATACCAACAACCCTAGAGTTCACGTAGACTTTCACGGCCGGAGTTGCTATGATGATCTTGAAGATTTTCGGGCTGTAGGCCATGGACGTGAGGCTTGTAGTTTTCCCCGACGTTTCGCAAGAGACTGCGTCTGGCATCCTCAAGGGTTGTCTTGAAACTGGCATTTCTGTCCACTGTCTGTCCTATTTATACGTTCGCCACGCCGTTACGTTGTTGTTGGTTGTCGGTACCGGCGAAATATGTTGATCGCCATGACCCGTAACCGGAAGGTGCTGGTCTGGAGGTGGTTGTGGAAAGGTTTTTCGCAATGAGAGTAGTCCTCTTATTGCGGTGTCCGTGTTGAGGTAAGGGTGGTTATAACTTGTAGAAGTTCAGGGTGTTGTAGGAGTGTTGTAATGAGTGATAGGATTGTTTGAAGAGTGGAAGTGGGGAGAGTGGTGATGAGGGATAGGATTTGCTGAAGAGAGGAATTTGGGAGGGTTGGTAGGTTTGGGGAAGTTGGTGTGGGAGTTGGGATGGGTTTAGTGTTTCTTCTGGTTGGACTAGGCTTTTCTGAAGTCTTCAGCCTGGTCGATTGTTGCCCTGGTTGCCTGGATTGCAGATATCTTTGGAACACGGGACACTGCCGATGGCTCGCCGCGTGCTCCATGCTGCAGTTGCTGCATTTCGTTGTGGTCTGGTTACACTCTGCTACTTTGTGCTCTCCAGAGCACCGGACACACCGCGTCGCCCTGAAACAGTGCTGCGCTATGTGTCCGAATCCCTGGCAGTTGAAGCATTGTGTTCCTCCCGTCGGCTTCCTGTAGGGTTCCAGGTGAACTTTGATGCCAAAAAGTTATTTCATGTCTTCTTGTAGTTTTGTTTAGAGGTCCTTGATCTTGCGAAATGTGAGGATGAAGACTGGTAGTTGAATCTTTTTTACCTCACCATTTTCTCGGACGCGTTTCTCTAAAGTTCGCACTTCAAACATTGGCAGTTTGCGATGGTTTATTTCTTCCCAGATCTGTTCTACTGTGATGGATAGTGGTAGACCTTTCATTGTAGTCTTGAAGATCGGTGGTTGTCCGTACCCGTGGGTGTAGAAAGGTGTCTTGGACTCCCTGAGGTGTTTGTACGCATGTTTGTAAGCTTCCTTTGTAGTCGTGCGTATCCTCAGGCGGCTCTTGTTGTACCGCATTTATACGTCTTTTCTATTGCCGGCAGTGATGCACTCCAGCTTGTAAGGAGTAATTTCGTCGATGGTGTTGACCACTATGGGTGGTGGCGTTTCTTCCTCTTCGGTGTCTAGGTGTTCGAAGTGGTTCCTAGTTTCGATTGGTGTGTATGTTCTCTTGGTGCGATTCTTCTTTGCTGTGTGGCGGGTGGGTGGGGGGGAAAACCCCTCGCCATCCGGGCCCTTGCTGGTCGGCTTCTTCGTAGTCGATCCTTTCTGCATAGTGGAGGCTGTCCACTAGAGTAGTCTATCTTCTTCGACAGCAGCCAGGAACGATGTGTTCGTAAGTTGTATCTGCCTTCTGGAACAATGGAAGTCCCTACCGCTCACCAATCAGAAGACAGATATAACGTACAGTCGACTAGACCATCAAACAGCAATCTCATTGGAGCAATGGAAGTCCCTAACGCTGACCAATTAGAAGGCAGATACAACTTACGAACACATCGCGGTGAACATATAAATAAGACAGACAGCGGACAGAATTGCCAGTCTCAAGACAACCCTTGAGGATGCCAGACGCAGTCTCTGGCGAAACGTCGGGGAACTACAAGCCTCACGATCACGGCCTACAGCCCGAAAATCTTCTTCAAGATCAACCCTAGAGTTGTTTTCTATGAAGTTCAATTTGCCTATATATGCCTATTTGTATTTTTTTCTCGAAATTAACTCAGTATTTCAATGAAATCAATTGAAATGGACAAACTTTACGGCACAAATCATCATCTCATAGAAGTTTTCAAGTGTTCTTTTTATAAATTCCTTTAGAATATTTTAGGATAAGGGTGGCAATAACCCAATAACCTAGCAGATAGATGGTTTCCCCCTCAATGCACTCCCATTAGGTAAATATTGTATTTTCCACTTCATGCATTCCCATTTAGCGAAATAGCCCCATGCTATGTCCCATTGTATTATGCTCCGGCTCTAAGATTTGTACAAAAGTTCTTTGCTTCTTTTTGATACAAACATTGCTGAGTGACAAAGAGGGTAGATAGCTCAAACTTTCTTTCTGTCTCACACCTAGTGCTGAAACTGGCAATATTATTTTTTATGTTGGTAACACTGAATTCAGTCTGCAGTCCTCATTCACAGACAGGTGATTCAAAGACAAAGTGGTGCGGCAAGTGTAATTTTTGTTTACCTTTAGAAGTTTTTTTAAGATACCTAAAGAGCAGACAACAGTAAAAGACAAACTGACCAATTTCGTTAAAGAATTTGGTGCGGAAATATTATCAAGTGACAGTTCTGCTCTTTGTAAAAAGGCAAAACAAATTCCAAAAGCATCTCTGATATCTTCGCATGTTATTGATAGCATATGTTTTATATTTTTAAAGTAAGACTGTAAAAAGTTATGTTGTAGTCCATTTTTTGTAAGAGCCTATTTTGAATTTTTTAGTGCCTATATGAACGATTTTTAGTGCCTTTTGCTTGCCTATTTTGAGTTTTTTAAGTGCCTAACATCCGGACTCTAGTGATTACAATTAAGATTAAAAAATTAAGCTATACAACATTTTTCAATAATGTTCTACATGTTCACAAAATACCTGTTCTGCTTAACTTGCTCATTATGCAAAGTGATTCTCCTCCTCCTGTACTCACTATTTAATTGTTGACCTATATTTGTAGTACTCAGAATGCAAGATCGAAAACATTTTGGACATGTTGTTTTGAAGTTTTATTTTTTTATGTACCAGATGATTTAAACATTTCACTTGAGTGTTGCCACAGATTATTTCTAGTAAACAAAATGCATGGGAAACAATACACAGTGCATTTGTTACCTCAGAACCACAATGCAAGCTGTGGCTAAAAATTCAGGTGAACTGTCTGTTTATCATTGAGCTGTTTTTCAGATCTGGCATGAATCTTCCTACCATGAGTTTTTATTTCCTATTTATCTTCTATGGAATATAATAAAAAGACTTATATTGTAAAACTGTTACTGCATTCATTATTTTAAATTCTTAGAGAAAGCAGTAATACTCCCACGTGTTTTAACAATCCTACAATAGTTGGGAGACTGCAATGTATATCACTGCTGACAGTCAGGTTTTACAAAGGAAGAGGAGCATGCGCACACAGGGAAAAGCAACAAAAATTTGTTCTATCTTCTATTCTAGGGACCGTAATTTTATTTCCAGCATTATGAATATAAATGCCTGTAAGAATGAAGCCAGAATGAATTCCACTTTTCGTCTACGTTGTGAGAGATTTGCAAATGAGTCGTACTACCACTTGCTCTATGTTGAAAATAATGTTTTATAGAGCATAATTGTTTTTTCAATCTTAATAAGGAAAGAATAAGTTATCTGAAGACTGGTGGTTTCATCTTCCTAATGAGTAAAAAAAGTGAAAAAAAAAATGGACTAGTCTCCAAAGATGACAATCAAACATTCCAAAGCATTAATAAACATGGAGTATACACGCACACTAAATTCAAATATGACACCAAGAGGATATGTCATTTGTCACGAGTCCCAGGGAAATACATCAAATGTTTTGCGATTTGCAATTTGTGTATTCCTATTGGTACAAAGTATATTGGCATATTTCATCGTTATTATAGAATTTCATACTGTATAATCATAATGCTATTTGAAAATGGGTTTGTTAGTGCCACTGAGTTAGTTATATATATGTACATAATCAAAGCTTCCACCAGTGGGTACAGTAACATATCCTAAAAACAATCCCTTACGTGTATTGGGGTTTAAAAGAGAGATATGGAAACTTTTTGTACAAAAACCATAGGAAGAGCTCACAGTAGGTAGACCAAGAATGAGGTGAAAGCATAACATTAAATATTATTTAAAGGAGGTGAATTATCCAAGGAATGATTGAAAATAATTAGGTCAAGATAGGGTATGGGCAGTTTTTATGAGGTGTTGCATGTTTTCGTAACCACCAATTTTCATCATCATCATCCGGTAACATGGCAGCTGCCACCGTCTTCCGGAAACCAAATGCCATTCCTCTCTGTTCATCCATTGATCTTCCTCCATTCCTCTGATATTCATAGCTGATTGTACCCCTTCTATCCAAGTTTTCTTCAGTCTTCCTCTCTTCCTCCTTTCCATTGGGATCCATTCCATAACAATTTTTGGCAATCTTTTGACATGACCATACCACTGCAATCTTTTCTTTTCTATAATGTCTATGATGTCCGGCTCCTCTTGTACATCCATAATTTCCCTATTTCTTTATTTCGTATTCTATCCATTCTAGATTTTCCAGCTGATCTTCTTAAAACATCCATTTCTATACTTAAAATTCTTTTCATTTTCCCTGGTAGGAATTTGCCAGACTTCAGCACCATATATTAAAATGCTCTGAATTATGGTTTGATATATTTGTATTTTCTATTTTTTGTAATATTTTTGCTCCACCAAACAGAGTTTAAAGCATTTATTGCTTGTTTTGTTTGTGCGATTCTATTTTTAATTTCCACTGTGTTATCGCCTGAATGGTCTAATTTTGTTCCTAAATAAGTGCATTCAATACTAGGTTTTAGTTTTCTCAATGTTTATATAAAGTCCCCATTTTTCATGTTCTTCTTTTAGTTTTTTAGCCATATATTCTATGTCATCGTGGTCCTGTGCTGTTAATACCTGGTCATCTGCAAAATTTAGTGAATATACATGTGTATTTTGGATAGATATGCCCATTTTTTGACTTTTTTCCTCCAGTCTCTTAGTACTCTTTCGAGATAAATTTTGAATAGACTTGGAGATAAACTACAACCTTGTCTTAAACCTTTTGTAATAGTAAATCCCCTTGGTTATATGATTTCCAACTTTTATTTTCGAAATAGATCCTTTGTATAATGCTTTAATAGCTTCTACTAATTTTTTGGTAATGTTAGAATCGTCTAAAGTTTCCCATAACATTTTTTGGGGAATACTATCATATGCTTTGGTTAAATCGACAAAAAGCAAATATAAATCTCTGTTAGTAGCTCTTTTTTTTCTATCATTTGTGTTATGCAAAATATATTATCTGTGGACGACCTACCACTTCTAAAACCAGATTGTTCTTCTATTTCTTTATCCTGGTATTCTATATCAACCATTTTACTTAGTATACATCCATATATTCTACTTAATGTACTCATTGATATGCCTCTATAATTTTTACACTTTCTCTTGTCTCCACCAATTTTCATATAATTAAATATATGGTCACACAGAAATTATATATATACTAGAAGTCCAGGCCACGTGTTGCTGTGGCTAAGGTATAAGTGAAATTATGTTGTAGTAAACTAAGTGAAATTATTATTTTCGAATAAAGACAGAAATGTTACAGCCGGTATAAAAATACACGGGATTGAGATTTGAACCTGAGGTCAAAATTTGAAAACGATTGATGAAAATTTTCGTAGAGTTGATAAGAAGCACAAATCAGCATAAAATGTTGAATTTTAGATTTTATTAATTTTATATTCAAGTTTGTAACAAATGAGTAAATTACAATTTATTAGTTCTGGTACATTAACTACACCCGGTATAAATATGGGTGGCAGTTTATGTGGAAGTGGTTTTGTTGATTGAGATGAATTTATGTTGTCTGCATTCATCCATAAGTGTATCATAAGGATTATATACATTTATTGACGGAATATTTTGAGGAGGCTTGCTGATTTCATTATACTTTCATTATCAAGAAGTCTCTGTATAGTAATATCATCTTGTGATATATTATAGTCATCTTGTTTTTCATTTAATTGAGGCATGGAGATTGTTTCTGTAATATTAGGCATATTATTATAACTAACAGACTTACTTGCACTTCTGTTATTCCGTTCCTTAGGACCTTCATAAGTTTTTAAATTGACATTCTTCTTAAATGTAAGATTTATGTCACATAGGCCTATACCAATTTGCGGAAATTCACTTGATATCTTATCATTCATGGTCTCTAGAACTGATTCACCATATTGTTTAAGTTAAATTCAAATTAAGTTGCTGTCTTTCAGCCAGATTACTTACAACTAATACTTACACATGAAATTAATATTATTATCAATATATTGAAAATAAAATAAACACTGAAGTAACACTTAAATTATGAAATAATCAATATTTGTAATTCAATTGAAATTCACAGTTGCAAGAAAAAGCACAACCACCTGGATCTCTCTTTGTTAAATAATAAACCAATTACCTTACCAAATTACCTTACACTGCCATCTGTTAGAATCGTATGGAACTCACAGATAATTGTAACTCTTTGTTAAATAATAAACAAATAATTTGCAATAAAAAAATAATGTGACTATAAATTTAGTTATAAACTACCCTATGTCTCAAGTTGGATCAAACTGTACACAGTGTGCAAAATTTTATTAAAATTGGTTCAGTAGTTTAGGATTCCATCGCGGACAAACAACGTGACACGAAATTTTTATATATTAAGATATATATATATATATGTATAAAAAAGTTAATGACAAATGAGGAAAATGTTGAAGGAGTAATTGAATTCAAATGCCTAGGAATTATAGTTACAAACAGGAATGAGATGCACAAAGAAATCAATCATAGGCTGAATTCTGGAAGTGCTTGCTATTATACATTATGGGGACTCTTGTCATCCCAACTTCTCTCAAAAAAACAAGAACTGTTCTTATCCTAGTTATATTATATGGTTGTGAAACATGGACTCTTACCATAAGGGAAGAGGAAATATTACAAGTATTCAAGAATAAAATTCTTAGAAAAAATTTTGGACCAAAGAGAGATGAACAGAGAGGCAAATGGAGAAGACTACAAAACAGTGAGCTACATGATCTTTATGAGAAACCAGATGTAATAAGAACATTTAGGTCTTGCAGACTGCGATGGGCAGGACATGTGGCACAAATGGAGAAGAGTCCAGTAGACAGGCCAAGAATGAGGTGGAAGAATAACATCAATCATGATTTGAGGGAAGAAAATTATACAGAGGATGGTTGGAAAAGAGCTCTGGATAGGGATGTATGGAGAGCTCATCTCTAAGCAGTTTTGAACCTATTGGTTCAAAAGTTCCAGTGAGTTGGTTAGTTATAATCATATTGTTTAATAAAGTAATGCATTATGCATTGTGTTCCATTTGTAGTTTAACACTATTTATTTTTCACTAGTGACTCATTGTAGCACAACAAACAATTAAAGCATTACAATTGCGGTGTTCTGTAAATGTAAGTCAAGTGCGGAATTTCTGTATCCTAAAACCTCGAGATCTACTGAACACAAAGCATGCTGGGGCTCTTTGGTTAACAGTTAAACGACTCTGGTGTTTTAGAGGTGCCTAGCCTTACCTAAGCACGTGAAAACATCTGTATGGAATATTCAAAACCTGAAGAGACAATATACTAAAGAAATATCTAATCTTCTTTTATAACATTGGTGATGTTAGTTAATGAATCCTGATGTGAAGGGACCAATCATAGCTATTATTATGGAAAGGATATGAAGATATTATCAAGTTGTAATCCTTAAAGGACTGCTATAATCTACAAAAAAATGTTCCTATCATCTCTTCTTAGGCCATCCCAACAATCTTTTACCACTTGATTGGTAGGTACTTTAAAATTGACTCATGAATCCTGGATCTGGACATACAGTCCACATGTTGGCGCCAGTACTGTTGATACTGATGAATGTTTTAATCTATTATGGGCACCATATTCAATTCCTCAAGGAACTCATCATTTCTTCCACGATCCCACCTGGTACAGCCTACTGTTTGGTGCATGAACTTCGCCTCACTAGCTGTAATTATACTAACTATTTCACAGGGTCCTGGTCTCATTCCCATAGCAGAAAACTCATCTTACCAATATCTTACATAGCTACATAAAGGACCGGGTATGTTTTTGGACCAAAGTAGGCTTCTTTACATTACTATCAACAGAGATATAACCAAAACAAATGACACGATACACACAAGAAAAAGACTTATTAAATTTGCCACATGGAAGATTAGCTTCATGATGTATCTCTATAAATAAGTTCATTAATTGGATCTCAAGAATCATCAATATGGATTCAGAATAAATAGGTCTACAATAGATCAGATTTTTAGTAAAAGACAGATTCTAGAAAAGAAATATCTAGATTTTAAAATAGCAATTGGGGGAAATTGTAGTGTCCTGCTAGAATTCAGAATTCCCAAAAATTTTGTTAGTCTTCGCCTAAATCATACAAGATGTAGGGTGAGAGCTGGTAAACAGGTTTTCAAAATATTTTTTTTAAATTCACAAAGGATTAAAGCAACATATATGTTTTGGTATTCCATTTTGTTCAGCATGCAATTTTTTATGTCATATCATCAGAAGATAAAAGAGGGGATACAACTCAATGGTATTAATCAGCAGTTAGTATATGTAGATATTTTATTATTAGGTGATAATGAAACACTAAAAACAAAACACAATTTATTAAAAACACAAAGAAACTTCGACTAGTAGCAAATATCAATAAATATACGGTCACATGTAGATATGTTATTATATAAGAATATACACACAACAAACAAATGAGGGCAATTTTTAAGAATCAACAGAACGAACAGGCCCTAGGTAGGCTATTATTAACAATAATAACAATAAGGAATGAGGTGCAAAAAGAAACTAAATATAGGCCCAACTCTAAAAAACACATTACATTAATCATTATAAGAACTTGCCATTCCAACTTCTCTAAAAAAAAGTTGAAAATTAAAAATATACAAAAATATGATTCTTATAATTATATTACATGGATGCAAAACATGGTATCTTATTTTGATGTATTAATTTTAAAATTTAACATTCGCAATGATGGACAATTATTATCTTAACAACTGTACCTTATTTTAAGACAGGAGAAAATATTATGAGCATTTGAGAATAAAGAGCTTAGAAAACTTTTAGGACCAGAGAGAAACTATGTAACAATGAGATACATGATTATTAAAAGAAACCAGATGTAATAATAACAGTTAAGTCTCGCAGATTGTAATGGTCAGGACATGTGGCATGGATAGGGAATGTAAGAGAGGCATAGAAAGATTTTGTAGGAAAACCAGAGAGAAGCATGCATTAGGTAGGCCAATAATGAAGTGATAGAATTAACATAAGTATTTGAACAGATAATTACTACCAATTGGCTGCTGGAGTCTCAGAGTCTCATCCACATATGACAGTTGCAGAGATGGACAATCATCCAACTAGTATAAGGTGAGATGTGATCAGAGAGATAAGATATTTGTAATTTTTAGGATGTAACACTAAGGGCCGCATGCAAATACATTAGTCTCTACTCAAATTACTTCCAATCACTGGTGAGCTGACTCACCGTGAGCAATTGCTGAGATCAAATTAACGGCCGACTTACCGGTCATGCATGAAAGTTGATGTTTTCGTAATATTGGCAACGAATTACCCAGAATTCTCAGCAATAAAACCACTTCCGTTATTTTTGTCTGCTATAGAGGAACACATTTATGCTTGCATCCCGCAAATAATACCGTATACAACAACATCTGCGTCGCGCAATATTACGCCGATTCTCCTGTTCTTCCAGTTGAATTATTTGGTAGACTCTATCAAATTCCTCTTCTCCGCATATACCAAAAACATGATCGAAGTCTTCAAGGTCCGACATCTTGGATAAAGCTGCAAAGGTTTCAAACTACATCGGTTACCATCGGTATTTTCACGATAAGTTTCTATCTTGAGCTATGATCTTAAGGTTTGTCAGGTAGCTTACAATTATTATCGCATGAATAGATTTCTGAGTAAGCAAAATGTATTTGGATAAAACTTTCTCAGCAGAGAACGCCTTTTACTGTCTCATGCGTTCAAACATTCGACCCTAAGAGATTTTATGTATCATTAAATAAATCAGATTTTTACATCTTACCCAATCTTGAAAAATAATATAAAATATGAAGTGAGGTGTAAAATTTGATTTTAATGATGGTCAGTTAAGATATTACTATTTTTTTTTTTTGCATCTCCAATGCAAGTGATCAGACACTTGCCCACCTTGGTCACCACTTGTGGGATTCTTGGTGGGGTAAGAACTAGGGGAGCTTTTTTTGGGGGTTCTCTTATTTTACCCGGCCAAAAAAAAAACTGCTTTCCACTACTGACTCATTATCAATTATGTACTCCTGGTTTCATCTGCCCTTGTCATGGTGCAAAAGACCAGGTCAGCCAGCATCCTTGTGTATCACAAATCAGTCTTTCAATAATAGGAGCCTAATCTTATTCCTCGATCTAGTATTTACAGACACAAGCAAAGGGTTTACATTTTTATTAATTGTGATATACATAATTGTGTGTGTATATATTCACAAATATATTGAAGACATTCAGACATATCAGAATAATTGGTAGGATCATTTGCAATGAATGGAATCAAACTGATTAAAAAAAGCTTCATGTTCCAATCTAAAAGATTCAGAAGTAGAAGAAGACCAAAACAACAGTGGGACTGTCAAAGGCATCTTTAGACTTAGGAAGAGATTCAGAAAAAGAACCTAAACTTTCTATGTTCACCATATCATGATATATAATTCAAGATAATATTTATTTATGCAGTGGAATCCCATTTAAAATGATTTCGAGGATGTGAAAACATGTGTTAAGAAAAACTGTATAACAGATAAAGCACATGTCACGTTAATACCAGGCCTAAGCTTAGACTATATTTTTTCTCTAAAAATTATTATATTAAACATTTATCATTTTACCCTTTTTTTATTCGAGACATGTTAGTTTTGTTTGTTAACACTATTAAGTTTTGGGACGAATGTCTGTTTTGATTAAAATTACAAAACTATTGATGTCAAAAACCTAAAATCTTAAATTTGTTCCAAATATTGCTGAAGATTAATTGAATTTCTCTAAAAGAAAACTGAATTATGCATTATGTGGTTATGCATAAGGACTGAACATAAATATATCCTTTTTCTACACATGATAGCATAATAAGCAGGTGCAAATTATTGAGCTTTTAGTGTATGCTTATATTACATATTTTTCAATTAATCCATCCATCGTAATTCTGCCCGAGGGCACGTCTTTCACTGCAATCATAGCATTTACATGCTATTATATTCTTATGCTTTCACAGCCGGAGTTACTATGATGATCTTGAAGAAGATTTCCGGGCCAACAGCCCGGAAATCTACAAGATCATCATATTTACATGCTATGCTTTGCATCTTTACTAGGGAATTATAGGTGTGGTAGCTTCCTGTTGCTTTCCACACCGGTGAAGGATGATGATGGCCAGATGATTTTCGGGGACCATTGGGCCCTAAGCTTCCTGATATTTGTCTTACAAAACCTCACCCAGGAGCCTGTCCCGACCGGGAACCATACCCGGGCCCGCTGCATGACAAGGCAGTACGCTACCTCGAGACCACAGTAGTGGACATATCAATTTATAATAATAATAATAATAATCAGCAGCAGCTTAGTGATAAAACATTTGGCTATTATGGCCAAATGGTTATAAATGCATAATAGGTTATAAACCATGCAACCATGGGTTACTATAAGTTGTACTAATTATCTTCCATCACATATCTTCGATTACATCTAATACTGCCAACATGTTTTTCCTTTCCATTCGATATCAAGTGGCATTAATTAGCTACTACATCCTATTTAATTTTTTTCGAGACGTGTGACAGGATATTTGAAAGCTTGACTGACGGTTAGATCCTTATGCACATTCCTCCTTCAATCGTCTTTGAAACAGAAGTATCCACCAATAAACACAAGATATTTTCCATAACCCCCCCCATTTTGTTTCTTGCTCTATTTCATTACCGTTAGACTACAACCAGCATATTCCAGTTCTTTGTTCTGTAGTGCAGTATTATTGGATACTTATATGAGATAGCTTAATAGGTAAGTGGCAACGTTTTTGATTAGTTATACAACATTTACACTTTGTAAACACTCCCCCTATGATGTTAGAGAAGCTTTCAGTCAACTTGTACTGGCTATACCTTAAGTTACGTAAGGTTACATTACCGAAGACTGAGTCAATGTGACCATCAGATAACACGAACATTCCCGTAAGTTGGTAATTCTGTTGTTAACTATCATTCATAACTAACTTTGCACTATCCATGTTTATATCACATCTAATTAGTTTTATCTCCAATTAGTCTTTTTACCATTTTTCGTACTTTGACATACCATAATAAAATATTATATATAAATATATATATATTAATATTCGTCAGGTTAGTAATCAGATTCTACAATAGTAATTTGATTTTTATGATTTTTTAAAATTACTGTTTATGTAATAATTTACGCTACAATTCCCCAAAATTTCATGGATATATAATATTGATTGATAATTTATGTTGAGTTGTTTTTGACTCACCTCATACTTCTTAACTCTCTCGCAAGAGAGTTAAGAAGTATGAGTGAGTCAAAAACAACTCAATATAAATTAAAATAAACCTCATAGTGTTATTTCCTACCTACATAACTTAACTGATTGATAAGTCGGAAGAACTGCACTTAAACTTACGTGAAATATTTTCCCCAAGTCCTATAAAACAACAGTGCACATGCGCCAGAGTTTATATAGCCAGCGATAACCCATCGAACCACACATTGATTATCATCCTTGATTATTATCGATATAGTACCAAAGTTAAAAAAGCTTATGCTAGATGGCAGCACATCGCTATGAAATTTAAATGACCAATCTTTGCAATAAATACCCAAATCTATGTTAAAAAATATATTAATAATATTAAAATTACCAAACGTTTATTAAATATGAGTGTACATTTACTTATCACTCCCTAACGTTGATAAAACCAGCAATAACCCAAAACAGCAATAGAAAAATCATAGACTAAGTAATATACTCTGTGGAGAAAATAGCAGCTAGCATCACAATATTGTCTAACAGTGTCATAATATTGTGATTTGCATATTTAAATAAATACTTGAAAATTGTCTAATAATGTTATAAAAAGTGTTTGAAAAAGTTAAAAATATTTAAAAAATGTTAGTAAATACAGAAGAAGAGGTATAGTTTACAACAATAAACTGAAAAAACAAGCGTAAGTACGAGTGCAGTTGAGCCAATGTCTAATCTTACTTTTTTTACAAATTAACACTACGGGGCATTATTTATTTAAGTAAAATGTTATCACCTCATCTCATGTTCTTCTTAGACCAGTTTTTTAACTTTCTTCTTCAGTTCCATCCTCAGTATTTTCACGACCATTGTACAAGACAATGGACATGAAAATACTGAGGATGGAACTGAAGAAGAAAGTTCCGAAACCATCTAAGAAGAATATTAAAAAATCTAATCTTATTTTCATTTGAAAATTACTTTAATACCATTGGCTTAATGACATCATTACTTCAGAGAAATTAATCAGATGAATGAGACTAAGAGAATCGCTATTTCAATGAATTGCATGTAAAATAATACATATATCAAACACATTAGTTATCTAGTTAAAATGTCATTGTTAGATTCAGCTTTCTACTTTTAGCTAAAAAAACACTAGCCTATTATTGCAACCTATAAAGTCAGGTTATAAAATAAAGAACATGCAAGACCCTTGGTTTCAAAGCTCACCATTTCCAGCTGCCACCTCATTGTTTCAAAACCATTCCTTTCCAGTACATTGACACCAGGTTTTGCTGCAAAATTCATTACCTCCATCTGCAACTGAATTTCAAATATACAAATCGTTATGGTAAAATATTTGTTTGCTTTGAAACCAAGGATCTCAGGTTCTGGTAAATTAGTTAATGGTAAAACAAGAAACTAAGAATCTCAGATTTCAACTAAAATCAGTCTAAATAAAATGTGTATTTCTACAATAGAGAATTCCATCTCAGCTGTAAATTAAAATAATATACCATCCTTAAAAATTAACTTCTTTAAAAATAATGAATTAAAGTTAAAGAGTTATTCTATGCGAGATGAACACCAATGAATCTTGCAACAGACCATTAATTAACCCTTAATTACTTGCGTGGGGTATTTTATTGTCTTCAAATCTTTATCATAGTTACTAACACTGTATCATATTATTACAAAGTTTAGTGATTTTTTTAAAAATAATAACATATAGGCCTACACACACCTCACTCAACAGAAACAAATGATCTTTGCAGATCAGCTTGCCACAATTGGTGCAACACTTTGTTGTCTTCGGTCATGTTCCCTGGAATACTGTAGTCTCTTCAGGTCTATTTGAATATTTGTGTTCCTTGCAACTATTCCATACCTCATGTTTTGCCAGTTGTTTTACACCAGGTTTCTCTGTCACAATATTTCGTGCAGGCGTTGTCCCCTAACATTTGGTGGTTCCTTGTACCAGACAGTGCCATCTTTTTCTTTATAAGGAGCTCGTCGAATTGCCAGTGGAATGTCATCTTCAAAGAGACTTGCTGTAGCAGAAATATCATCTTCTTACATAATATTATCCTGATCACTTTCAGCGCTCTGTATAGAGTTAGAATCATGATCACTGTCTTCTACACAGTCTTTGTCTGATGAAGAAGAAAATCCGCCAACAATTTCATCATCTGATGCTTCCAACAGTTCTATGATTTCAGCTTCTGTCAATACTTTCCTCTTTCTACTCATACTTACTCTTAGACTTCAAATTGTAAGCACGAGAATAGAAAATAACTCTAAAGATGCTAGGCGTGCATGGGGTAAAATATTTCCGCAGGCAGCAACAATGACATAAAATAAATATAATTACATCATTAGCTATTCCAAGAAACTAAATACAACTGAAACACGTGCTGGAAGAGTTAATTTGAAAATAGGTGAGTTCCAGGGAATCTCATAAATGTAATTGTCACAAATAGTAGCGTCTTTCAACCTAATGGAAAAAAAGTACCCCGCACGAGTAATTAAGGGTTAACAAACTATATCAATAGTCATTGATAGTTGTCAACATGTTTATTCAAGTTTCCGCTACAGCCAACTGCCAACATGTTTGTTCAGGTTATGTTAGATTAGGTAAGTTAGATTATATTACGTAGGTTAAGTTAGTTTTAGTAGGAAGATTACATTAGATCACATTGGTATAAGTAACTTTTTGTTAGCACAATTTTTATACATTGGCTATTCTGTTTTAGCAATGATAATAGACATGTTCCCAATAATATGGCATTTTTTATTTTAATTTTATGTTAACTTCTGATTCAATTTTCAAGCATTTTCTGGATTAAATAAAAATCCATATTCAATGTTGAGTATAATTATTTACATAGGCATACTTGTAATTTCTGACTTCTTTCTTTATTTATGTAGGTGATCATCATGCATAGAATCTCCAGCTAAAATTACACTTGCCTTTCCTTAATAATAAAAATATAAACAAATGTTACATTTCAATCCTTTTGAAATTCTTAAAATGTGCATTTGTGCTCACACTGATCCTAAAATATGGACATCCTAATAATTATAAATATTCAAGAAAACTGAAAGTAATTTGATGTATTAAAAACTAAATTTATGAAAACCAGTGATCTGTTTACTTATTTATAAAATATTCACTTGCAATATAATACTTTAAAACTGTAATGAAACATCTCCAATATTAACATTAATCCCTCTGCAATTATAGCTTTCCTAATGAATAGATAGTCATTATTATTATTTATTTATTTTCTATAGAAGTTTTAACCTTTATATATTTAAAACATCTTTGTTATCACCCATGAAGTAAATTCTTGTGTGTTCTTAAAATATAATTTATTTTAACATAGTACAGCCATTAATATAGGTAGGCCTAATATATAAAATAAGATTATCTTGTTAATGGCAAGTCAAACTATGTGGAAAGCCATTCTACTAAGCATGACCAATGATTCCTAGTTACTGCCACCAGAGTTCAGCACTTACAAATATAATGCCACATGTTTGTGTTTAATGCTTGCTTTGTTCTCTATATAAAACATTTTGACATTTATTCTTATAATTTCTAAGAAGAGTTAATAATATTTATTAATATACTTAAGGTAACAGTCTTTTGATATTAAAACTATAGATTTATCTCTCTTTCTCACTCTTAATAAAGACAGTCACATTGTGGTCTAATTTAAACTCAAAAGCTAATCATAGTTAATTTTGTTTCTTTATTTAAAAAACATTTTTAGCCATTATTGTTGCCTTCTATTGAAAAACAGAAAATTTACATTTACTTCATGAATTAAAAGTAGGTATTATGTAACTGATATTACAAAAAATATTTGTAACAAATTTACAAATGGTAATTATAGTAAGTGTCTGTAAAGTCCCTTAAGAAATATTTTTGTCTCATGATTTCATTACTGGTAATATTTTAAACCAAATAAAATAAAAACCAGGATAATTAAGTCTAGCTTAATTTCCAAGCCAATTCTCTTCTGAAAATTGCAAATTTTTCAAGCAAAAATAACAAAATTCAGATCATATACATAACCTACATTCAAATGTTATCAAATATCATTCTATTAATCCTGGCAAATAAAAAAATAAATAGATAAAAAAAATGTAAATTTTTCACTGTTCAGACACAATAGACAATCTACCCTACATTTTTCTCATTTTTATGGCTTCTATAGAGTTCTTAATAATTTTTACCTTCCTCTGCACAGACTAACGACACTGTGAAAAGTAGTGTAGAAGACATTAATTTTAGTTAGATTCATGCACAACTTGTTCGCTTTTCGTTTATATATATAATCATTTTTACCAATAAAGTTCTTAATCATGTTTACCAATTGATTTTGACATTCACTAGTATTTTCTGAATTACAAGGGAAAATATTTCAATCCATATTCTTACGGAGAATTGCCATAACCAACCTTAACACTTTCAATATCCATCAAAAGCATGGTGACCATTATTGGTATTTTACAACATTTTAGAAATGTGATCATGTTGTTTAAAAAGGAGCAAACATAGTTTTAAAATAAAAATAGAAACTTAAATAAAAACTTAACCATAATTTGGATAAATAAAATCCAACCACAAAGGTAATACTTATTTATGGAATATCATTGTTAATGTAAATTTGCTGCCAATATACAATACAATTTAATGTAATTCAAAAAACACTTACAAACCCTAAATAAAACAATTGTTAAACACTCTTAGGAATGTACAAATGCAAGAAAATTTAGAGAATTTATATCTGCTTCAGTGCTACATAGTAAATTTAAATACCTTTAAAGCACTTATTTTCTAACCTAAAAGCAATATTATACTATATAAAAAAACTTACAGGAGGTTGATTTCTGTATCCAGGAGCAACCTGCTGAGGACTGTACGAAGCCAAAGGCCTTTGTGGTGGCCAAGATTGGTTATATGGCATATTTCCTGATCCTTGGTCACCCGATTTTTGCATTCCAAATTCCCCATAGCTGTTTTGGTATCGAGTTGGATTAGAGGACTGCAGTAACTGGTTTAACGTAGGGGTGGGTCCTGTTTGCTGTGAAATACTTTGTCCTGACAAAAACCTTTGGGTTTGAGTATGGGGTGAGAAACCACCACTTGGTGCATTCATATTGGGTCCAGCACTAGGAGGCCTTGGTGGAACCATGGGACTGCCTGGCATGGGTTTTGATCCTGGAAATCCATGCCTCATAGTTTGGGGGTTAAACTGACTAAAGGGATGATTTTGATGTAAATTGCTACTATCTGCACTATTCTGCACTGGATTTCCAGCACCGTGTTGGTCAGGATGATAGTTCCCTCTAGCGGAGAATCCTAAACCACCAAATCCTTGCATGTTTTGTCCACCGTCTGACCCTTTTCCATAATTTTGTTCACTTCCCGCACTTTGTTCTGAATTTTGCACAAAAGATTTACCATCAGAATTCAGTTTACTGCTATCCACACCACTGTTATTCGTATTTTGATCACTATTTCCCGAACTATTATGAATAGGAGGCCCTGCACCAGACTCTTGACGATATTGACTCATCTCTACGGCGAGGCTGTTTTGACCGGGCGACTTTGTTTTTGTATTAACTATACTATCAGATCCAACTATTCCTCGTCCACCATTCTTTTCTGTTCCATTTTGTAATACCGTATTACTTAAATCTGGAGGCTGATCTTGCTGCACTTGTTCACGATTCACCTCATTTTGTTGGCTTTCAGCTTGCGTTGCAGCCATGTTAGGCAGAACCTTCCTCGCTGCCAACACCCCGCCGCTGCAAACACATCCAGCTCTTCCTTACGTTATCCCGAAACTCTTCGAGAGCCAGTCCACCGTAAACCATAATCTTTCCATCACTTGCTTAACCACATAAGATTCAAAAAACTTGCTTCAAATTGCGATAAAAGTTCAAAATAAAACAGCCACCTTCCATCACACACCATTATTTCGCATATCTACTTCAATAGCGCGAAAGGAGGTTAGGAGAAAAAAGTTTATATATCCATCCGCAACAATAACAACAAAAATCGCGTCCACTGTATTGTAATGTATTCATTTTTTCCTATATACACATGCACGCACATCACTATCACACGTGATACTGTAATCCAATCAGTAAGTGTAAGCGTAATAACAAAGTACACTTCGACACTGAGGAAGCAGGGAACTACTTTCCGAAATTAAAATCTCCGCGCGGAAGGTTACAGCTTTCCCGGTCGTGAAGCGTCCGATCATTTCTTCACTCGCTTGAAAAAGGTGGCCTGTGGCACAGTGGCTATTATATATATATTTTTTTTATTCATAGTTAGTTTTTAATTTAAAATATCTTCCGCCTATGAAATTATCTCTTTTAAGCGGGTTTATTTTACAAGACTCTAATATATAATTTTTGCGTGAAATTTTATTTTAATATTCATTTACTGCTGAGTTCATCTTCAAGTAGCCTTGATTAGTCATGTTTATGCTAGATCAATTTTTATTTCAGGTTCATAATTATTGCAAATAACTTTATATAATAATTCCCAATACAATATGCGAAAATTTATTAACATGGTCTCCCATATATTTTATACAGGTGTTTACAATTTCGCAACATAGGACCAAATGTCAAACTTCTTACTGTGGGCAAGTTGGCAATCTCGCAAGAAATGATGCGGCCCTAGACAGAGGATTATTGTTCTTTAGAAGCACATCAAATCAATAGTACTCTCCAAGTCAGATTAATGTAATGGTATTACATTTTCCTTATTAATTTATTACAATATATAAGAAAGAAAATGTAATTTGATATTTTATGTAACATTTCTACTTGCACAATTAACTAAAATAACACGAAACCACTCGACTGTGTCCTCGAAGTACAAAGGATATCCGCTTGGAGCAGCACCAACAAGATAAATAATCCAATGCCTGTTTGATACCAATTTATTATTTTTTTCTAATTAGGTTGACCAATAAACAGAACAAACCAGATAATGATTAAGTACTCTATGGTATTGCAGCAAGTAACCTATCCCAGCGGTATGGTGTGTGAAATTCCTTGATTCGCGATATATGTACTATATTTTAGCTTATTAGTCTGGAATTACTATAATATTATGGCATCCAAAGGAGGACCTATTGCTCTTGGTACTGATGGAACAGATTTTGCTCATCGTCAAAGGGTAGCAGCCCAATATCAAATCAGGTAACATTAAAATGTGCTCAAATAACAAGTTAAAATTGTACCTCAAAATAACACCTCCTTAAGGTCCAGATTGAGTAGATTTTACATTTATGTTGTCATGCATTTGTTTGAGATGTGTAATGACATTGTCATCATATACTATAAACCTACATTTGTTTTACTGAAAACTTTATTATTTATTACAAATTTTGTATTTTTTTTTTCAGTGCTCTGAATAAGTCTCGGCTAAAATACTGCATATTTTTTCATTATTTACTATTTTTTGCGATGCTAGCGAAATTGTCTGCAGATATACTTGACCGATTGGATATATTCATATTAGAGATAGAAGAATTACAGGTCCCAGAGGTAAGATTTGTCTTTTGTCAATATTCAGTGAGACTTCTGTAAGACATGAAAACAATTCTTTCTACATGGCCATTGGCTGCAATAATACCTATTACTATTATTATTATTATTAATATTCAGTGAGTATAGTAGGTGGTCAATTATTGGGCAGAATGGCAAGAATTTATACTAATGTTAGAAATAGAAGACCTGGTTTTCAGTTGATATTGTGTATCTTGACATTGAAACTATTAACAACATAGGCAATTAGTGATTGTTCTTTGAATTAAATTATCCATTTTGGTTAAAGGTTATAGGAAAAAGTCCACTATTTGTCGATCACATACTCCATGAATTCTTCTAAGTTCTACAGAATCACAATGCCCATGCAAGAGTTGCTCTAATGCTTAATATAGAATTCAATTCACAATATTCACATAATTATATAAATATTTAAAAATTGTAAGAAATGTTTATAGAATTGTTTCAAATTGTTTAAAATAGAATGAAACATTATTACAAGTGATAAAAGTGTGTAGTGCCACAGTGGCATAAGAATGTTGTATGGAAAATTGTGATCAACAAATATTAGACCTCAGCCAATACGTTACCTCATATTAGTTTCAGATTGATTACAGGTCACGTTTGTCTCTATATGCACCTGTAAAGAATTGGCATTGAATCACTTCTTGCCCTTTCTGTGAGGATATGGATTGGGACCTCTTCTTGAATCTTTGGCTTTCATTCAGTTGCCAAATATTTTTTTTATGAATAATGAGAGTGTAAAAGAGCAAATGACATCATCACCAATTGCTCAATGTGCAGGAATGATGGATTTGGATATCATCTAAAGTGCATTAAAGTTTGTTCCAGAAATATTTCTGATGTAACTTTTTCTTCATTTTCTATTATTGTATGTGGGTTGTAATTCTGTTTAATTTAGATTATATTAACAAGAAACAGGCTTCTATAATTAATATACTCTGTGATTAAACAGGATTATCAAAGTACTTCTCTAATTAAAAATTTTGATAATTTCACTCAACTCTTATCCAGGTCATCAATATGGCTACTCGATTAAAAAGTGAAAGTTGTGTAGGGTTTGATCACCTATATCAAACAACATATGACAATGTGTGATATAGATTTCACAAAAGTTACTCAAATATAATGTAAATTTTACAATGTTATAGAAATGCACAACTGTAATAGACTGCTCAGCAGTGGTGCAGGACTACCACACAACGCAGAAGAAATTAATCTCTATAATTCTCTTTCTTTTAATTGCCATTTTAAAATAGAAATAGGGTGATTTTTTAGTATCTGTCACTGAACAAATCCTGCATTCATAGTTCACTTTAATGAACAATTTCTATGACAGCCCCTCGGTTATCAAGTCTTGATATTTTCATGATGGATGAATTTTCATGTATTATTGTTTCCAAGATGTTTGCTTCACTTCGCATTTACAAAAAAAAAATGGTCTTAAATGTAAGGAAGTTAATAAAAATAACTTATGCTATCCTTATTATCCTTATGTTTATCTTTTTTGTCTAGTGTAGGTTATTAGTTAAGTCACACTTTAGTTACCGGTCGTTTTAAATATTTGATAGTTACTTCAAAGTGAACTGAGAAAGCAGAAATAGTTCAGTGACAGATTATAAGAAATTATCATAGATAAATATTCAGGATTACTGTTAATACTGTTTTTAATTTTATATAGCATGACAATAGAATCTGGGATAATATAATTTGTTTTCAGCCATTATGGTGGGAATACATCTGGTGCATAAGCCTCCTACTCTCATTTTTGGGGCTTGCAGCTGTACGTAAAAATCGGATTAAAACCATGCAACGGTATTTGCTGGGTATTGTGATATTTGGGTTTGGACCTTTGCTATATGCTGCTGCATATTATTTTGGTGATGTTTGGACTTACCTGAATGAGGGAGAAACGGATGATGTCATGATATGGCAGGTAAGTTCAGTCTTATTCTAGATTTTGTAATATAGCTTAATTGTAGAGTCTATATAAAAACTATTCACAAATGAAAAAACATATGCAAGGAAACCAGTTACATTGGTTGGAAGTTCATGGGAGCTGGTATCCACCAATCAGTGGATTGGTTGCTTTGAGGTACAAGTGCTGCTGAAGGCAGAATTGAATTATATTTAGGAGGCAAATAATAATATCCAACTCTCTTGTTCAGAGTGTTTATTTTCTATGGGAAATTACAGCTCTTCTCACATCCTTATAATGCATGTCCATATGTGTGACATTGTTAAATACAAACTTTTTCATTTTCAGTTTGAGAAATTTAATTTTAACAATATAGAAATGTTATAATGTATTTAATGCATTATATAATATGTTCAGTTATCTAAATAGGACCCAAGGCGTGTTAAATTAGAAATAGAAGGGAAAAGTACAGAACAGGTCATGAAATTCAAATATTTAGGAATAGAAATTAATAACAGATGAAATCCTCCATCAAGCAAATAATGGAAATAAAATATTGGGATGTTTAAACAATACTGTTTGGAAAAATAAAAATTTAAGAATAGATACAAAAGTAAGAATTTACAAATCTGTCATAAGACCAGTTCTAACATATGGTTGTGAATGCCGAACAGAAACTCAAAAAACAAAACAAATCAATAAACAATCGAAATGAAAGTTTTAAGAAAAATCGTAGGAAAATCGCTGAGAGAGAAAATCTGTTATTAGAGAAGAATTTGAAATTGAACCTATAAGCCTCTAAATAAACGATAGAAGACTAAATTAGAACGATCACATAGATAGAATGGAGAACAGTAGACTAGTGAAGAAAGTACGTGACTTGTCACCTCAGCAAAAAAGGCCTTTAGGAAGACCACAACTACTATGGAAGGACATCACCATACCCCGGACCTGTATTGAATGAACACGCAAGCTGCCAGCTTTCATGCGTAGAGGAAGAAGAAGAATCTAAATAGTAAAATATCCAAACTGTAACTAGTTACATTTTGTTTGAATCAAATTTTCTGTTCTGCTGTGTAAAAATACATATAAATACAACAATAATATACTCCTCTACTACCAATGGACGGTTAAAGTTAGTGTAGTGTAAATAATATTTTCTTCAAGATTAAATGAAATGCTTTATACCTCTCCTCATATCCAGTCTTCTAAGTAAATAAATTAAACCTCATAGTAATTTCTTCCTATAAAAGTTCGATATTTTCTTTATTTTCCACATAATTAACAAATGCAAAAAAAATACTGTAATAATTTCAAGAACAAAAATGTTATGTTATTTTAGGGATGTCACCTGGATCAAAATTCAGTATACAAGACTGCATTGGATTGAATTTTTACAATGTGTTGTTGTAATGTTTACAATCTATACTGACAAAAATGACTTACATCATTGTAACATTATCCTAACCATATAAATTTAGAACAAAAATACTCCTTTGTCAAAATAAATTAAGCAGTAATTTTCTTCTCAGTTAAAGATCTGAAAATATTTAAATGATGAGACTAGTGGCACCTTCTTTTGACAGTTGAGCTAATCAATTTATTCAGACTTTTTTTTTTTAGTAAAATTTTATCACATCACCTCATTATTATTATTCTTCTTAAACAGTTTCAGATCTTTCTTCGGTTCCATCATCAGTATTTTCATGACCATTGTTACATCTGTCGTCCTGAAGAGCTCTTCAGGACGATATATCAACTGTAGTGAAAATACTGATGATGGAATCGAAGAAGAATCTGAAAGTAGTCTAAGAAGAAGAAGAATATGAGGTGAGGTGATAAAATTTTACTTAAATAAATAATACCTCATAGTATTAATTCTTGAAAAAAAGTTAATATTCAGACATGTTGGAAAAACACATTGAATATTTTTTAATATAAAATTAATATGAATTCACACTGAGTTATTTTATCAAATTGAATCAGTTCTTTATACTATTTAACATGAAGATTAGTGATATACCAGCTTATTTAAAAAAATATTTTAAATGTGCCTTTATGCGGATGATTACGTCTTTTGGTTATCTCTAACTAGGAAACCCCAAGATCAATTAGAAAGTAAAATGAATTAAACTTTAGCATCCTTACAAAACTAGGAAGTAAGAAAATGCCTCGAGTGTAAATAAATACAAACGAAAGATCATACTAGATATTCATACTTGCTTTTGACATATCTGAAACAAAACTAAGATTAAATGGATAATATTTAAAGTATGAAGAAACCTGTAAGTATTTAGATATGTATCTGGACAAAATACTGGTCCTAAGAGAGAGAGAGAGAGAGAGCTAATATGAGGTGAGGTGTAAAGAACTTGTTCAATTTATTTGGTTGTGAAAACAGTTAATTAAAAGTTCTTTACTGTTGAGCTTTAGGAATTAAGAATACAGTAACAAATTGTAAATTAACTACTGTACAAATGAAACTCTTGTGCTTCAAAATTCTATCTTCTAATTAAAATTCCTGTAATGTAGCAAAATGATTAAAATGGGGTTTTCTTTCATATAAAAAAATGCTAAGTTTGTAACAGTGAATGTATTCTGTTTTCAGGGGTATCCATATGGCCTGCTGTGGTATGCATTCGTTCTCCTTGCTGTTCAAGTTCATTTGTTTTCAATTTATTTTGCCTGGAACTTGATAAAAGCCTGGAGAGCTCGTGGAACAAAAAAGTCTGAATGAAACCCTGTGTCCACCTGTGTGTCGTTGCTTGTACTTGTTACCACTCCCAACAGTATGTGTTGTCTGTGCATGAAGAACAGGGTTATGCACTCTTACAACTACTAGAAAAAGGTGGAAAACTCAGTGAGAAAATGACAGCATTTCAACGTGTGGAACCATTAATTCACCACCACAAGTATCTGAAGAAAATGAAACAACGTAACATTTTTTTGTAACATGTGATTATCTCTATCAGTTACATTGTTTCATTTTTTATTTTTTTCCTGTTGAAATTCTTTTGATACGGGGTGAATATATCATTCCTACCTTTGACATTTTCCTACTTGTTATTTCCAAACCAAAAATCTTTTCACTTTAATTTAGCAATTTTTTATTTTTGGTTTATAATATACCTGTGATTTTAATTATTAATTTGAGTTCGATTTTATGACTCATCTCATAATTATAGATTTCTTGAAAATTTTAGATTTCAAGAAATCCACAATTATGAGGTGAATCCTAAAATCTAACTCAAATTATTAAAATAATATTTAATTTTAGGAAGTTATATTTTGAGGTTATTTTAATTATATTATTTTTGGTCTGGACATCTTACCTCAATATTAATGTTGATTTGTTCTTGGACATGTTTCAAAACAATTCTCTGTTTTATCTTCAGCTTTCCCAGACTGGTTTTATTTATGTTGCATTATGTTGCACCACCTGGATGTCGATGTCAGCTCCATCCTGTGGTTGGCCAAAGAACCTCCAAACAAGGTCACCCTCCATCGGAATATCAAAATTCATAACTCTGTTTCTGTTCTTCTGAATATAAATTTTTTCCCAAATAGTCAGCTCGTTTGTATTTTCTAACTGTTTTAATAATTTAGTGTCTGAATTTATATTATGTTTTTTCAGACCAAACATGAGCAGCAACTGCAGATTTTTCAATTTCTCCATTTTTAATATTTCTTATGTGTTCTTTGGTTCTAATTTTTAGGTTTCTTTTTGTTTTCCCTATATATATCTTTTCACAACCCATGCATTCAATTTGATATATTCCTGACTTTTTATTTTTATCAGTTTTTTCATTTTTGTTGGTTTTTATTAGTTTATTTAAACTGTAGTTATTTTTTGGTGCTAATTTAATATTAAACTTCTCAAATATATTTTGAAATTTATTATGTACCCAGGGGTGATATGTGAATTTCCTATATTTTTTCATAGGTGGTTCTTCTTTTTCAAGATTACTTCTGTTTATCATTTTTTGTTTTTTATACTTTCTATCCTTTTATGTACCATTTTTTCATCAAACCCATTTTCTCTTGCTACTTTGATTATGTGTTTTTTCTCATGTTTGAAATCTTCTTCGTTTAAGGGTAAGTTTACCATCTATGAGTTAAACTATTAAATGCTGCTAATTTATGTCCAATTGGATTGAACCCTGTTGATTTTATAAAATTTTCCGTATGAGTTTCTTTCCTATGAATCCTGAATTCAATTTTTCTTTTTTTCTTCGTTTCTGACCAATTTAAGATCCAAAAAGGTATTTGTTTATTGTCTTCTATTTCTTTGGTGAATTTAATGTTTGTACTCTGTAAATTTAATAGTTTTAGGGAATCTTCTACATGTTTTTCTTTAACAATACAAATTATATCATCAACATATCTACTCCAAAATTTAAACATTGTGGGATGTGCTTTGGTGATTTTACATTCAAAATCGCTCATAAATAAATTTGCCAGGAAAGGTGATAATGGGTTTCCCATTGAGAGCCCTGATTTTTGTCTATAGAAATTCCCATTGAATGTAAAAAACATTTGGTCAATGCATAACGCAGTTAATTTCAAATAATCTTCTTTGATCTCTCTGTCTATGTTGTTTTTTCTTAACCAATTGTTCAATATCTCCAAAGTTTTTTGTTTCGGTACATTTGTGAATAGTGAAACTACATCAAACGAAACCAACCTATCTGTGGGTTCAATTTCCACTTTTTCTAATTTCTTAACTAATTCCAATGAATTTTCAATCTGCAGACTTTCAAAATTATTAATTCTTTTAAATTGATTATTCAGCCATTTCGAAATTTTGTAGGTTGGTGATCCAATATTGTTAATTATTGGCCTCATTTTGTTTCCCGGTTTGTGAATTTTTGGAAGTCCATGTATATTAGGGTTTCTTGGGTTGCTTACTTTTAATTGAAATTTTTCTTTCTTGGATAGAATTTTAACATTTTTAAAACAGTTTTCCATTTTTTTTATGGTTTTTGGTAGGGGGGTCATTCTTAATTTTTTCATACTCTTTTTCTTTCAAAAGTTCTTCCATTCTATTTTGATAATCTTCTTTGTCCAGAATTATAATTTGGTTACCCTTATCTGATTTTGTATATACAACATTTTTGTTATTTATTTCTTTGAGTGTTTTTAAATTCTCCTTACAAACTGGGTTTTTATTTGTATTCTTTATTTTATTCAAAATTTCTTCACATTTTTTTCTGATGATTATTTTTTCTTCTGTAACTAACCCTTCTATTGAATTTTCAATGTCCACTATGTATTCTTCTATTCTATTGGAATAATCTATTGCTGTTTTTAACAAAAATGAAAAAACTGATAAAAATAAAAAGTCAGGAATATATCAAATTGAATGCATGGGTTGTGAAAAGATATATATAGGGAAAACAAAAAGAAACCTAAAAATTAGAACCAAAGAACACATAAGAAATATTAAAAATGGAGAAATTGAAAAATCTGCAGTTGCTGCTCATGTTTGGTCTGAAAAACATAATATAAATTCAGACACTAAATTATTAAAACAGTTAGAAAATACAAACGAGCTGACTATTTGGGAAAAAATTTATATTCAGAAGAACAGAAACAGAGTTATGAATTTTGATATTAAAATAAGCCTCATAGTGTCAGTTCCTTTAAATATTATGATTTGAATTTTTGACAAAATGTGAGAGGAGGTGATCATTTTTAATATTAAATTATGATTTGATTTTGAATCTTTGTTTTCCTAATGCATCTATTTAACTATGGTTTGAAGCTCTCTACACATAGATTTCAATCAATTTTATTTGTATTTAAAAAAAATCTTAGGTAACAATGTGAAAAATGGGAAATCGCTCTTTTATTTCTTTTTCTTAGTTTAACCTCTCCTGCTGTGGGTACTCTTATGTGTCTCATGCTTACGGACCTTACAGGATCAAAATATGTGAGAGAATCTGATTTTTATTTAGGGGAATGAAAATGAAGCAAAATTATTTTGATTTTAATCTTGTGCAAATTAAAATAGATCTTAATTTGAAAAAAAGCATAGGCAGCTATATTATAAAATTTCTATGTATTTTCTTGAACTAATTTTTATTATTATTTGTGTTTTTCATACTTTGGTTCAATTATCTTATTAGCCATAGTAATTAATTTTATATAAATAAATACCATCCTTAAAAGTTTGGAAAATGTAAAAATAATTTGTTGACTTTGTTTAACAAAGGCTCGATAATAGCCATAATATACAGTTTAATTGAAATAACTATAAATAAAAAAGACATTAAGTATCGATTCAAAGTTATATAACCTGTCATTTTCTCATTGTTTAATTGATTTCTAAAAGCTCAAGCTGTCCAATTCCATAAGAATTTCCCGATACAAAAGCTTACAGTGAAGGTTTAATGCTAACGGTTTTGCATATAGGCATCCCTAATATACGGATGTAGTTCATGAAGTATACAAAATACATATTTGTGCATGTATAGGCCACACATTTATGCGCAAAATTAAAATTAAAGAATTTGATTACTGCTTATAATCTAATACTGGTAAATGTAAAACACGTATGAATCAGAAACTGTCATACCTTAATTGTTTCAAAGACCATCATCCCCCATTATCAACTAAACTTTGTTTGAAATGAGCTATTAACATCACTTTTTCTCGTGCCACCTGGTGAAGTTTGAATGAACTTTGAGATTAAATCTTGCTAGCATGATTTTGAAGTTCCAGCAAACAAGATTTGATCACAAAGTTCATTCAATCCTCACAAGGTGGCACGAGATAGCTGGTATTAACAGCTCATTTCAAGCAGTCGGAGTTTGAGAATGAGGATCATATTTTATGAGGTGAGGGGTAAAATTTGTGATATTTACCTCATAGTGTCACTTCCCATGATTTTTTTATAAACCTGGTAAAAGATAACATTGCATACTCCAGTCAGCTGTCTGCTATTAATCATTCATAATAATACACAATATTTACTCTTTTACTATAAAGACTAGAGCCTTGACGTGTGAGAATGTAACGAGATCCCACTACAGGCCTTAGGAAACCCTTGGAGTAGTGGGAAGTTAGGCTCCCCTTAAGCCACTCAGCATGAGACGTCAGCCTGCATGATGGCCATTTTTAACCCCAAAACATACATCTAGTACTCATTTCCATTAGAAGCCGAATTGACCCCACGGCCATGATGCCACCATAAGGTTTAAGCCAGTTTTAAAATCCTGACCTTACCAGGACTCAAACCCCTAACCTGCTGGCATGTAGCATATTCCCTTAACCAACTGTCCCTATTGAGAATGTATCTGCCCTTAATTCCCATTGTTCAATCAATTATATGGCTACAAAAACTAAAAATTGTGGAATTTGCAGAATCATTGTATTATTAAAACATGTACTGTACCTTTGACTTTATCTTGGTACTTAAAATTTCTCCTCATCCAACGAGTTGTGTCATCCCGTGCCATAGCCGAATGGGTAAGGCAAGATGCCTTGGTTCAGAGCTACAGGATTTGCGCTGGTTCAGGTCTCCATGGGTAAAGAAATTTTCTCATGGAATTTTGGCCAGTATAGTAGCGGTGCCTACCCAGCATCATGAGGCATTGGGTAGCTGCAATAAGTAGTGGCTGCAGGTTGAGAAAACCAGCTATAATGGCTGGGGGACCCAACACACTGACCACATGTCACTCCTACACTGATTGGATGATCAACAGCCAGCTGGTATTTTAAGGGCCTTCTAGACCTGTCGCACCATGGAGTTTGTTTTGAACAAGTTGGGTCAGGCAGTACCATTTGAGACTCATATTCAGAAAGTCCTGCATTCAAATCTTGGTACCACCAATCTTATTGAGGTATTTTCCTCAGTTGTCAAAGCAAATGCTGAGTTGAATTTCATTAACAGAATTCATTTCATACTAATCGTTTAAAAAAATATGTGATATAGCCTTAAATATTAGACATCTATAAATAAAAATAAAATAAAAATTGCCCCTCCTCCTTTTCTAACATTTCTATTTTCAACTTAGGACGTGGCTTATACATGTGTAAATATGGTGTAATATAATTTCTTACAAGATACATCTGACAATATATAACAGGCCTAAATTATTTTTATTCTTATAAGATTGAAGACAATTTTTTATTAAAATAGTGCTTATTCTTTTAAATATATAAATGATATTAGATACTATATAAAGGTTATCAATTTGCCATTACCTCTTTGAAAAAATATATATTCATATTGAAAGAAATTATCTTGCCTAATTTTATATAATTATAAATAAATAAATAAAATTAGCTGAAATAAAATTTGAAAATATTTACTATATACTTTATAAATAAAATGCATGAAAATGTGGTAAATCATAAACAAGTTCAAATTGTTGAAAACAGTTGAACTAACCATATAGGAAGTTCTTGAAAAAAAGTTTCAGATTTCACGGTGGCACACATAATAAACTAGATCAGAAGTAATTTATATTTCACTGTAAGACAACTTTTTAAAAATCTTGTTTTCTGCATTCATTTTAGGATGTTTTCTTCAATTCAGTAACAGATAGACCTACACTATAGAAAAATATATTTCATCACATTTTAACTTTTATGTAAAATCTAGTTAAGCAAATGATCGAGAAAAAATATAAAAAATGAAAATAAATATTGGTTGGTATCTAATATTAAACAGCTGGCAATCATGCAGTCTAATATTTACAAAGAAAAATCAAAATTGATTAGAGAAGGGACAGAGTTGATGATCTCAGTTATTTATTTTAGTTTAGAATTTTATAGGTACAAACATAGATTATATTTTTCTTTTCAAATATAATTTGCCATTCGGCCGTGATGGACTAGTGGTTATGCTCCTTGCTCCTGGTCCCAAGGGTCGCGGGTTCAAACCCGGCCGGGGTCATTGGATTTTTTAGGACGGAAAAATCCAAGGAGCAAGTCCTCCGGGAGGGACTTTAAGCCGTGGGTCCTGAGTCTGAAGATTTTCAGGCTCGTAAAAAATCCTTAAGCCTGAATGAAAAGGCTTCTAAGCAAAATTTACCGAATTTTCCCATCCTAGTACTACCTTGGTTTCCTAGATGTCAGTATGAGGCGGAATGCTGACCACGTACCACTCAAAATGACATCTATACGAAAACAAGTGTAACTAAATTAGCATGGTTCAAATTCTTCCCTGTATGGGGAAACGCCTAAATCTCTGTAAAGGGAAAACATAGGTTTACAATACAATACAAAAATATAATTTGTCCATCATTAAGATGTTTAAAAACGAATAATATTAACATACAAACATAGATGTCAGTTTTTATTATTAATTTAGCGCTTCTCACTGAAGGACAAATTATATTTGAAGAGAAACATTTTGCCCAGACCAAGACTCGAACCCAGGACCTTTGGCTTTCTAGACCAATGCTCTACCTACTGGCTTTACAAAATTCTAGTGTTTAAATTCCTGATAAATGTCTTCTTAACTAAAAAGCCGCCATTTGCAAAGATAGAAGCAAAGGCTTCATAGCATTTGGTGTTGGGAATTACAACATATATAAGAGAGAAATTTGCATCTAGATCGGAACTCGTCCCGATAGCTCAGATGGTAGAGCATTGGCCTAGAAAGCCAAAGGTCCCGGGTTCGAGTCTCGGTCTGGGTGAAAATTTTTCTCTTCAAATATAGATGTCAGTCTTTGTTTCCAATATTGACCAAGAATCTAAATTTTTTATCAAACAAAAATATTTTTAGTTAATAGTAGTAATAATTTTAAGATAAAATGTTTCATACTCTTCTCATATTAATCTTCTAAGTAGATTAATATGAGGAGAGGTATGAAACATTTTAATTTATCTTAAATTAAACCTCATAGTGATTTGTTCCTATAAAAGTTCAGTAATAACTTTACTAATGTTTCATGTAAACCATGTCATAATTAAATTTGTGCAAGACCTTCTTGCCTTACGATAGTTGGCATATATATACATATGTGTGTGTTTTCTAATACCACCCTCTGCACTTTATGTGCTTTGGGTTATATATATATATATATTTTGACATGATCCCACAATTATCAATTCCTTGTAGGATCATGTCAGAATCAGTGGGCAGAGGCCAACCTAGTATCCTTGATGGTTAAGAAAGGTTCATGGATTTTCTGCATCAAGGTTGGCCTCTGGTCACTGATTCCGATGTTTCGACATGGTCCTACAAGGAATTGATAATGGCATTTGGGATCATGACAAAACATCGAAATCAGTGGCCATAGGCTAACTTTGACACAAAAGATCCAAGAAACTTTTCTTAATCATATATATATATACTACACACAATAATAATACAAATACTGATTTCATTTTTCAGAACATCTTTACAAAATCTAATGCCCATCATTTGAAATCTCAACAATATGCAGTTTAACCAAAATGCATTATCACTGTAGCTGTAACAGCAGAAATTTTTTAAAATTATAAAATTTGTATAGGGAAATGACCAAAATATTTTGTCTACTCTTTCTTTACGCCTCCGTTTTGGTATTGCATCTCCCACTAGTCTTACAAGTAATTGCCACCAGGCAGAGAGCATGAATTTTAAATTATATATTAAACAGATACAAGGTAATGGACATCCTGAAATTGTGGTTAGCACAAGATGAAGAACATATACCCAAACCCATGATGTAGATTTAAAATCCTGTATCCTGCCAGAAATTGAACCCAGAGTGCAATATAGGTACTCTCCAGCTACATCATGGGAATGGAAATTTATTAGCATTTGTGGAAAAAGAGTAATCAATTTGGGTACATCTGATCTAGACAGCATTCTTTATTTTAAGAAATCTGAAATTTTCACTTTTCTATTACCTGTATAGTTTTCAAATATGGACTCTCAAGGAGTAGGCACATCTGCTTTCTAGTCATATTTTAAACAAAAATAAAGATCATGAACTACATGACAGCATGGCAGATGGCCACAGTTGACAATCTTGACAAACATTGCAGCCTCCAGCAGGATTCAAACCTGTGGCCTTAAGGCCAGTGCCAGCCTGTAACAAAAGGGCCTAATGCTTAGCTGATACGACAAACATCCTAATTTGTACCTCAGTGATGTTATGAGAGAATTTTTGTATAACTGTTAGGGATAAATGTTCAGATATCTATATTTATCTAATTATTAGATTGGATACAAGCAGGATGACTACATCTGTAAATAACCTATCAACTTTCCAAAAAAAATACACCAATTTCCTAATATGGATTCAAGGCACAATGGAAGTAATATTCTACATCCTGAGACATGTTAAAATAAGTAAATGTTACATTCGGTTTATTTAAAAATGGAACCTGATTTGCACTTAATATGCTCAACAGTTTAATATGGCCAGTTTATAATGGAGAAGATTGACAATCTTTAAAAAATAAAGTAATTATACATTTATGTGTAAATTAATAATGTTAAACTGAATCAGAAATATTCTCATCTCATAAGATGAATTTTCTCATCTGAACATATTTTGGAGGCCATTATCCCCTTTCTCAACTAGATTAACAATTATTTGAGAATGGGGACTATGATTTCTGGAATGTATCCAGAAAAAAATTAAACATTACGAGGTGAGCTGTATATTTCTGATTCAGCATTAAGAAACAAACTTTATACATCTTAAATAACTCACTGGCACTATTGAACCTGGAGATTCATGGCTGCATGGACATAATTTCTCTAAATATCCTCATGCTAGAAGACTGGATATGAGGTGAGGTATAAAGAATTTTAACTTACGGTAAATCTTAAATTAAACCTCATAGTGATTTTTCCTTTAAAAGTTCAATCCTCTTACTAGCTAATATTTTTCCATTCATTTCATGCATAATGCGCATCCTGTGAATCATAGAACATTATTATCCTGCCTCAATCTTCACCTTCCTACTGGTTTCCTACAGATACATCTAGTAAATGTAAGTAATTTGGCTTAGGAGAAGCATATCTAAGATTTAAATTAAAATTCTTTATATCTCACCTCATATCCAGTCTTCTAATTATACCAGTTTCAAAACCTATGATGTTTCATCTTCGGTAATATTTCGACTGATGTTATGTCATTCAGGAGAACTGCTCCTTACTCCCTCTATTGATGGACAAGAAGTATGTGTGTTTTCTTATTTATTTAACATAAATTTAGTCAATTACAAAATGAAGTATGAACTAAGACCATAATTTCATATTTTTTATTATTCCATTATAATTATAAAAACTGAAATTCCACACCCAGTAATTGCAAAATAAATTTGAACCACAAGTATGATTTTATAACCATTGATGTGTATTTTCAGTGTTTAACAATAATGTAAACAACAAAAATTTATTCAACTGTATTATGATTTGTACTTAGTTTTACAACTGTCTATTGTATTATTTAAGGTATTATTATTACTACTATTATTATTACTACTATACTATTATTACTACTATTATTATTACTACTATTATTATTATTATTACTATTATTATTATTATTACTATTATTATTATTGTCCACCACTGTGGTCTTGAGGTAGCGTGCTGCCTTGTCACGCAGCGGGCCCGGGTTCGATCCCCGGTCGGGGCAGTTTTTCTGGGTGAGGTTTTTATCGGGGTTTTTCCTCACCTGTAAGACAAATGTCAGAAAAATTGTAAGGCCCAAACGGTCCCCAAAATCATATGGCCATCATCATCATCCTTATCATTCTCTTCATCATCATTATCATCCTTCACCAGTGTGGAAAGCAATGGGAAGCTATCACACCTACAATTCCCTAGTAAAGCAGCAAGCATAGCATGAAAATGCTATGATTGCAGTGAAGGACCTGCCTTCAGGCAGAATTACTATGGATGGATTATTATTATTACTATTATTATTACTATTATTATTATTATTATTATAACAACAAAAAGATAACTAAGAAATAAACTTTTCAGTTTATGTAAAAAATGCTAAATACATGTGGAATAATAAAACACTAAAGACAGATTAAATCAGTTTTAGTTTTACCATATTAAATACATTTTCTTTTTTCAGAAAAGTGTAGGGTAAAAAACAGTAATTTATAGATGGAAAAATATGAATACTGTAATAAAAATAAAGCATTAATCTTTTTTTTTTAAATACAATAGGAAGTAAGATTAAGGGTCGTATCTATGAACGCATTAGACCGTAAAAGTCATTCTCTGCTGAGAAAGTTTCATCCAAAGACGTTTTTGCATACTCAAAAATCTGTTCATGCGATAATAATAGTCGAAATCCCTAAGCTACCTGGCGAGGTGACTTTGCAGAGAACGAATCGTGAGCAACCCGATGGTAACCGATGTACTTTGAAACCTTGCTGTGTACCTTGCTACTTTATCCAAGATGTCAGAGCTTGAAGACTTCGATCATGTTTTTCGGTATATGCGGAGAAGAGGAATTTGATAGAGTCTACCAAAGAATTCAACTGGAAGAACATGAGAATCGGCATAATATCGCATGATGCAGACGTCGTCGTATATGGTATTATTTGCGGGATGCAAGCGTAAATGCGTTCCTCTAGCAGATGAAAATAACGGAAGGGGTTTTATCGCTGAGAATTCTGGGTAATTTCTTGCCAATATTACGAAAAAAATTACTTTCATGCATGACCAGTCAGCGACTCGCTAATTCGAACTTTGCATGTTCTCAAGGAAAACTCAGCTCACCAGAGACTAATGTATTTGCAAGCAGCCCTAAGAGGTTTAATAATTGAGTTTGTATTTTTTAACAAATATGTTAAAAAATACAAACTCAATTATTAAATTAAACCTCATAATGTTACTTCCTAATGATTTTAATGTTTCTTTTTTACGGGATTTCTATGAAAAATCACAACTTTAAGTCCCTTCTATTGTAGGACTTCCATCCCTCTTGGGACTGTCAGTTTCTATAAATATAATATTTTTCTTTATTACTACATAACACTCATTATGAAATGTGCTATATCTCAATATAATTATGCATTAAGCATAATTATTCAAAGTGAATTAAAAGTATCTTAAAACTGTACTGCTTTTATCCAATCTATGTTTATCCAGAGTGGAAGATTATGAATTCATTTTTATATGTGAATTTACACAGAAAATTTACAAAACCCTTAATCTAAGCGTCCTATGTTTAGAATGCTTTTGAAGTAATTACAAATTAAATAATAAATACTTTATACTTGATTGAGATTCAGATTTTTGGCACATTTTAATGAATTTGATTTTTACCCAGAGATATAAAAAGTTATGAAACTGTAGATGTTGATTCAAATTTTGTCTTAAATTACAGTAATACATACTTTTATCTGTGATTATTTACCATTACTGAGTTGTAATATTACATGCTATTGTACATCTTGTCTGCTAAGTTTCATAGTATCATGAACGCTAACAAATATCCAAATTTTTATTTATTGACTTCCTTAAAAATTTAAGGTTGCCATTAAGCAAATAAAAATCATAATTTGCTAAAACCTGTAGACTGAATCAATCTATTGGATGAATAAAATTTGAACCATGATCACAGTTTCACATGATTTTTATTGTTTTTATAACATCTGTAAGAAACCTAAAAATCTACCACTTAATTGCAAAATCCAAGTCTAAACTCCAATCATAGTTTATTACTATTCCCACAAATTTTTAATTTCTTTTTTAGTTGTTATGGAAACAAATATTATGAAATTGCAGTCACGGTTTAGGGTTTTTTTTTGCAATCAATAAAATCAATTGCTTAAACTGTTTCATGTAACAAAAAAAAAAAAAGATGAAAATGCATTAGGTAGTAACATTATGAGATTCTACTTAGTAAATAAGTTTAGTTTGCCTTCATTTTATCTCATAATTTTGAAATGCATCTTACAAAAAAACAACTAATTATGAGGTAAGATGAAAGCAGATTATACAGGGAATGATTGGAAAGCATTAGCTCAGGATAGAGATGTATGGAGAGTTATGTCCATGCGGCCATGAACCTATGGGTTCGATAGTGCCAGTGATTAAGTAAGATGAAAGCAGACCGTATTTATTTACAAAAAAAAGTATTTAATGTTGTCCCTCAATCTAAAAACCATTTACAGTGTGTTACACACGTAAAACTTGCACTTTGGATTTAAAAAAAGGATAAAAGGAAGAAGTAAGTTGCTATCTAGTTTGACTAAACTAAAATTAAGTATGTTCCTAAAATTTTATTAGCTTATGATTCAGTGAGTAAAAGTACTTAATCACATCATAATTATTATACAAATATTTTGTAAAATAATAAAAATAAATGTGAACTAACTATCTAAACTTCCATGCTACTTATTACATGTCTATAAATTGTATTCAGAAGTTTAGGTGAAGTAACATAAATTGCACGAGTTCTATAAAAAAAAAGGCAACAAAGGCAGAAACCAACTATTATAGCAGAATTCTATGTGGCATAGTTTATAATTAGTTCATTACCTGTTTTGTTATTAAACATCAGCTTGATGTAAGCAAGGAGTGATGCAATTTATGCTATTTTATCTTGTAATTTATAATTGGGTGTTTTTTTATCTTACAATTTAATAATGTTTAAATTGTATTTAGTATTAGAAACTTGAGTATATTCCAACTAAATTTTCATATGATGTAATTCAAGAAAATTATTGGTGTATTATTCTTTTATTCATAATCTGTTATCATTATGGAAGAAACAAGTTACACAAATATATCTTTTTTAATCATAAAACTGCACAGATATTAGCAATATTATGCCATTCTCATCAATTACATATTACAATGTGCAATAAAGGAGTTTAGTTTAATAAATGAAGCTCATTAAGAGACAAATATTTATTAATTTTTTTTCTTTCTGTTTTTAAACCTTTGCCTTGTATCATCTGAAAGTGATGGATCTTTTTACCTGCTATTTTTAATACAGAACATCTTGACTACTACAATAAACATTTACAAGCCGACTATTCCATAATACAAGAACTCTTGCAGATTAAGGGATATAGAAGTCAATGGTCTGATGGTTGGTGAAAGGGACCTTGTTCTGCAAAACCTTAAAAATACATCACTAACATCCAATACACTTCAATGTTTTATTAGGCCTATTCATTTCAACATCTGAATGATGGATAAATAATATTTGAAGAGAAAAATTATATGCTCAGACTGGGGCTTGAACCCAGAATCTTTGGCTTTCCAGGCCAATACTCTACCAACTGAGCAAGTTCCAATCTAACCCAAAAGTCCTGGGTTCAAGCCCCAGTCTGAGCATATAATTTTTCTCTTCAAATATGTTTTATCCAATACACTTATTTGTAATTAAAAGAGAAAATTCTAATATTTAGAGAATTACAGCAAACTTGAAAACAAGAAAAACACATTTGACAGAAATTGATTTCTGGTAACCATAAGCGAGAATTTTGAGAGAGAAAATTTAGAATTAATGTTATAAGAGAAAAGATTAAAGTGAAAGGAATCATAGAAGAAACTATTAAAACAACACAATTAAGATGCATATAATGAAATTGGGAATTTTTACATTATTAACAATTAAGATGGTTTGGACATATGAAAGGAATAATAGAAGACAGGTTAAGAAGATTTATGAATGAATAAGACAATGAAGGGGAGAGGAATATCTACTACACTAATATAGATACAAGGAGTAGTCAGAACAATGGAAGAAATAGATTGAGGAAAGGGCATGAAAAATAGAGGGAATTGGAGATTGCTATAAAATCTTGAAATGGGCACAGAAAGATGTCAAAAACCTGAGAATAATAAGTAAAACTAGGATGTAAATTAGAATGCTAAAACTAACAATATTCATATACAATTTTTCTTTCAAACATTTCACTCCTTTGAAAAGAACTTGATAACTTTTTATGGAACTATGCACAAGGCAAAGGATTAAATTCTGCTCAGTTGTAAAAATGAAATTTAGTGAATGAATGTTAATATCACTTATTTTTAACTGTTAGGGTGCAGCACTGTTGTACTGTATATTTTCAAGTAGTATAGCAAACTGGATGAACAATTTCCCCTACATTGTTTCTTCCACACGTACACACATATCTAATGTAATAAGGGAGGGAAATGGGATAAATGTTCACCAAATACGTAGTGCAATAACCCGCTCAGGAGGTGCTGCAAAGTGAGGATAAAGATAGATTATTTTTGTAAGCTGTATATGAATAAAATAATTAAATTTGTAGAAGCACAAAATGTATATAAATATTTTCAGCTCAGATTTGTTAGTGTAGCATGGACTGTGGGTGCATAAGCCACAAAATTCAAAAGGAAGGACTGTTGATTTGTTAATGTGATTGTACAGAAATAGAATAAAAGCCATGAGTTTTGAAAGAGACCATGTTTAAGTTCCTGTCCCATTTAGTAATATTTAATTTGTCAATATGTTTTTGTTCAAAATTTAATAATATAAAAATGCAAACTAATGAATAAGAAGACAGTCAATGCATGTATACAAATTATTTAAAGTTGGATTTCTTAGGCTCTAGACTACTTGTGTTTATGTCATTCTGGCTGATCAACTTTGACAGTAGAGTCATAAAACTGTATGAATTAAGTTCCTTCTGGATGCTTTGCGCAAGACAGAGACATAGCTATTTTGGTGGTGTTGCCTTTTTTTGAACAGTACAAAGTCTTACCCCACACACTTCAACTGTATGAGCTTGAATTCTGGCAACACTTATGCTTAGTACATTAAAGCATTCATGAAAAATAATTTTTAGTTTTTGTACATTAACTATTTTGGCAGAAAAATTCATCAGATTTAAGAAGACCTCTTAAAGAAGGAACTGATGTCCTTGATTTCTCATGCTTGCTTACCTCAAACTTCATGCTGGGACATTGATTTTTCCAATTTAGGTGAAATTACACTGGAAAATATGTTAAAAAGCGAAGAAAATACTAAAAAGAAACATGGTCAGGGCCTCGCTGTACAAGCTTTGGACAAAAACTTAGTTTCATTAGCTAGGGAAGATTACATCAGTTTCTTTTTGCTACTGTACATCCAACCATAATGCCAACTACCCATATTTGTATAGCTCGGAAACTCTAGTCATATGACTTCTGCTGCTAGACACTCCTAAGGATTCTCAACTTCAATCTGATTACAATAATTTTTAAATGATGAAACTAGATATATTCTTTTCAAGTAAATTTAAACTTGTATTAAAAGCTTCATGAATGTCAGATAAATGTTCAATTTTATTAGAATATGTAGAATATTCACTGGTTAATGATTTGTTAATCCAAGTCGCATAGCACAGACTTTTTAACTTGGATGGTACAGAATTATAGTCTGCTCATCGTATGAGCATGGTTAAACATATGTGACTGATCACTTCATCAATGTGAAATCACAATACAGGCTTTTCTTATAATGAAGATCAGTTGAGACTCAGAAACTTAACATTCTGTAAAACTTGGCACTATTAGGTTATAATATTAAAGATTTTCTAATAAAAATAATATAAGAACTTACATGTAGTGTTTCTAGGGGTGGAAAAAAACTGATGATAAACTGCCTTTCACACTCATTTGTTCCTGCACTGCTGTGATACTTCATTATCATTTCTTAAAGTTTTCAATGTATTAAAGATTAATTTGAAGATTTTATTTTAATTGTTGCAGACTTCCTTTAAAAAAAAGCTGACAAAGTGCAACATACACCTTACAATTTAGATTGACCAAAATTTTAGAATACAGTGTATATTATATGCTATAAAAACAAAATAACATAGGAATACCAAAAAAGGAAACTGCAAAAACTAATGATTATGAAGATAAGTGATTCCACTGCAGGTCTGTGGAAGCCCCTTGGGGCTCCAACTTTTCTACACAATCGGCATGAGATGCCAGCTGGGTTGTCAGCCTTGTGTGATGGCTGTCTTTACTCCCAGCACAATACTCATTTCCATTAGAGCCTGAGTTGACCCCAGAGTCTTAGTGCTGCCAGAAGATTTAGGCCAGTATAAAAATCCTGACCCACCAGACTCAAACCTCCCAATTTTCCAGCTTGTAGCATATTGCCTTGACCAACTTTGCTATAGCGTCCCCCAATGATTATATAATGGTATTGTATCATGACTTGAAAAAAAGGTTCATCACAACGTCTATAAAATGTTCCGTTTTTGTTAACTCATCAGCCATCATCCTCTCAGTCCACATTAAGTTGACTTTGCAGGACTCTACTGCATATGCTTTATATTTATTTCAATTCCTTACATCTAATTTTTTTTAGGATTATTTCAAATTTTACTGCCGGAATAAAACTTGGTTTATACTCATTTCATTTATGGACCATGTAATAAAATTATAATAAATTAATCTGGTCTGTGAAATAAACTATTTTGTGCATAATTGTGAGTGTTTTGTCAAAGGCCTGTCTTCTTATTCTTCAACTCCTGTAATTATTAAATTTGTTAATAGTTTACACATGATCATTTTTTAGCTTAAGTTCTAAAAGTCTAAGACTAAAATTAATATTATGAGCTTAAAAAGAATGCTGTTATATATGATACAAAGGTAAAATGTAATTGTAGTGCAAAAATGTTAATTATAATACTGCATTCACACTGAAAGGATGTAATTGCATATTGCAATGTTCTTCATGGGCTGCATAGTCTGGATTTGATCCCAGGAGCAGATGGATGGTAATTTTTTTTTAATTCACACATCCATGTGCAGAACACCTCCCCCTTATGCTGGTGTCTAAACGTCTTGTGGATCCTTGAAATCATACCCCCAAAACATAGTCTATCAACAAAGTACTTTTGCCACTTTACCTTCATTAATGCTTTTGTTCCTATACATTTATTAACTCTCATTGGCTGAATTTTTTTATTATATACAACTTTCCTCATTAGAGGATTGCCTCAAGAACAAAGTGATACAGACAATTAATTTTTGGAATTGATGAAATACTTTTTGTAAATACATTTAAAAAAAAGTTCAAATTGTAGGCCTAATTGAAGTATACATACTATAAAGTAGAAATTTTGTAAATATGGTTTCTTAAAATTGAAATTGATCCTCTAATGGCAGCGATGGCAATTTTAGAAAGATACACCCTGTCCAAATCTAAGGAATTCCAAAAATAGATGAATAAAATGTGGAATTATTATTTTTAATCTAATATAAATTAAATCCAATGTCATATCTTTATTTGTACATGATTGTGGTAATTTAATTGCAAAGGATTCAATTCACCGTATATGACTAAGGCCATTTTTCAGTGTGAATACAAAGATTCAATATGTAGGTTTTACTACTTAAGAGGGTTTGGAATGCTTTATAAGACTATTCTTAAAAATAATGCTTATAAAGTGTATATTTTCTCACAGTTTGCTCCTGGCGAGAGGTTAAAACTTCTATTGGTTATTTATATATGATTTGACTAATTTAACTTTTATAAAATAATTAATATAAAATGATACTGAGGTAAATATCAGTAGACTATAGGTATGAATTGGAAACTGTATATCTCATCTCACTTTATATTATATCTCTTATCTGGAAATGTTTCAGTGATCATCATCCCCATTCTCAACTAAATTCTGACTCAAATGAGTCATTAATTATCTCCAGTGGCACAAGAAAAGTTGGTGTTAATGGCTCATTTTAAAGAGTCAAAATTTAGTTGAGAATAGGGATGATGATCTCTAAAATGTGGTCAAGTGAGAGGATCATATTTTATGAAGTGAGAAATAAAGTTTTCATCTCATATTTTGTATTCTATTAATTTAATTTTGCTCATGTTTCATCATGAAAGTTAACTAAATTTTTTTCTAGCAAAATAAATATGTAGATTCAATAGTGCAGGAGAAATCTCTGTTACTGCTCAAGAAACTTAAAAACAAACTTTATAAGCAGTATTTTAACATAAGGAATATAGAGACCCCCTTAAAAGATAACTTTTCGTAGCTAAACATTAACAGCTTATAATGTATAACTATTATTTCAATATTGTTTTATGTGGACCATTTTTTCACTGCCAGGTTGTTAGAACGATTAAAGATGTAAGGTAAAGAAAGAGTTCAGTTTTGAATACAGTTTAAATTTTTGAATACGGTACGTATATTTTAAAAATAATGTAGGGTTCTTACAAAATATTTACATACCTTGTCTTTATCCCTAGTTGTTTTCAAACCTTTAGATGGTCTTGAAGATTTGTGATGGACGAAAAGCCCACTGGGTACGATTTTTCTCAGGGTTCTTCCATTTATCTTAATCGTCCATTCTACCAAATCAATCACCAAAATCAAATAATTCTTGAACATACTTTTTTTTTATTTTTATGTTAGATTATAGCATTAGTGTTATGTTTTCCTGACTTCTTGTTGCCTTTAGATTTGACGTTTGCTAGATGTAACCTTCTGTATGGGGTTCCGATGTTTGTAAAAATCTGTTATAATGCCTGATGTTACTCCTGTGTGTATATATTGTAGATTTCCTAATATAAAAACACAGTGCAACAGACAATGGGAAGTCAGTTTTTATTCCTAGTGTCAAAAAAGTAGAATTGTTTGAATAAAACCTGATCATAGTCATTTTAAAATGACAGAGGGACCAAGATGGTATGTGTAGTTTTCAAAGAATTAAGCAGAGTGATTTTTTTTTAAATATCCTTAGAAGTAGAATATGAAGACAATGTAACAATAGGTTTTAATCCAGGGGTTGCTCATAAGTTATAGTAAATTCAAATCTTAGGTTATTCTTAGGTGAAAAATTTATTATTTAAACACAAATTGATAGGAAATAACACTACAAGATATTTTATCAAAGAAATTGAAATGTTTCTTCACATCTCATCTCATTTTTGCTCTCTCACCTGGAACAGGTTTCAAAGGTTGATTCAATCCTTTTTAGCTGAGAATTGGAATAAAGACCTTCGAAACTAGTCCCAAGTGACAACAAAATATGAGGTGAGATATTAAAAACCAGAACCAATTCAATTTCTTTAATTTGTTATGTACAATATCCAAAAAAAAAAAAAAAAAAACCACTATACTTTCATTCACCTTTCTAAGTTGTAATTCAGAAATGATCCGTTTAAGAGCTGGGCCAGGAGTAGTGATAAGCCAATGGAAAGAAAGCAAATTTCCAGCAGTATACATTATAGAAAAATTTTTAACATAGGTCAAGCCTAGAAAACAGCACTGATGATAAACTGATATATCTGAGGGATGGTAGGAAGTCTTATATAAAAGACTATTTCACTGGTACTATCAAACCTGGAGGTTCATGGCCTACTATTGAAATTGTTTGATGGTTTTGTTACATCAGTAGAAAAATATGGATCTGATGACACCCAAACAACTTTAAATTATAATTCAGAAACAAGCTTTGAGCTCTAATATAACTATTTGAAAGTTTAAACAATCTACTGGCACATCTTCCATTGTTCATCATCATCATCATTTCATGTTGTAGTCCTGAAAAGACTTATGTGATACATCTCTTCCTTGACCGTCCAAACAATCTTTCACCATTTGATTGGTATTTAAAAATTGCCTTAGGAATCCTGGATCTTAATATCAAATAAATACTGGCGTAATATTGAATGGCTTGTGAAAGTGTTTTGGATTCAAAGTCAGTTTTAGTTAATTACATTTAATCAGTATTACATATGATCTTTTTTTAAATACAACTGGCAGTTTTTGGTTAGAATACAATTCATTAAGTTATTTTGTGGATATTGAAATTAATATTTTGATGGTTGATTTGCAATTGATAAATGCTACACTAAATCAATTTTTCACTTTCTTTTATTATTTACTATTACTGTGATAGTAATAAATCATTTATTATTTCTTCATCAAACAGGGCCTAATAATCCCTAGAAACATGGATAAAATTATTCTCAATTAAATGTTTTCATATATTATTCTGATTATGTTACAATTTTTAACTTAAAAATTGTGCATATAATCATCTCTAATAGATCTAAATTCTTATTTTTTGTTGAAGAAAAGAACATTTCTACATTTCAAACAAAATGATTCTCTATAATGTGTTTTTGATGCTTTGCAATATTCACTATTTTTAGATATTTGAATCTCAAGGATATTTTTTCTTTTCCTACAAATAGAAGTAAAATTCTTCAATCTGATTATTTTGAAAATAAATCTATTCTAAAAAATTACGCAGTCATAGAAGATATGTGAGGGAAACTTCACAACCCACAAAATTAATTAAGTAATTGATAATTCAGAAAAATACTTTTTGAGACCAGATGTAATAAATAGAAAAGTTAACTCTCATAGATTGTGATAAGCAGGACATGTGAAACAAATGGGGAAGGAAAGAGGACATGAAAACTCTTTTTAGGAAAATCAAAAGGGAAGGTGCCCATTAAATAGTCCAAAAATGAGATGGGAGAGCAACATTAATCACGATTTAGGAGAGGTAAATTATACAGGAGATGATCAGAAAATATTATCTAGGATAGCGATTTATGGAGAGCTACATGTCAATGAATCTATGGGTTTGATAGTGCCAATGAGTTAGTTATGTGTATATACAATGTATAATAAACAGATTATTAATAAAAATATTAACTCTTTATTTTTTACAATATTTTAAATTCTTGCCTTTATTAATTAGGAATTTTCTTTAATTAGAAAACTTAAAAAAATATGTAGAACATTAGAAATGAAGTGACTCCTGACCTAAAATAAATTATAAATACAAATGTAATCTGCTTATTCCAATAACCAGTAGCAAACTGTAAGAACCCTACATGTGAAGCATGCCTCAATCTACCAACTTTTACAAAAAAAATCAGCTTGTTGACTGGAGACGGAGAAACAGGTGCACCTCATGAAGTAGCAGTTACTGTACAGTAGCATTTAAAAGTTGGTGGACCCCAATTATAAGCAATATAAATGTTTTCGGTGTTATTTGATGGTCTCTGTGAAAATTAAAATGAAAAACCCATTCATGTTGTGTAATTATAAAGTGTGGGGAAGTTTCAAAACTGTGTCAGGCCACATTCTAATGGGTGTTATTTTTTTGTAATTTCTGGAACTGTACTTTAAAAAAATTGCAGATAATGTTGTGATATTCCATTTGTGGTGTTTGTCTAGGAATGTTTCTGTGAGTTGGATGTTATTCCATTGTATGGGGTGTTATCTTGTTGGTTCACCTGTATCATTAAAATGTTTTCATTGTTCCTGTGTGTTTCCCTTTATTTTGATTTTCATCTTAAAACATACCCTTTAATTTAATTTTGTATTCTATGTCAAAACTGTCATCTGTATTAATATCAGGGCTCTATTTATGCAAATGCCTTGCCCTTGGCAGCAACGTTTCCCCAATTTTTTTTTGTTGCTATAATGATAATGAAATTTAGTAAAACATAAATATTCATAAGTAACTTTAATTGTGTCCAGCATAATGGCATGTCAAGGGATGATGTCCCCATACATCCCTCATGGGTACATGGCTACTCTCTAGTGGGAGTTTCTTAATCAAGCTAATTTAGTTATGCTTATTTACCTACACATGTCAATGAGTGACATGTGGTTAGCACATCACCTCAATCGGACATCTAATAGGCAACTAAGATACTACTGGATGGATAAATTTTGCACAGAAGCTTTTTATTCATACTTTCGGTTCTTTTATGAATCTAAAAGTGTTCAGACTTTTGAACCCATGACCCTCGGGACTAGAGGCAAGGAACGTAACTATTAGACCACCACACCCAACCATTGTATTAATAGATATTACTACTCGGCTGTTATTAAATTACAAACCAATAGGACATAGAAGTGTTGGACACCCATTACTAGATGGAAAGATTAATTAAACCCCACTTGATGTGAAAACAGGTCAAAAGGCCTAATTTCATGAAGTAGAAGATTATTATAATTATTATTGTTCAGTTTGGCCAGATAATTGTGTCGATAATTGCCTTAACTGTGAATATAGTTATTAATTTAGGAGAAAGTGACAGAAAACAGATGTTAGTTCTAGTTCTAATTTAAGTGGGTGTGGAGCCTTTGTGAAGAACACTGAGAACATAGCAATAGAAATTTCTTTAAGTAAATACGATATCATTTCCATTATTTTAATTACATTAGGTCTGAAAATTCACAATAATTAAGTTCTAATATCCAGTATAATCAATGTAAGTGTTGGGAATATTGTTTGACTTAAAAATAATATAATCAATTGAGTTGGTGTTTACTTGATGAAAATCCATATTTATTAATTAAATAATATATACATGAATAATAAGTTTACCCAACTGTTTAACTCATGCCCCAAATGAGAGTCAATGACCAATCACATTTCAATGATTTTTAATTTACAACTAATCACAGTCGTGTTTTGCCTAAAATTTACCAACTAAAGTTTATCATAATAAAGAAAGCACCTCCTTTTTAACATTCTGAATAGGTCATAGCTTTATTTTGCAGTGACTGACCCTCTGAGAAATACGGCTGCCAGATTGTATATATAGTGCATGAATGTCAGCAGAAAGCGCATGCGATAGATAATATAAAAACACTTGTAACAATTGATTATACCACAAAAAAAAACGCTGTTTGCACTTTCTTAAACAAATTATTTCCCAGGAAATGACGTTGCAGAAAAATATAATTGACATATTTACATCATAGGACATCAAATTAATTAATACCTATAACGTAGGTTATAAATTTCTCCACTAGGGTGCATTATAACAACATTGCGATCCTTTGGCAATAAATAATATTATGATCTGGTTGCAGTGATGAACAAAGGAAGGAAATGAAGCGTTCCAATCATTTCTCATTTGTTTTCAAACATCGCCATTCACATTAAATATATAAATATTTTAAAATAACTATGGTTAAATAATAATTTGTGAGTAAACAGCTTAATTTTATTCTGTAAATAGTCCTAACAAATGCCACTCTTGATTTCCAAATTCTCTAGATAAATTGGAAATCACTCGTGGCATTACTTATGATAAATTATTTGACTATATTAACTTTATTTTAATTCTCCTCCAGTTTTAATGAATTGCACATGGTACATAATTATTCAACTCACTTCCGACTCAGGGCTAATATTTTCATTACGAGTAATAACCATGTTTTTGCAGTTATGGGGACAAGCCTACTGGCAAGGACCCACCTTACCCCTAAGGTTGCTTGTACAAAGTTTTTATAGGTCATGTCTCAACTAGAACGAGTTCTATAAACAGTGTATTTAAAATTTGAGGGTGAAAAAAGTTTGGCATGAAAATAAGCTGCATGCAGACTGAGGAAAAAAAAAATCACCATAAACATTTATTTTAAATTAATGTATTTAAATTTTAACATAGCTGGTCTTCCAAAACATAAGTTATTAGATTTAGCTACAACCTCATTCAAGGCTTCTATGTGGATGTTAAGGAATCAATTGTATTCATTGGTCATAGGCAGATCATTTCATCATGATAAACGATATGTTTTTATGTATTTTCTCTTTTCATACATGTAAACTTGTTTATATTTTCTAATGTTATATTTTTATTATTTCCTGTTACCTGTTAAGCTTTGTCTTTAATGGCAATCTTAAATTTTAAGGAAATCAAATAAAGAAGAACTGAATCAAATGTAACTTGGAATTTCCAAGAAACGGTGCTATAAGCCATTGTATGAAATTTCCAATTCATGTTCACACTACATAGCATGGCCAAAGCACAAGCAATGCAAGAAGACTGTGATGGTGGAAAAAGGTAAGAGGAGGAGCTACTAGTTTTCAGTCTGACCTTAATGCTAAAATGATCTACATAAAGGACCTTCTCTTTCCAGGCACAGTCAGACCATTTTCTCGCAGAATGGACTTTTTGTTTTTATTATTGAAAGCCCATGAAGACATGACTTTAAGATGAAATATACTGGATATTATTTAAATAAAATGTTATCATCTCACCTCATATTCTTCTTCTTAGACTCTTAAAGAAGCTTTTCTCTTTATAACTTTGAAGGTTATTAGTTTTAGTTTAACTTAAAATTTTTTAAGGTAGAATAGTTTCTAAACCTTCTTTGGATCCATTCCCATTATTTTCACGACCGATATGTTGTCTTGAAGAGCCACCTCTTGCTCTTGAAAATACTGAGAATGGAACCAAAGAAGGTTTTGAAACTAGTCGAAGAAGAAGAAGTAAGAGGTGGCTCTTCAAGATGACATAACAACGATCATGAAAATACTGAGGATGGAACCGAAGATCTCGAAACTAAACTAAGAAGAAGAACATGAGATGAAGTGATAAAATTTTATTTAAATAAATGACACCTCATAGTGTTAATTCCTAAAAAAGTTAATACTGTATATTGTTGTACCATAATTTACATTCTCAAAAATGGAGGCTGGGGTGGATCCCAATAGTTCTTAATAGGAGCTATCCTGGAACTAATTATATTTTAACTGAAACTAAAAAAATAGTCGTAAGTAACTACATTCTTAAATTTGTTTCAAATATTGCTCAAAATTCTCTTATGAGAAAAATATATGCTGGCTTTGAGTGCAATTAAGAAGGCACTGTATATGTGGAGTTTGCTTCCAAAAAGTAAAAATGCAAAATAACAAGTGAGTTATGGAGTGAGCACAATCATGGCTAGTCATGGTGAACTGGCAATGAGTACCAAATCTAATTACTGAGGGTTTGGAAAATGGTGTGTTATAGCAAATTATACCATATTCACCAATTTTTTCTTTTATCTCCTGAAAATTTGTTACTTTTTTTGGAAACAAGTACACATATGTGATGTACTATCTATCTATAATGGTGTAGCCCATTGTTGAGTCATAGCCTCTCCTTTGTTAGGAGCTACTAGACCAAGTTAATTTTTAGTTACCTTATTTGCCCATAAATGTCATGAATGGCATGTGGTCAATGTACCGACTCAATGAGACATCTCACAGGCAACTATGTTTTACTAGAACATTGAAATTGGTAAACTTTGCATAGGGGCCTTTTTATTCAGACTTAATAATCTTTTACGAGCCTGAAAATCTTCAGAACTTGGGACCCACAGCTTAAAGTCCCTCCCGAAAAACTTGCTCCTTGGATTTTTCTGTCCTAAAAAAAATCCATCGATTCCAGCTGGGTTTGAATCCACTGCCCTCGGGATCAGTGGCAATGAGCATAACCACTAGTTCACCGCGGCTGATGTATGTGATGTGCAGGGACCAGAAAAAAACCTTATGCAGGAAGTGTTTTATCCGAGATTCATTAAATAAAAAGAGTAAGTAAACTTACATCAGTGATGATTGATCACTTGTTCTTGTGATCAGTGTCACATAATGTCATGGATTCAATTCCTAGTAACATTTGACACATTATATATATATATATATATATGGAATGATAAGAAAAATAAATGCCTGGACGGGATTCGAACCCGGATCTCTGAGTCTGTACCTCAGCGTGATATCCATTACACTACCAGGCGAATCCAATTCAAACACTTATTTTTCAGACTCAGAGATCCGGGTTCGAATCCCGTCCAGGCATTTATTTTTCTTATCATTCCATATTAAGCTTGCATTGCTCAATGTTAAACATTTAATTATAACATATATATATACTTTTTCTGTGTTTCATCATAGTCTAGGTATGGTATGTGTGAATATCTTCAAATGTAATAGATAAAAAAAGATAAACAATGAAAGTTAATAGTAGACCTACAAATAAATAAAGGAAAAGTACCTATTCTCAATTAAGTAAATAATATATATTTGAAGAGAAAAATTATATGCTTAGACCAGGGTTTGAACTCAGGACCTTTGGCTTTCTAAGCCAATGTTCTACTGCTGAGCTATGTGAGCACTCCAATCTAAATGCAAATTTATCTCTTGTACATTGTTAATTCCAGAGTGCTGAATGCTATGAGCCTTTGCTCGATTATGCAAATGGTGGTTTCTTATTTAAGAAGACATTTATTAGAAATTTAAGCATTACTTTATAAAGCCAGTAGGGCTTCTTTCAATGCTTTTATTATTAATTTAATATTTCTCATAATAATATATTGTAGATGGACAAAGAAGATCTTTAAAAAACCCGTTCTTTTAGTAATGGGCATAAGGATTTTTTTTTTTTAATCCGTAAGTCTTGATCTGTTCAACAAATCTGCCAATAGCTAGGTAAGGTAGAACAGCACAACTCTCAACTTCATACTGGGCACACAATCCCTCTACCATGTAACGTTAGCTGGTCCTGGCAGACTAGCAGTTCCCATACTTGTTTCTGGTTGCGAGGTTCAGTTCAAACCTGTCCATGTTGAAAGGATTAGTCAGTGTGTAAAAGTCCTGAGCATGAGTCCATCATAAAGAAATTAAAGTCATAAGTACCATGTTGTAGATTTGCAAAGTATGGAAGAACCTCAAAGTCTGAGAAAAAAGCCTCAGAAAATTTATTGGCTCTTACATAATCAGATTTCAATTGTGCTGCTTATGTCTTGAGCAATTAAAGAGTGTTGTTAGATAATAAAAAATTATGTAAAGTTAGTGCCCGTGGATAAAAACCAATGAAGACACATCCATAAAACAACAGGCTTAGAAGGTCCTTGGTCTATCGGTTGATTATGGTCCTAACATCTATGTATTTTAATCATAGAGGTATATTGTTATCCAACCAATACAGGGGTGATATGTGGTCAGCATGTTGAGTTTTCTCAAATTGTAGTCACTACTAATATCCATCCATCCATAGTAATTCTGCCCAAAGGCAGGTCCTTCACTGCAATCATAGAATTTTCATGCAATGCTTGCAGCTTTACTAGGGAATTGTAGATATGGTAGCATCCCGTTGCTTTCCACACCAGTGAAGGATGATTATGATAATGATGATGGTGATGACCATATGATTTCGGGGACCATTTGGGCCTTAAAGTTTTCCTGACATTTGTCTTACAGGTGAGGAAAAACCCCGATAAAAACCTCACCCAGAAAAACAGCCCCGACCGGGTATCAAACCTGAGCCCGCTGTGTGACAAGGCAGCATGTTACCTCGAGACCACAGTAGTGGACACTACTAGCTACCGAAATTCAAATGATACTGGCTGAGAAGTATCCTACACTCTTCTGAAATTCCATGATAAAATTTTTATTCTACCATGGGATTATATAAGCATGCATCCTATATTATATAATTGAATCAGACTTTACATCTCACCTCATAAAAAAAAAAAGAAAATATATATATACTTCTCACCAACTAGTTTTGGAGGCATCCTCTCCATCTTCAGATAAACTCCGACTATACTACTTCTCATAGCATTTTTATTAAAAATGCATCTACAGCTCTGAATTAAGACAGCATGCCGTAGATCATTCAGATATGCTGCAGGATCATGTCGATTGTAATCTTATTGGAAGATCAGTTCAAGCCTAATTCCTTAATACAGGCAAGATAATCCTAGCAAATGCATTACATTTCATCTGGAGATTCATTTTCTTCAACAGTGCTCTCTCTCCTCCTAGCCTGCTTTCTCAAAAAACATACAAACAATAAAATAATTAAATAAGTCAATTGGAAATAACAGTAATAAATTAATATAATGGTGAAAATAATATTTATTCTACTTAAATAAAAATATAAACTTTTTTCTATTCTTGAAGGAGAAGTTGCTTAATAGTTCATGGTTAGGTTTTTTTTATATGACTATTGTCTTTCATGGCTGGTTTCTTGATTCTTGAAATCGTCTTCTGGGCTAAATGAGCCTTTTAAACCCAAAGTGGTGTAACTCCATCAAACATTGTTTTGAGATATAAAGACTTTTAGTAGAATAGTAGTTTAAAAATTTGAGAATACTACCAAACAAAAATTTCCCCACCAAATGTGTTCAAAATTGATTGTTTTAGCTCGTGTATGTTCTTTTTTGCCCTTATCCCCACTATATAAGTAATTTATAAGCACTTACGTAACTTATACCACTTGGCTTAACACAGATTGAGGGTATATTTCAAGAATGAACTTGCATAATCAACAAAAATAATATTTTTATCTTATTTAAAAGATCCACCGTTGTGGTCTCGAGGTAGTGTGCTGCCTTGTCATGCAGCGGTCCCAGGTTCAATCCCCGGTCGATACAAGTTTCCTGGGTGATGGTTTTTTCGGGGTTTTTCCTCATCTGTTAGACAAATGTCAGAAAACTAAGGCCCGAATGGTCTCCAAACATCATCTGGCCATCATTATCATCATTAACATATTCATTAGGTTTAGCTTGAAAAATGGAAGCTGATCAGACATGTTCTCCTTGTAAAAGATTGTAAATGGATTGGATTTCCAATACCTAATCCAATGCATCCTTAGTCATGAAACTGGATGGTTTTCTTCATCAAGCTTTCTCTTACTAATGGTTCTTTAAATATTTTCTTAGCTAAAACTCTTCACCAGACATCACGGTAAGATGGAGAGGATTATTTTTCCTTGATTTCATGATAACTTGAAATAGTCAGAAGGGTAAATATCTATTGAATCTTACTGTACAATTCAATTGAGCCAAAGTTTGAGTCGTTCGGAAGATTGGAATGACCACTGATCATAAATGTTTGATCAATGGTTTCAAAGTTGTTGCCTTCATTCAAAACTAGGCTCAATAAATTTAATGTCATTTTCCAGTTCCGGTTTCGTCCTGTACATATATCACTTTGTAATACAATGTGTTTTGCTGTTGATGCTCTACATTTTGTGTGTTTGTGGAATATACATACACTTAGTAGCATGTTGCATTCATGACACTAGAACAAAAAGAGTAACTGGAGTTACACCACTTAGGCTATCAACAGATAGATAGCACTGCTGACTGCATGAACTTCTGATGCCATTTGTGCAGCAATTTGAGGATCTAGGAGTTGCACCACTATTCCTGCAGGTAGTTTTACATATCCAGAATTCATTTCTAGCACTAACGCAGATTTTTTAAAAAGAGAGTTACACCATTTTGGCTTTAAAAGGCTCAAATGGCCATGGTCCAGAGCTGTTACTACTAGACATTTCATCTATTAGTGTGGTAAATATCCTCAGCTGACAGTTACAGATTGAGGAGAGATCACAGAGGGCAAGTATAGTCTCCTGAGGATGTATATTGCACCAGAAGATGAAATGTAGAATATAAGAGCCCTGAACCATTTAGAATGTGCCACAGTTAGCAAACTATCCTCCACTACATCTTATGTGCCAACCTAATGCAAGTTGAGCAATTCCAATAGGTGGAAAAATTTAGGTAGGGTGAAATATTACTCAAAGCTTTTTAAGTTTAATTGCTTATTCTGGTAAAGTGGAAGATTTTGAAAGCGTTCTCATGGTAAAGTTATATTTTATTGATTTGTATTCTCTCCTGAATATGAAACAAACAGAACTGACAATATCATATTCCTCTAAGTTTGAAATCCTGTTCTATCTACAATTTATTTAGAGTCTGTTAAATACTGAGAATATGGGGTTTTTTGCATTATTTCTGTCTCCACTTTTTTAGATTTATCATACATCCTTCAGACTTAAAACTACATGTATATACCTCAAGTTACTTGATATCAGAACAGGTTACTCCATAGCAAATGCAGGCTTGCGTTGATATATGCCGCTATTGGAAACAATGGTTGAGGACGAGGGTAATATTAGTGGAAGAATATCATCATTACTGATGAAACATGGGTGTATTTTTATGATCCAGAGATGAAGCAGAGCAGCACAGAATGGGTGCAACATGGCCAACCACAATAAAAGGCACAAGTGCAGAAATCAGCCAATAAGGCCATGGACATTTTTATTTTTATTATTATTATTAACAGGGGATGGTGTATACTCACACAGTTCCAAAACAACTACCCAAATTCTTCATGTTTCTGCATAGGCATTGGTTCTATATATGAGCCAAAAATCCATGAGAAAATTTCTCCTCCCATGCACTGATCATTTTAATACATCAAAATACTCAAATACATCATTATTTTAAATATAAGCAAATGCAGGATTGTAGTGTTCATGATTACAGTTGTACAGTATCTCAATAATTATTATATTTATGCGACCGTTGGGCAAAGAAAAATGTCACATGGAGCCAAATCAGGACTGCAAGGCAGATGGGTTCTATACAGATCCTACTCGTATTTTGTCAGGAACTTGATGACAGCGTTAGCAACGTGGCCCAGCATTGTCATGATGGAATTACCATTTCCCAATAAGGTTCTTTCATTTTCAGGGCATATGATCATTTACTAATAATTGCTTCAGGACATTCTTGTAATAAACTGCAATCACTGTAGTGTGTTTTGGAACTGTGTGATTGCACACCATCCCCTGATAATCAAAAAATTTGTGACCATGGCCCTTATTGACTGACCTCTGCACTTGTACTTTTTGTGGTGGTGATTGACCATGTTGCACCCATTCTGTGCTGTTCTACTTCATCTCTGGCAAATAAAAATACACCCATGTTTCATCAGCAATGATGACATTCTCTCACCAATATCACCATCGTTCTCAACACATTGTTTCCAATAGTGGCATATATCAATGCAAGCTTACTTTTACTCTAGAGAAACCAGTCATGATATACATTATCATAAATACTTTATTAACTAAAACATTATAGTAAAAAATTAAAGTTCTAAAAATTTACACTCATACAAAATAAAACTTTAACATACTGGTACTAACCAACTCTATGCACACATCCTAAACATTCTCTTTACAAATTGAGTGAGTGCTCCCAACTGATACACCAAGGATATATGCAAGCTGTCTCACAGTGAGACATAGTCATCATTAATGACACCTGCCATGTTGATTGTCATATCTGTTATGGCAGTAACAAGTGCACCTTCACCTCTCTTTGATTCAGTGATTTCCCAACCATTTTTGAAAGCAAGATACCAATGGAAACACTTAATGATATATATACAGTCATCGGGTTCAAATCACAATTCAGGCATATATTTTTCTTTTAACTTTTATAGGAATTAATCACTATGAGGTTTAATTTATGGTGAAATTAAATGTTTCTTACCTCTCCTCATATAAATCTTTTAAGTTGATTGCGATTTCGAGACTATAACTGTCTCATCCTCAGAACTTTCTTGGCAACTGGTGTTATGTCGATCGGAAGAAACTCTTCTTCTTCCCTCTGTTGGTGGACCGATGAACCTCTGGATCCGGTCAAAATTTGCAGGAATTTCGAAGTTCATAAGTTTTCCTTTGTTTTTCTGAATGTGCAAACCATGAGTTCCTTTTGTTTGTCTATTTGTTTAATTAGACTGGCTTTTGATTCAATTAAATATTTTTCGGACCAAGCATGAGCAGCTACTGCTGACTTTTCCACTTCTCCATTTTTGATGTTTCTAAGATGTTCTTTCACCCTTGTTTTCAAATTTCTTTTAGTTTTTTTTCAATATAAATTTTATCACAATCCCTGCATTTAATCTGATAAATTCCTGATTTTTTTCATTTTCAATTCTTTCATTTTTATTGGTTTTAATTATCTTATTAAGGCTGTATTCATTCTTTGGTGCTAATCTTATATTAAACTTTTTTAATTTTTTTTTTAAATTTATAGTGTTTCAATGGATGGTAAGTGAATTTCTTGAATTTTATTTTTTCCGTTTCTTTTATAAGTGTCATCATCATCATCATAGTACATTCACGATTTTATAAGTGTGCTTTCATTTATTAATTTTTGTCTTTTAAATTTATTTATTTTCTTGTGTGCCATATTTTCTTCATAACCATTATCTATTGCAACATTAATTATGTGTTCTTTTTCTTTTTCATAGTTTTCTTTGCTCATAGGTGTTTTTACCAATCTATGTGTCAAACTATTGAATACTGCCTCTTTGTGAGCAAAATGATTGAATCCTGAAGCTTTAATATAGTTGTCAATATGTGTGTTCTTTCTATAAATTCCTAATTCTATTTTGTTTTCTTCATTTCTTCTTAAAGTGAGATCTAAAAATGGGATTTGTCTTTCATTTTCAGTTTCCATGGTAAATTTTATAGTTCTACTCTGAATACTTATTTTAGGAATTCTCACTATGAGGTATATTCATTAAGGTAGAATTTTTTTATCACTCACCTCATATTGTTCTTCTTATTTGACTATAAACTAGTTTCGGAACATAGTTTCTGTTCCATCCTCAGTATCGTCACGACCGTTGTTCTGTCGTCTTGAAGAGCTGTTCTTCGCTCCTTCCATTGGCTGACTGAAAAACCTCAAAACCAGGTCAATCTCACCGGGAATTTCAAAAAGTTCATCAATTTCTTCTTTTTGCTCTTTTGAATGTAGATCTTTTCCCAAACAGTAAGTTCTTTTGGTATTTCTGTTTGTTTTAATAATTTAGCTTCTTTCTCGATAAGATGTTTCAGACCATGCATGGGCAGCCACTGCAGATTTTTCTACTTCCCCTTTCTTGACATTCCTGAGATGTTCTTTCACTCTAGTTTTCAAATTTATCTTAGTTTTTCCTATGTAGAATTTCTCACATTCTTCACATTTAATTTGATAAATCCCTTATTTGTTTTCTTTAATTTTCTCATTCTTATTAGGTCTAATCAGTCTACTGATGCTGTAGTCATTTTGGGTGCTAACCTTATGTTGAAATCTTTAAACATTTTTTGAAACTTGTGGTGTTTTAATGGATGATATGTGAATTTTCTAAATTTTACATTTTCTTCTTTTACTTTTAGAAGAGTGCCTTGATTAATAATTTTTTTTCTTTTGAACTTGTTTATTTTCTTGAGTATCATTTTTATTGCAAAACCATTTTTCGTGGCTAGTTGATTATGTGTTCTTTTTCTTTTTCATAATTTTCTTTGTTCATTGGTATGTTCACTAATCTATGTGTTAAACTATTGAAAACTGCTTCTTTGTGAGCTATGTGATTGAAACCTGAAGCTTTTATGTAGTTATCTATATGTGTCTTCTTTCTGTAAATTCCAAATTCTATCTTATTTTCTTCATTCCTTTTTAAGTTGAGATCTAAAAATTGTATTTCTTCATTGATTTCCTTTTCCATAGTGAACTTTATAGTTTGACTTTGAATGTTCAATAATTTTAATGCATCATCTATCTGTTTATGATTAACTATTACAATTATGTCATCCACATATCTGCACCAGAACTTGAAAATTAAACGATGTCCATTAATTATCTTGTGTTCAAAAATTCCCCATGAATAGATTAGCTAAGAATGGAGATAAAGGGTTTCCCATTGAAAGTCCTGAATTTTGTTTATAAAATCTTCCATTGTAGGTGAAAAACATATTATCGATACATAATTTAGTTAAAGTTTTATATTCGACTATCTTTCCTTTTTCAATTTTATTATTGTTCAACCAAATCTCTAAAATTTCCATAGTTTGTTCTTTCGGAATGCTTGGAAAGACCAAACTATGGAAATTTTAGAGATTTGGCTGAACAATAATAAAATTGAAAAAGGAAAGATAGTCGAATATAAAACTTTAACTAAATTATGTATCGATAATATGTTTTTCACCTACAATGGAAGATTTTATAAACAAAATTCAGGACTTTCAATGGGAAACCCTTTATCTCCATTCTTAGCTAATCTATTCATGGGGAATTTTTGAACACAAGATAATTAATGGACATCGTTTAATTTTCAAGTTCTGGTGCAGATATGTGGATGACATAATTGCAATAGTTAATCATAAACAGATAGATGATGCATTAAAATTATTGAATTCACAGTCAAACTGTAAAGTTCACTATGGAAAAGGAAATCAATGAAGAAATACAATTTTTAGATCTCAACTTAAAAAGGAATGAAGAAAATAAGATAGAATTTGGAATTTACAGAAAGAAGACACATATAGATAACTACATAAAAGCTTCAGGTTTCAATCACATAGCTCACAAAGAAGCAGTTTTCAATAGTTTAACACATAGATTAGTGAACATACCAATGAACAAAGAAAATTATGAAAAAGAAAAAGAACACATAATCAACTAGCCATGAAAAATGGTTTTGCAATAAAAATGATACTCAAGAAAATAAACAAGTTCAAAAGAAAAAAAATTATTAATCAAAGCACTCTTCTAAAAGTAAAAGAAGAAAATGTAAAATTTAGAAAATTCACATATCATCCATTAAAACACCACAAGTTTCAAAAAATGTTTAAAGATTTCAACATAAGGTTAGCACCCAAAAATGACTACAGCATCAGTAGACTGATTAGACCTAATAAGAATGAGAAAATTAAAGAAAACAAATAAGGGATTTATCAAATTAAATGTGAAGAATGTGAGAAATTCTACATAGGAAAAACTAAGATAAATTTGAAAACTAGAGCGAAAGAACATCTCAGGAATGTCAAGAAAGGGGAAGTAGAAAAATCTGCAGTGGCTGCCCATGCATGGTCTGAAAAACATCTTATCGAGAAAGAAGCTAAATTATTAAAACAAATAGAAATACCAATAGAACTTACTGTTTGGGAAAAGATCTACATTCAAAAGAGCAAAAAGAAGAAATTGATGAACTTTGAAATTCCCGGTGAGAATGACCTGGTTTTGAGGTTTTTCAGTCAGCCAATGGAAGGAGCGAAGGACAGCTCTTCAAGACGACAGAAACAACGGTTGTGACGATACTGAGGATGGAACAGAAACTATGTTCCGAAACTAGTTTACAGTCAAGTAAGAAGAACAATATGAGGTGAGTGATAAAAAAATTCTACCTTAATCTACTCTGAATTTTCAACAGCTTTAAAGATTTATATGAGGAGAGGTAATTTCACCAAACATTTTTCTCTTTAAATAAAATATTACATAGTTTCCATAAGTTCTCTTCAGATCATTTTAGGTTGCAGTGGTTTTTTTCTTCAAGAGAACACAAAACTTCACTGCATAATGCTGCTCATGAAAATCTTATATGACAATGTTTAAATGCAATTATGAAACATGTTCACTCTCACAGGCTACCAACACTTGACTGATAAAACTATCACTGAAACTTTCTGTAGTTAGTATGTGGAGTATGTAGTTACTCTGTGTTTGGACACATGTCGCCAGTGGTCACTTAATGGTAAAAAAAAAATCTGTGCTACCCTTCATTTAAAACCCTTTGTATAACAAATCAACATACAATAATGAATGTAAGTAAAAAGGGACAACTGAGGATTAAATCTTAAAAGGAAAATAAACAGTTTTTGAGGTCTGTCAGGTTAGTGGGATAAGAATTAAAAGAAGGACTACCCTTTAAAAACAAAATTGAAGAAATTTAATCTGTTGTTTAACAACAAACCTCATATTTTCCTCTCTCACTCATAATGCTTTAAAGGACATCATCATTTTCACCCAAAAACCCACTATTAAGATGACTGTTGGAAATCTCAATCATCCTCTACCTCTGGTGTTGGGAAGACCAACCTCACAATCAAATCCTTTTCCTCAGGAACTTCAAAATTCAGAATAATATAGAGACAAGATGGATGACATTATACATCAATTGGCTACTCGCAATTATCTAAGTTTCAAGAAAAATATGTTTAATCTTCACTATTTATTGTAGCGCCAAGCTAACGTTACAGGATATTGCAAGTTATTTTCCTTGTTTGACAGTTATGCCTCAACAATCTAAAAGAAGGGACATTTGGCACTTAGCTACATTATGCAACATTTAGATTAGCATTTATGAAGATCTGGTTTCATAGCCATTTGTTGTAAAACTTAGAATCTGATAGGACCGATGGCATTTATATTTTTCTTTAATAATAGGGCTATATTTAAAAATTTGACCTAAATACTTCATGAGCAAATGCAACAGATGGCATCAAAATCTTTTTTTTTTTAAATGGCAACTTACCCATTGATGCATAACATTGTCCAGATAATGAATTTTGAAGTTCTCAGGGAAAAGGATTTGATTGTGAGTTGTTTGACCAATGTCAGAGGGAGACGATATATATGACTTCCAAGGTCTTCTCAACAGGCAGTTTTTGTTTAAAATAGTGGGAATGTCCTTCAAAATGAATCCCATATTAGAGAGCAAAATATGAAGTGAGGTGTAAATCACCAATTAAATTTCTTTGAAAACAATCCTGTTAAAAAGGAGTCTTGTCACCCTTTTACACATTAAAGAAATATTGTAAGTATAAAATGTTTTATTTTTTGATAAAATGACAACCATTTACATTTGTCAAAGTAGGAAACTTTACACAATCTAAAATTGGTATTTTCTTCTTTTCCATTACCTACCTTAAAACAGCAACATGAATGTCAACACGGAATACCAACTTCATATAACTATTATCACTCAGTGTATGATGTTATAGTCTCAATGAGCAAATTAAATCTCACATATCATAATATTGCTATACTACAAAATCTCAGGTCATCTGTAACAATATAATAATAAATTTCATTTCCCACCTCAACAAGATCCAAATTCCTCCATCCATGCTTCATACTTTGAAACATCACTAAGAGAAACACTCTTTTTACATTTAGCAAGAGCTTCTTCAAAATCTTCTGCAGTCACTGGTAGATCAACTTCTTCTTTCTTAATTTTCCTGATTTCAGCTGGACTGCGACCAGAAATTTTACGACGCATTGACATCATAGCAGCATCCCTGAATTTTATAAACAAAAATTTGTTCCATAAATTAGACTGGGAAGATAAAGTTTTACTAGAATGAATGAATGAATGACTACTGGTATTACTTATTTTAGGCATTCTATGAGGACTATTACTTAAAAGAACACTGAGACCTAAAAAGTAGGGCTTTACATTAAAATCCAGAACAAAATTTTACCTCTAACATATATTTTGCTATATCAGTTAGAGAAAAATATATGTCAAACACATTAACAAAAATTTAACAGAATTTCAATTAAAAATTAAGGTCAGAAAAAAAAAATTGTTCAGAAATCAGGACACAAGATTATGACTAAAATGTAAAGATTTGCAATTTTAAAATAGATCAGGTAGAAAAATATTATCTTGGCAGTATAATCATCAATGACAACTGATCAGCAAGCGAAATAAAGAAAAGAACTGCATCAGCTAAAGAAATATTTACCCCTTCAAAGTATTTTTACTTTATTATAGTGATGGAGCTTGTGTGATCAAATGATTCTGAGAACTACACAGTACCTGCAAAAGAATAGCTACTGAAAGGGTTTTGCATGACTAACAGGTTGAAGGTGATGATCCTGACTAATTTGGTCCTCCAGTTAGGGACTTAGGGCAGCTCATGCATGGTCAAAAAAAAAACATCAAATCGAAAGAAAGGTTAAATTAATTAAACAAATAGAAAACCTAAAGAGCTCACAATTTGGGAAAAAAACCCACTTTCAAAAATCAAAAAAGGAGAAATTAATGAACATTGAAATTCCCAGGGAAAATGACTTGATTTTGAGGTTCTTCAGTCTACCAACAGAGGGGCAGGAGGCAGCTCTTCAAGACAGCATTAACAATGATCGTGAAAATACTGAGGATGGAACTGAATAAGGTCCCAAAACTGGTCTAAGAAGAAGAATATGAGGTGAGATGATACAAGTTACTTAAATAAACAATACCTCATAGTGTTAATTCCTAAAAAGTCAAATATTAATATTTATTAGGATTATTAATTATACTATAACTTTATACCATTTAATACAGTTTTTCTAAAAAAAGTTTCTCTTCCTTATTTAACATATTAATATTAATACTGTTAATTTACTACATGCACAAAGGGCATAATTTCATATCATAATATGGCTTCTATTATATTGAAGAAAAAATTTGGTTTCTAGTGTTTATTTAACATATTAATATTTATTCTTCTTCTTCTTCTTCTTCCTTTCATGTGATAGACCTAGTGGTCTGTTACGGTCTCAATCTAATGTTTGAAGGGTCTGCCCAAAGATCTCTTGCCTGGTGGCTGGTAATTTAAGATCTGACGTGGTATTCTTGTTCTGCTCATTCTTCTTACGTGAGATTTCCAGTTGTTTCTGTATTTTTGTACATATTCCATGACTGATTGTGTTTGTAATTCTTTGAGAATCTCAGAATTCCTTTTATGGTCTATTCTTGAGTAGCCTGCAGTACGTCTCATAAATTTCATTTCTGCCGCAGTTAGTCTTTGTTCATCTACACTGCGAATTGTCTAGGCCTCACTGCCGTAACATAATATGGGTCTGGCCAGTGTTTTATAAATTCTAGTTTGTGTGTGTTGCTGTACTGTGTTTGGCTTGAAAATATTATTTATAATTCCTGTTACTCTGTTAAATTTTATAATTTTTTGACTAAAATCTTTTTCCTCTTCGTATGTAACTTGGTATCCAAGATAGTTAAATGTGTTGGTTTGTTCTAATATTTTATTATTAATGACAATTTTACTGCGAACTGGGTCTTTTCCTAGGAAAGCCATGACTTTAGATTTTTCTGTTGAGATTTCCATGTTGTAGTTTATTGCAATTTGGTGAAAAGAGTGGACTGAACATTGTAGGTCATCTTCTGAATTCGCTATAAACACAATGTCATCTGCAAATAATAGAGTGTCTAAATTATATAATCTATTAAGTGGTATACTGCCATGTGGTTGTAGTCTCCATTCTTTAATAATTGAGTTCATGTATATTATGAAGGGCATTGGTGAAAGATCACATCCTTGTCTAACTCCTTGATTGATTGGTTTGCATTCCGAGATTTTATTTTCAATCTTAACTTGGATGTAATTGACCTTATAAATATCATATATAGCTTTAATCAGTTGGTTTGGGATTCCATCATATTTGAGGATTTCTAATAATTTGTTTCTATTTACTTAATATTTATTAATATTGTTAATTTACTACATGTCAAAAAGGCACAATGTTATACCATATAATATGTTTTTTTTATTGTTCAGCCAACATATTAATGTTAAATAATAATATATAGCACAAAGTGCTCAAATTATATCTATTTTATATTTAATCTGAATTCTTATTTTTTATTGTAATTATTATTGCGTGAATTTTCTTTTTTTAAATGTTACATACACTAATTAAATATATGTTTGATATTGTAAAGATAGGTCCTGGATTCAAACCCCAGTCTGAGCATATAATTTTTCTCTTCAAATATGATTTATCCATCATTGAGATGTATGAAATGAATAATAAAAACATTGAAAGAAGCCGTATTGGCTTTATAATGTAATGTAAAATTCCTAAATAAATGTCTTCTTAATAATGCTACGGTTTATTATACAGCATGTCACGCCCGATGTGACACAATCTCACATTACGCTTGGCGTGATACTTGTTTCATATGAAGCGCATACGTCACAGCGCTTATGTTTATGGAATTGTCGCCAGATGGCACCGCATATATGGGAAATCAAAATGACCAATGTTCATAATAAATTTCCAAATGTGTTTACAAAAATTAATGTATACAAACCTGTCCCTGCATAACCTAATGAAATAAATTACATACATACTATTTAGTAAACTATAAACTAATCTGATATACACTAAACTGACCCATCACAACCTAACAAACTGAAGTGATTGAACATTTATTTCTTAAAATATGGTTTGGAATTAAATGCACACATATGTCCTGCCATCTGGTGGATATAATTTTATAAGCGTTCACGTATGCCAACTTCAATTCTAGTGAAGAACTTTGAAAATAAATTGAGAGGAAAAGTCATAATTTGTGTACATAGATAAATATATTAAAATTCTTTATAAAAAAAGTTTAAAGTATCGTTGCAAAACGTTTAAAATAGTACGAAATATTAGTAAAGACAGAAAAAGTACCCAGAGCAACAGCATCATATGAATGTTGTATGGAAAATTATAGAATAAATTATTCTTTAGTTCTTAAATAAACATATGGTTGATGAAAATACCAAATTTTAGAATACTTCAGATTTTCGCCTGAGCAGTTTTATCAGGTTTTGAATTTAATAGAAGACGAAATTTATGTACATCCATAATATCCCCAAGATATAATATTTACAACTTTTATTTATTTCTCGACTAAGTTCAAGCCACAATAACTCTTTTTTCTGTACATCTCTGTACTCCTTCATGCTCATATTGTATAGAACATTTATAGAACTCGATGATTTGCAACAAAACTATCTAACTTTCGTCGTTAAAATTGGAAAGTTATAAAACAAGTATTGTATTTCCCACATTTTGTCATAAAATCTTAGTTACTTTTTAGCAATTACACCAATGAGTATGGGTAATATCTTCTATATTCTTTGTTTGCATTGGCAAATTGCATCTCGGATTCAAGAGATTCAAATACACGACGTGACATGTCAGCGCAAATTTTTTTGCGCCAGCAATTTGCGTTGTAGATAAACCACATGCATTTAAATACACGGAGAGCAATTTTTGCGCTGGCGCTTTGCGTCGTAGATAAACCATAGCATAAAGAACCCACCATTTGCAAGAAAGAAGCACAGGTTTCATAGCCTCTGAAAGTGTTAGGTGTAGGGGGGGGGGGAAAGTGTCTTTCCTTAACAATTGACACTGGGGTTTGAGAATTTTTATGTTAGAATTTTGGAGTAAACAGAACAGTCAAATTCTCTTTACAAGCTCCTGCTTTTTAATATTTTTACAGTTGTATGAACCTACTGAAGTCTCAAATATTAATATTGTGCCAACTTATTATTTAAAATTATTTTATAAAATAATAATCACCCATGAGGATGATGACAACTTGGATGTCCACAAAAACGACTTTTAGACCCTGTCTAGTTGAGACTGAAATAGGTCAACATTGGCCTATACTCATGAATGGTGTTTGATGATGATTTTATAAAATCAGATTAATAAAAATATACATACCTACACACATTACTAATGTCAGAACCTGTGTATCCTTCCAATTTGTCAGCTATTACATTGGTATCAAGGCTTGAGTCAATAGTGATGCCTTCCATACACAACTTGAGCAGGGCAGAGCGTGTCTCATCTGAAAATATGACAAGTAAGAGCATTTTAATGTGGTTTCTTTTTAAGATCTTTAGAAGCTAAAGGGAATAAATGCAATTTTTGCCTGATGATGTAGATGAAAGCTTTGAAACTGTTTCAGATAAGAGAGCTAATATAATGTGAGATTAATTTTTGAAGAGAAAAATTAATTTTTTTTAATATTTAAAGGAAATGACACGATGAGGTTTATTTTAATTAATAAATAGTTAGAATTTTAATGACTCACTTCATAATTGTACATTTCTTGGCGACTATAGTTTTGATATGCTATGTATCATTATTTAGTTAGAAGGAATTGATAATGATATGTAGTGTATCAAAACTATAGTCTTCAAGAAATGTACAATTATGAAGTGAGTCATTAAAATTCTAACTATTTATTAAAGAAAAATTTATGCCAAACTGGGATTTGAACCCAAGTTCCTACTTCTATGAATTAATGCTTGTCCATTATGCTATCTGGGCATCTCACCTTGGATAGAAATTTTTCTCTCTCTTAAATAATCCTGTGCACATGCAGCTGTGAACCATAATTCAGAACGTAACATGGCTGCTTTTATTTCAAGAAGACATTGATAGGATTTAATACTATTATCATCATCATATTAGGCTTAACAACCTGAATCGAGTCACAGCCTCCCTAAGAACTCTCCACTACACCTCTCTATTCACGGTGACTGTTCACCAATTTTGAATTTCAAGTCTTTGGACATTTTCCAAAACTCCATCCACCTAGCTTTAGGTCTTCCAACTTTTATTCTTCCATTTGGATGGTCCATCATTATTATTTTTAACTGTCTCACTATTATCCATTCTCTGGATATGTCCTGCCCATCTCAATCCAGTTATTTTAATATCTGCAACAATGGCTTTTATAAACACACTGGAAGAAATACTACTAATTTTGTTGGTGAAATTGAAGCTATTAATCTCTCGCTTAAGAACATTTTTATTTGGCTAAAACATTGCAAAAATATTGTCATTCTTAATACTGAGTGGAGAACATGACTGAAGATGAACAAAAAATTTGTTAGAAACCAATGGTCTCAAAGAAATTTGAAATTGTATGAGGTGAGTTATTAAAAATATGTTCTCCACTCAATATCAATGTTATAACCTCATAATGTTTACTTACAACATTAATTTAAATATATTGTCATTCTATTAGATTCCAAAGCAGCAATTCAGGCCATAGCATTAACCATGTAAAAATGGGAAAAATATCAGAAATACAAAACATGATTCAGACTATTGAGAAACTTGGTAAACATATAGTCTTACAATGGATTCCAACCCATTGTGGAATACAGGGGAATGAAAGAGCTGATATACTTGCAAAAAAAGGGAGTAAAATTAAGAAGAAAGTAACAAATGCATTCTCTTATGAATTAATTAAAAGAATTATAAAGAAAAAAAAATTGTAATGTTGTTAATATTTAATTTTAGGAAGTTATATTTTGAGGTTATTTTAATTATATTATTTTTGGTCTGGACATCTTACCTCAATATTAATGTTGATTTGTTCTTGGACATGTTTCAAAACAATTCTCTGTTTTATCTTCAGCTTTCCCAGACTGGTTTTATTTATGTTGCATTATGTTGCACCACCTGGATGTCGATGTCAGCTCCATCCTGTGGTTGGCCAAAGAACCTCCAAACAAGGTCACCCTCCATCGGAATATCAAAATTCATAACTCTGTTTCTGTTCTTCTGAATATAAATTTTTTTTCCCAAATAGTCAGCTCGTTTGTATTTTCTAACTGTTTTAATAATTTAGTGTCTGAATTTATATTATGTTTTTCAGACCAAACATGAGCAGCAACTGCAGATTTTTCAATTTCTCCATTTTTAATATTTCTTATGTGTTCTTTGGTTCTAATTTTTAGGTTTCTTTTTGTTTTCCCTATATATATCTTTTCACAACCCATGCATTCAATTTGATATATTCCTGACTTTTTATTTTTATCAGTTTTTTCATTTTTGTTGGTTTTTATTAGTTTATTTAAACTGTAGTTATTTTTTGGTGCTAATTTAATATTAAACTTCTCAAATATATTTTGAAATTTATTATGTACCCAGGGGTGATATGTGAATTTCCTATATTTTTTCATAGGTGGTTCTTCTTTTTCAAGATTACTTCTGTTTATCATTTTTTGTTTTTTATACTTTTCTATCCTTTTATGTACCATTTTTTCATCAAACCCATTTTCTCTTGCTACTTTTATTATGTGTTTTTTCTCATGTTTGAAATCTTCTTCGTTTAAGGGTAAGTTTACCAATCTATGAGTTAAACTATTAAATGCTGCTAATTTATGTCCAATTGGATTGAACCCTGTTGATTTTATAAAATTTTCCGTATGAGTTTCTTTCCTATGAATCCTGAATTCAATTTTTCTTTTTTCTTCGTTTCTGACCAATTTAAGATCCAAAAAAGGTATTTGTTTATTGTCTTCAAAGAAATAGAAGACAATAAACAAATACCTTTTTTGGATCTTAAATTGGTCAGAAACGAAGAAAAAAGAAAAATTGAATTCAGGATTCATAGGAAAGAAACTCATACGGAAAATTTTATAAAATCAACAGGGTTCAATCCAATTGGACATAAATTAGCAGCATTTAATAGTTTAACTCATAGATTGGTAAACTTACCCTTAAACGAAGAAGATTTCAAACATGAGAAAAAACACATAATAAAAGTAGCAAGAGAAAATGGGTTTGATGAAAAAATGGTACATAAAAGGATAGAAAAGTATAAAAAACAAAAAATGATAAACAGAAGTAATCTTGAAAAAGAAGAACCACCTATGAAAAAATATAGGAAATTCACATATCACCCCTGGGTACATAATAAATTTCAAAATATATTTGAGAAGTTTAATATTAAATTAGCACCAAAAAATAACTACAGTTTAAATAAACTAATAAAAACCAACAAAAATGAAAAAACTGATAAAAATAAAAAGTCAGGAATATATCAAATTGAATGCATGGGTTGTGAAAAGATATATATAGGGAAAACAAAAAGAAACCTAAAAATTAGAACCAAAGAACACATAAGAAATATTAAAAATGGAGAAATTGAAAAATCTGCAGTTGCTGCTCATGTTTGGTCTGAAAAACATAATAATAAATTCAGACACTAAATTATTAAAACAGTTAGAAAATACAAACGAGCTGACTATTTGGGAAAAAAAATTTATATTCAGAAGAACAGAAACAGAGTTATGAATTTTGATATTCCGATGGAGGGTGACCTTGTTTGGAGGTTCTTTGGCCAACCACAGGATGGAGCTGACATCGACATCCAGGTGGTGCAACATAATGCAACATAAATAAAACCAGTCTGGGAAAGCTGAAGATAAAACAGAGAATTGTTTTGAAACATGTCCAAGAACAAATCAACATTAATATTGAGGTAAGATGTCCAGACCAAAAATAATATAATTGTAATGTTGTTATCATTCCAATTTAATTGAAAAAGTTGGATACATCATCATCACTCCAGGGATTAGGCAATTGCCCGTTCTGACTTCATAATGCATCAGCCCAACGTCTTCTAAGTCTTCCAACATCACGCCTTCCTCTTGCTTGATAATTTCTTGCTAACAATGGATATCTCTCCTTACTCATTCCATCCATGTGATCAATCCATTTCTGTCTGTAATTCGTGACTTTATCCAATAAAGGCTGTACTTTCAATTCTTCTCTTATATCCTCATTTCTTATTCTATCAAGTCTTGTACATCCTTTTACTTGTCTTAGGAACCGCATCTCTGCCGTCTGTATTCTATCCTTCTGTCTTTTCACTGGAGCCCAAGTTTCACATCCATACAATATTGTGGGAACTGCCATAACATTATACATTTTTATCTTGGTTTCTTTTCTAATTTTATTTTTGAATGTTCTCTGTATTGTTCCACACACCGTCTGAAATTTATTTATTTTGGAGTCAATATCTCTTTCCGCATTGTAGCCAACATCACAGCCCAAATATTTGAAACTAGACACCTGTTCTATACTTTGATTTTCTAAAATAATTTTGGTTCTCACTGGATCTCTTCCTCTAAAAGCCATGACGACTCTACTGGGGAAGATTGACTTAGGTTAATATTGCTGGTGGGTAAGAGGCGAGGGGAACTAAGTATAGCTCACAACGAAGGAATGGCATCTGTATCCATATTGGGCGGCCACATCTTCGTCAAGTCTTCAACGGTCAACAGGGCGACAAGGAATAGCACAGCTAAACTTGTAGGGCTTGAAGAGTGGAGCAGCCCTCTCTTGGGGGGTGGATACCCAGAGGAGCATGTTTGGAGGCTCAGAGAAAGCAGCCCTTCCACCATCCTTGTCCTGCGAAGCGCTTGTAACACTTCCAGGAGACATTTATCTTCCTGAGAAGCTTCATGGAAATCAGCCGGATTGTCATAAAAGTTGGATACAGAAATATAAAAATAGAAAACCCATCTATAATTCTGGAATAACCACGAAAATCTGTGGTTGCTATACTGAGGCTTACTACAAGGACACAACTGCTTAGGAAAACATCTTCATAGAATTGGTATATTAATGTCTCCTGAGTGTATATTGTGTTCTCAAGGTATGGAAATTGACAGAGAACAAATAACAAATTGTGTAGCTCTTCAAAATTATTAAGATGTGACATCCAAGTATTGGGAAGCAAGAAGGAGAATACTTCATTGTTAACTCCAGAGCATTAGCTACATACATGCAATGTCTGGTGATTTATACAAGTGATATAATTCCTCATTATATCATATTTGCAATTCTCTTCTTTTTTGAGTGGTTCCATGTATTCTTCTCAGAATTTTCCTTTCAAAAATTCTGAGCTGAGCAATGGTATTTTCAGTCAAGACTCAAGTCTCACTTCCATACATTAGAACCAGCTTTATTAATGTCTTACTATTGTTATAGCTGTAATAAATACTATCAATGTCTTTTTGAATTAGAAGCAGATGTTGCATTGTGAATGATGGTTGATGGTTCACTGCTGCATGCACACAGCATTATTTAAGAGAGAGAAAAATTTCCATCTAGAGTGAGGTGCCCAGATAGTATAATGATCAACATGCTGGTATATAGAACTAGAGATCTTGGGTTCAAATCCTAGTTTGGGTATAAAATTGTTCTTTTCAAATATGAATTTATTGATCAGTATGAGTGTGTAAATATTAACTTATAAACATAGCGATAAGGTGAGGTGTTAAATAACTGATTCATTAAATAATTTTAATCTAACATCTTATCTCATAAATTGTTAATAAACATAATTTAAGAGGTAAGTTGTTAGAAACAAATTAATTATTAAAAAGTACCTCATAATATCACTTTCTATTGTAATTTAATTAACTGATTTAATTTCTTTGATAAAATGACTCAGTGTAACTTATTATCGATTTTCATCTAAAAGATACTACACACTGTCTTTATATATTCTTTTCTATAGTAATTCTGCCTGAGGGCAGGTCTTTCACTGCAATCATAACATTTTCATGCTGCTTTGCAGCTTTACTAGGGAATTATAGATGTGATAGCTTTCCATTGTTTTCCACACCGATGAAGGATGATGATGATAATGGCCGGATGATTTTTTTGGGACCGTTGGGTCCTTAGCTTCCTGACACTTGTCTTACAGGCAAGGAAAAAACCTCACTCAGGAGCCTATCCTGACTGGGATCGAACCCGGGCCGCTGCATGACAAGGCAGCATGCTACATCGATACCACAGCGGTGAAGTATTTATATAAATACAGTAAAACTTATATTTGAAGAGAAAAATTTTTGCCTAGACCAAGACTCGAACCCGGGACCTTTGGCTTGCCGGGCCAAATGCTCTACCAACTGAGCTACTGAGGCGAGTTGCGATCTAGATGCAAATTTTTCTCTTATATACGTTGTAATTCCCTCTCACCAAATGCTTTTGAAACCATTGCTTCTATCTTTGCAAATGGCAGCTTCTTAGTTAAGAAGACATTTATTGGGAATTTAAGATGGATGCAACATGTTCATTGAATGGAAGATCACAGAATACCCAAACAAATGTTAAGATATCAACCTGCAGGAAGAAGAAGACCAGGACGTCCACTCAAAAGACTTTTGGATGGTGTTTCTCTTGAGGTCAAAACAGGTCAACAAATGGCCTAAATTCGTGAATGTACTATGATGATGATGACATTACTTTATAAAGCTAGTAAGGCTTCTAATGATGTTTTTATTATTAATTTAACATCATTAGAAGCCTTACTAGCTTTATAAAGTAATGTTAAATTCCCAATAAATGTCTTCTTAACTAAGAAGCCGCCATTTGCAAAGATAGAAGCAATGGTTTCAAAAGCATTTGGTGAGAGGGAATTACAACGTATATAAGAGAAAAATTTGCATCTAGATCACAACTCGCCTCAGTAGCTCAGTTGGTAGAGCATTTGGCCTGGCAAGCCAAAGGTCCCGGGTTCGAGTCTCGGTCTAGGCGAAAATTTTTCTCTTCAAATATAATTTATCTTTCATTGAGAAATGTTAAATTAATAATAAAAACATCAACAGTAAAACTTGTTTAATCCGGAACATGAATAATGCGGAAATTTGTCCAATGTGAACAAATTTATTGATCCCGGCGAAATAATGGTAATTTTACATGTATATATTTTGCATAAAACAGAAGCTGTCCAATGCAGAAATGGAAGGATATTTTTACACAATTTAAAAAAGAATGTTTATAAAACAGAAAGATAGAAATAAATTAGTTTCCATTTCATTGAATTCCCATTAGGCCAAAAAAGAATACCTAAGGAATGATTCCTGCCGCCGGGTGAAGTAGAGATTCTACCTGTACTTGAAATTTTATTTCGTCCTCACCGCACACCCATTATGCAAAATACAGATACCTGTCTTACAAATAACCATTGCACTGTAAAATTTTAAATTAGTTTAAGTTCTGAGACCGATCTTTCACAGGTAGTGTTCTGAATTTATGGAATAAAGATGGCTAAAACGTATGTATCATTATCATTAAACGAAAAAGTGAAAGTGATTGAAGATAAATCTCCAAATTTTCGGACCGATGCTCCAAAGTCATGCTCCAGCTGACACAATGAAGTGTGAAATGAAATTTGTGTGGAATCAAAGGATGTGGATGAAAATGTAGTTAGTGAGCGGAAACAGAAACTGCATACTTAATTTCAGGATTCGCGCATAAGAGACATTTTTTAACACTGACAAAAGGGACATTTTTCTGACATTACCATTGAAACTCTCATACATACTTCACTTTTCAAAGGCAGTGGAACTACAATTAATCCAAGGCACATAAAAAGACATATATGGTACTCTATAATATAAGATTATTAATAAGTTTAATTTTTTTATAATATAGACTTTTGTCTAATGTGGAAAAAAATTGGTCCCATATGATTCTGCTTGAGCAAGTTTTACTGTATGATAAGTTGGTTTTCATTGATGTTTTTATTATTGATTTAACATTTCTCACTGAAAGATAAATTATATTTGAAGAGAAAAATTTTTGCCTAGACCAAGACTTGAACCCGGGACCTTTGGCTTGCCGGATTCAAGTCTCGGTCTAGGCAAAAATTTTTCTCTTCAAATATGGTTTTCATTTATTATTATTATTCTTAAATGTTAACATCTTTACTGTAAAATGAGGTATAAACAACGAATTTGTTTTCCTTTGTAATTCTTCCACTGTCAAGTCAAACATTAGTGGGTCTTAATTTAATTATTAATTTATTTATTAATTTTGTTATGGCTTTCCTTCATGTTTGTACTAAGTTTCGCGTCATAAGACTTGGTGCTACATCCATACAGTATTATTTTAACCTGAAGTAATGGTTACGCTAATGCATAAATAGCCTTATTATTTCATCCATCTGAACCACGTGATTTTCACTTACGAATACTTACCGTAGTTACCTAGTATACTATACAGTATTCCTGTATCAGTGCAGAATATTGTTTTTTATTACTTTCGTGCATCGTACTAAAAGAAATTCTACAGCATATTGAACTAAATTTCCAAACAATATTACACAAGAAAGAACATAAAAAAAATAAAAATAGAAAGTCAGCACATCTGAGGTTTGAACCTTGAATCTCACTTTCCGAACAAACAATATTTCATACCTCGCACGTTACCACTGAGCTAAATGGTCACAAGAAGTCAACCTGCAAAAGAAGGTTGCTTATCAATGAAATCTTCGAAATATTGTCAGTTGCATTCTGGCTCCTAAGACATTTTATATTATAACATGCAAATTTGAACTTAAAGACTTCTTCTTCTTCTTCTTCCTTCCAAGTATTAGGCCAAGGCCTGTTACGATCCTATAGAAAATTTTCCCTCCAGCGTTTCATAGGACGGCCCAGTGATCTTCGTCCTCTTGGTATATAATTATAAACAGCTTTGGGGATCCGATTTGAACTCATTCTTTCAAGATGGTGTTTCCAATTTAGTTGGTACTGTTTAATATATTCCAAAATTGGCGTAGTCTTCAATTGTTTTAAGATATTGGTGTTCTTTTTCCGATCCCATCTGGTGTAACCCGCTGTTCTGCGCATGAATCTCATTTCACAAGCCGTTATTCTGCTTTCATGTTGTCTTTTTAGTGTCCATGCTTCACTACCATAGGTCAACACTGGTCTAGCCAAAGTGTTATATAAACGTAATCTGGTGTTTTTTGTACAAGGGATGGTTTCATAACTTGATTAATAATTCCTAAACTTATATTATAACTAGTAATTTTTTCAGGGATATCTTTTTCAACCCAGATAGAAAGATAATATCCAAGGTATTTAAATTGATTAGATCTCTTTAAAATTTTATTCTGGAGACAGATTTTATTTTGTATGAGGTCCTTCCCATGAAATGCCATAATTTTAGTTTTGTTAAATGATATTTCCATATTAAATTTGGCACCTATTTTTTGTAAATTATAAGTTGATCGTTGCAAATCATTTTTGGAAAGTGCCAGAAGAGCTAAATCATCTAAATCGTCCCTCAGGGGTCCTCATCTAGGGGATATGTAGATGGCGACCACAAGGTGCCCAAGCTGAGCAAAACATTTCTTCCACTTACTTGTGTTCTGCACTCTTTTAACTTTACTATCTAACCTCTCTTGGTTAACTCTTGTTTTTTTTGAACCCTGACTCTATTAGGGCATCCGAGGGCTAGGGAGTCTTTCCTTTCTTCCATTTCTTCTTTCCTTATTTTCTTTTCTTCTCCAGAAAAGCCTGACCAGAGGCTATAAGATGGCAGCCCCATCACTGGTCTTGCCTTCCTTTGGCCAGCAACCAATCGAAGGGACTATTATTATTATGCTTTCAAGTCTTATACGAGAATTTCCCGGAAGGAACTTAAAGACTACAAGTTGCATATATCAAATTGTTTATCTACGACTCCTCTACAATACCTGAAAGTTTGTCGGTGTTATTCATTAACACCCTGTAGATTAAAATGGTTTGGATACTTCAAAAGAATGGAAAAGGGAAGACTGCCACTATGAATATTTAATGTAAAGGTCAAAGGCACACTACAACAAGGAAAACACAGAAAAGATGGATTGACCAAGTGAAGACAAAAATACAAGAGAGAGGAAGAATTAAAAAGAAAAAAGCATGGGAAGACAGAGGTGGATGGAGGTGGCTTATCAGTTGTTTGCTGGCATCACATCCACATGTTTTAATAACAGATGGATGATAATGTAGCCAGTATAGGGGTGACATATGGTCATAACGTTGGGTCCTCCAGCCATTATAGCTTATTTTTTTTATCTGGAACCACTAAAAATTCTTCATGATTTTGGGTGGACTCCAGTCCCATATTGGCTGAAATTCCATCAGAAAATTTCTTCCCCCATTAGAATTCAAACACCTCAAGTCCTGTAGCTCTGCATTAAGGCATCATCCCTGAAATTGCTTGCTACAGTGCAGAACTGAAACTACCTGAACTAGAGTGTAAAGCAACAGAAAAAACTGGAGTTGGGGTATTTTTATTTTGGTAATTCAATTGTTTGTCTGAAACCCCTCTGTAATCAGGTAAACTTCTTCAATATTTGCACCCTATATGTTTTAAGAAATTACTTACCAAATGGGATCGAAAGAAAAATGTAGAAATCCTTCAAGAACTTAATGTGTCACCAATACTGGACTACATCTCCAGATATCAGCTAAACTGGAAGGAACATGTCTCAAGAATGGCTAGATCCAGGATCCCCAAGGCAATAATGAACTACTGTCCAAATGGGAAACAGTCACTTGGTCGACCTATGAAAAGATGGCACGAAAACCGCTTTCTCAGGCCGTAACAGTTCTTCTAGGACTAATACCTGGCAGGATGATGATGATGATGATGACGACTTACCATTAGGAAGTGGAATGTAAACTCTCTTCTCAAACCTCCTCCTGAAGGCCTCATCAATGTCCCAAGGATGATTGGTTGCAGCTAGTACCATTATTATTTTTTCATCATTACTGCAATAAAAAAAAGTGAGTTAAACAATCCTGTTAATTTTGAATTAATAAGCTGGAAGGTCGAGGGTTCGAGTCCCAGTGGGGTCGGGATTTTTAAACTGACCCAAACCTTCTGGCTGCACTATGGCCCTGGGGTCGACTCAGCCTCTAACTGAAATGAGTACCAGACGCTTGTTCTGGGGGTAAATGCGGCCGTCATGCAGGGCTGACAACCCGGCTGACACCAAGTGTCGATTGTCTAGAAAAAGTGGGAGCCTTAACCTCGCACTGCCCCAAGGGCCTCCTGAGGCCTGTAGTGGGATCACTTTACACTTTACTATATTATAATTTAATTAGATAGTTCATTAATATTGTGGATATGAACAAGGTGTTAGAGAATGTTCTGAAGAAAATTAACCAAATTTACACCCACCCAAATCCTGACAATTGTACAGCCACTAAACAGGACATATCCAAAAGTCAGTCATGCAGGAACTGCATAAACTAAGCAAATTCCTCAGCAAGCTGAATTTATGGTCCAATTTACGGTTTATAGAATATATATTAATTTTGTTAAATTGGAGGAACTCAATTTCTGATGCCAGCTTATTTAAAAGTATCGGGCTTCAATGAAATTAATTTTGGGTTTCATGTAAACCCCCACTTCTAATGGTCAGATTTCACAAATTTTTTTGAGAATACCTTCCTCGTGTTATTTTAGCAGCATATACTAAGTTTTGTCTTGAAACATAGAAAACTGCAACCCCTAGAGTGATTTCTAAATTTTTGTTTCAGGTGAACTCCTAACCTAATGATCAAATTTTGCTGGTTAATGAACTTGACCTTAATTTTTTTTTAATTGAATGCTATATGCTAAGCTTGGTTCTGATTAACACACACATACACACACACATATATATATATATATATATGGTATGATAAGAAAAATAAATGCCTGGATGGGATTCGAACCCGGATCTCCCAGAGATCCGGGTTCGAATCCCATCCAGGCATTTATTTTTCTTATCATACCATATTAAGCTTGCATTGCTCAATGTTAAACATTTAATTATAACATATATATATATATATATATATATATACAGTAAAACTTTTTTTTTATTTAACTTTTATAGGAATTAATCACTATGAGGTTTAATTTATGGTGAAATTAAATGTTTCTTACCTCTCCTCATATAAATTTTCTAAGTTGATTGTGATTTCGAGACTATAACTGTCTCATCATCACAACTTTGTTGGCGATTGGTGTTATGTCGATCGGAAGAAACTCTTCTTCCCTCTGTTGGTGGACCGATGAACCTGTGGATCAGATCAAAATTTGCGGGAATTTCGAAATTCATAAGTTTTCCTTTGTTTTTCTGAATGTGGATCTTTTCCCAAACCGTGAGTTCCTTTTGTTTGTCTATTAGTCTAATTAAACAAATAGACAAAGGAAAACTTATAAATTTCGAAATTTCCGCAAATTTTGACCTGATCCAGAGGTTCATCGGTCCACCAACAGAGAGAAGAAGAAGAGTTTCTTCCGATCGACATAACACCAGTCACCAACAAAGTTCTGATGATGAGACAGTTATAGTCTCGAAATCGTGATCAACTTAGAAAATTTATATGAGGAGAGGTAAGAAACATTCAATTTCACCATACAGTAAAACTTGTTTAATCCGGAACATGAATAATGCGGAAATCTGTCCAATGTGAACAAATTTATTGGTCCTGGTGAAATAATAGTAATTTTACATGTATTTATTTTGTGTAAAACGGAATCTGTCTAACGTGGAAACGGAAGGATATTTCTACACAATTCACAAAAAAAAAATGTTTATAAGGCGGAAAGACTGAAAGAGAAATAAATTAGTTTCCACTTCATTGAATTTCTGTTAGGCGAAATAACAATAAGGGATGATTCCTGCCATTGGGTGAAGTAGATTTTCTTTCGGCCTCACTGCACACCTGTTATGCGAAATGCAGGTTTGTTTAACAAATATAACCTGTGTACTGTAAAATTTAAAATTAGTTTAAGATTTAAGACCCATTCTGTATGTATCTTTCATAGGTAGCATTCTGAATTTCCGGAATAAAGATAGCTAAATTGTATTATCATTATCTTTAAACAAAAAAGTGAAAGTGATTGAAGATCAAGAAAAACAACTCTCAGTATGCAAAATAAACCCAAGTTTATGAGATTTTAAAACACAAAGAAAAAAAAATGAATGGATGCAAGGAAATGATCAAACGAAGAGGAAAGCAATAAATAAATATGTAAAATAAATTAAGAAATCAACAAAAGTAGTGTGGGAGTGTTTTACAAGTGCACGATAAAAAAATCTCCAAATTTTCAGACCGATGCATCACGATGCTACAAAGTCAAGCTCTAGCTGTTGCTACATCCCTAGAGAATAACAGCATAATGATTTCAAGGCATCTCAGGTTGTTTGTACAGTTTTAAAAGACGATGCAATGTAGTGTGGAATAAAATTTGCAGGGAATCAAAGGATGTGGACAAAAGTATAGTTAGTGAGTGGAAACTGAAACTGCATACTTTAATTTCAGGATATGCACCTGAGAGACATTTTTAATGCTGACGAAACAGACTGTCTTTTTTTGCGCGCATTATCATTGAAATCGCTCTTAGCCTACATACTATAGGCCTACTTCACTTTTCCAACGGCAACGGAACTACAATTAATACAAGGTATGTAAAAAGAAATGAAGATATAAGAAAGGAACTAAATATTTTAAAACTTACAGACCGAATAATTAAATATAGGAACAACTGGAAAGAACATATTGATAGAATGCCAGAAGGAAGATTTCCAAAATTATTGCTAAATTATAAACTGCATGGAAGGAGAAATGTTGGACGCCCACGCAGAAGATGGTCTGAACAATTTTAACAATTCTAGCTTTCATGAAACTGGAATTAGCCAACAGGTTTAATCCCTGGATGATGATGATGATGATGTATGTAAAAAGACATATAGGCCTAGAGTGCACCTTAATCAAAGATTGGTTAATAATTTTTTTTGTTTTTTTTTTATAATGCGGAATTTTGTCTAATGTGGAAAAAAAAAATAGATATATATTGGTCCCATGCAATTCATCTTTGAACAAGTTTTACTGTATATAAATAAATTTTTCCCCTCAGGGGTCCTCATCTAGGGGATATGTGGATGGCGACCACAAGGTGCCCAAGCTGTGCAAAACATTTCTTCCACTTACTTGTGTTTTGCACTCTTTTAACTTTACTATCTAACCTCTCTTGGTTAACTCTTGTTTTTTTGACCCCGGTGCTATTAGGGCATCCGAGGGCTAGGGAGTCCTTCCTTTCTTCCATTTCTTCTTTCCTTTATTTTCTTTTCTTCTCCAGAAAAGCCTGACCAGAGGCTATAAGATGGCAGCCCCATCACTGGTCTTGCCTTCCTTTGGCCAGCAACCAATCGAAAGGACTATTATTATGCTTTCAAGTCTTATATGAGAATTTCCCATAAGGGAAAATTTTCTATAGGATCGTAACAGGCCTTGGCCTAATACTTGAAAGGAAGAAGAAGATAAATAAATTTTTGTCATGGTCAATTTCAATGTCTGCTAGATAGGATTAGTGAAGATCTGTAAGATTAATTGGCAATAAATTAATTGGGCTGCTGTTAGCAGTAGAAATGGATTTTTGGAGGTGATTGACAAGAATTTCAAGAAGGGATAAGGTCAGAAACAGCACAATAAGGGAAATTATGCAAGTTGAAAAAAATATTAGAAAAAATGGAAGAAAAACGTTTGAAATGGTATCGACACCTCATAAGAATGGAAGAAGATAGAATACCAAAGAAGATCCTTGATTGGAAAGCTAATGGAAGAAGTGGAAGAGGCAGACCTAGAGAACGTTGGATAGATGGAATGAGGAGAAGTAAGGAAGCTAGAGATTTGAGGGAAGGAGATGCTTTAGACAGGAACCTGTGGTGAACAAATAGCTTTGGGTTGAAGGAGAAACACTGTATTGTGGAATATTCCTAATAAAAAACAATAATTGGGCACAGGAAGATGTGAAACACCGTGAAACCTGCTAAATAAATAAAATATAATCAATTCTATTATCCATATGTAGACAGACTTTATTCCAATTTCTCATGAAGGAATTCCTCACCTGGTGGAATTGATCCCATCCATCTGAATAAGCAGCTCAGCCTTAAATCTACGAGATGCCTCATGTTCAGAATCTGTTCCTCTTTGTGAGCAGAGAGAATCAATCTCATCAATGAAAATGGTACTAGGAGAATAAAACCTTGCCTGTAATATAAGAAATGCCATATAAATAAATTAGTTTTAATTTTATTCTACGCTTATTTATAAATAATATCCATGCAAGTCATCTCAAAATGTAGCCTCATACACAAAGTTTTGGCCAATCACACTTCCTCTTTCTGGAATTTGTTTTCAGTTATAACTCTTCTTTTCTAAATCCATTTTAATTCAATCCAGCTGGTCCTGGTTCTTGACAGCTTTCTTCTGCATTTCATTTACATTTCCATAGCTTTCCTTGACATTCTTTCCTCCTCCATCTTTTTTTAGATGTTTATATCATTTTAATCCCATTTTTCCTATTACTTCTGTTAATTTTTATGCTCCCACTAAGGGTAGAATGTTTGAACGCATTAGACAGTAAAAGGCGTTCTCTGCTGAGAAAGTTTTATCCAAATACATTTTGCTTACTCAGAAATCTATTCATGCGATAATAATTGTAAGCTACCTGACGAGGTACCTTAGGATCATAGCTCAAGATATAAACTTATCGTGAAAATCCCGAAGGGAACCAATGTAGTTTGAAACCTTTGCAGCTTTATCCAAGATGTCGGATCTTGAAGACTTCGATCATGTTTTCGGTATACGCGGAGAAGAGGAATTTGATAGAGTCTACCAAAGAATTCAACTGGAAGAACAGGAGAATCGGCGTAATATTGCACGATGCAGACGTCGTTGTATACGGTATTATTTGCAGGACGCAAGCATAAATGCATTCCTCTACAGCAGACGAAAATAACGGAAGTGGTTTTATCGCTGAGAATTCTGGGTAATTCGTTGCCAATATTACAAAAACGTCAACTTTCATGCATGATCGATAAGTCGGCCGTTAATTTGATCTCAGCAATTGCTCACGGTGAGTCAGCTCACCAGTGATTGGAAGTCATTTGAGTAGAGACTAATGTATTTGCATGCGGCCCAATCTCTAAAAAGTTAATTTTTTGATTTTTATCTTTTTGCATTAAAAAAATGTAATTTCACTTCCTTGAATTCTACTTTCATCTCTCTTCATCATGGTCCAGGTGCCAGCATCATACATAACCATGGACATATAATAGCACTTACACCACATGATTTCTTTTATAGTGTATTAATTCCTAACAAAAATTATAACAAATAGAGTAAGGGGAAAAATCGAAGAAAACCTCCATGACGCGCAATTTGGATTCAGGAAAGAGAGATCAACTCAAACAGCAGTGAAACTCCTCCTTCAAAACATAGAGGAAGCACTCGATAGAAAACAGAAGCTGTACACTGTCTTCGTAGATTTTACGAAAGCCTTCGATCTAATGGACAGAGGATTAATAATAAGCAAATTAAAAAGTATCTTAGGAGAGGAGAACGCGTGGACCCAAATTGTTACGTCAATAATGAAAGAAAATAGCATAGTTATATCAGATGGTCTCTCAAAATCAAAAACTATACTGCAGACAAATGGGGTACTGCAAGGAGACACATTGGGCCCACTCCTATTCATAATGGCAGCCGAAGGACTGGTAAGGAAAATGAAGACCTAAGAGAAGAAATTTTTGTATATGCATACACAGACGACATCGTAATCGGATCAACGGATATAAGTAAACTTCAGAATGCCGTAACAACTGTGGAAGAATGGTGTAAAACCCACAGCTTCTATATAAACAAAGAAAAAACAGAAATGATTGTGTTCAGAAAGGGAGGAAAGATCCCTGCCACAACAGAAATAAAACTGGACAAAGATAACATCAAAATAGTAAAGGAGTTTAAATATCTAGGCATTACTTTACAACCCAGTGGAAGAAGCTTCACAAAACACTTAGCAGAAAGATCAACGCAATCAATAATGGCAATAAATGATATATGCAATATACAAGCTCTAAGCCTGGAATCAGCGATGAAACTATTAAATGCAAAGATCCTCCCAATAATAACTTATGGGATAGAAATCATATGGCCACATCTAACAGAAGCTAATCTGAACACACTGGAAAAAGTGAAAGCTACTTACATAAAAAGAGCAATAGGAGTATCAAGAACGACAAGAAGCTGTCTAATGTACCTACTGGCAAGGGAGACTTTCCTTATCGAGGACCTGAAAACAACATACCTACTACCAACCACGGAACCCTATGAACATGCTCTACAAAGTCTACGCAGGAAAAGGGAGGAAGTATGGCTGGAATTCTTCAGCACCGGAGCGATGATAGACAGGAACTGGACAGAAACAAATTTCCAGTTAAGACACATCATCACAAGACTAAGCGTACATGGATTCCACCACCTAATGTGTAAAGATAAAAAATTCCATGACCCGAAGATGTCATGCATATGCGAAGTATGTGAACAGAAATGCGAAAGATATCACATCGAAAAATGTACACAAAGAACAAAAACAATTTGTGATTACGCAAGACAAAGTTAAAGTGTTTGGTGATTGTTGTGTTATCATCTTTGCACATTTGTGCGCAATCCATTTATATATTAATTCCAAAAATGTTTCATGACTACCATGTATTATGAAACTGAACACCATTCTTCTATGCAAGAAAATCATTTGAGGCGACTCTGTGGCGTAAGCAGTTAGATGCTCACCTCTCACCACTGGGGTCCCGAGATCGAGTCTTAAGTCACTCCATGTGGGTTTCATGGTGGACAAAACGGAGCTTGGGGAGGTTTTTCTTGTGGTTTCTCCTGTTTTCCCCTGCCACAAATTTCATTCCACCATTTCTCCATACTCATCTCATTCATTTTGTTTCATTTCATTCATCCGCTCCTGTGACAGTACATCAGGAGTGGTCGACCAGCATCCTTGTTGTTCACAGACCTTTATACATATAGGGGCTTCATCTCATCTCATTCCTTGATCCGACCCTAAGTTGGATACGAGTTGAGGATATTTTTTTAATTTTTTGTTTATTGAATCTCCAATAATGTGAACCCTATTTCACTATCCAGTATGTTAGGGTTTTAGTTAAATACAATTAATTATTTACATTAATTTAGATTATGCTTAATTTCTAGCGTTACATATCAATAATAATGTAATGTAATATGAACAAATAAATGAATTAATTAATAAACCAAAACTAACTCAAAGTCTCTTAAAAATATGATAAAGTCACACAGCTTCCTATAGCAGCACTTCTTACATAAAATATTTGACAAAGGCAGTTGAAATCTATTTTGGCAATAACCTAATTTTTTAATAAATTTATGTCTTTTGGAACCAAATGCGGGGCACTTAAATAACAGATGTGAGATAGTCTGGCTGGAGTTCACCTATTTTAAATCGTTCCGAATAATGTCCATATTTACCGTGTCCAGTTATGAATTGTGTTAATACAAAATTTGGTTCTACATATTTGCATTTTATTCGGTCAAACACAGTTGGAAAAAATAATGTTCTTGTCAAAGCACCGTTAATACTGTTTAACCACTCAGCATTCCAATTTTGTAATACTTCTTTAACATATGATGGAGAACAGAAGGAGTAAAAGTAATCCATCCAGCTGACTTGACAAGAAAATCTGCACGTTCATTTGCTGTAGTTCCAGCATGTCCTTTAATCTAGCCTAGGTAAACATGTTCAAAATATTGGTTTAATTTTGTTTGTATGGAGGTTGCAATTGGGTGACGGTTGAATCTGTCATTGATAGCGGAAAGTACTACCTCATAGTTATTATAGATACAAGAAGACTTGTTGATGGTTATAACCCATTCCACAGCTTGCAGTAGAGCTAAAAGATCTGCTTGAAAAATTGTATATCTGGAAGCAAACTTATATCCTTGATGAAAGATCTCAACTTCATTAGCATATACCACAAAAGCACATCCAACCAGGTAAGGTCCTCCATTACAGAGATACGAGAGCCATCGGTATAAGTGGAATACTCATGATGACTGTTGCTGCAATCTTTTAGCACAAGTGGCCTCAGATAAGTGCTAGGATGACCTGATGACAAGAAATGTGCCTGTCTTTCGATTTCAGAGATGGGGATTTGGTTTAGATGTTCACGACCTTTCTTAATATTAGTTAGTCTGGCTCTGTATATGCAAGACAAATATAAGGGTTCAATACCAGTTACCATGTAAGAAGCATCATTAGATACTGTACGATATGCTCTAGCTATGCATAGTATAAAGCCCCTTTGAATTTGAGCTTCTTTTGAGCCCATTTTTTATTTACACAATCCTGGAAAGCAGAATCACAATATAATATCATTGGCTCAAATGCTCCATGGTAAATAATCTTCAGTATTGAGCTATTAAGACCCCAAGAAGGTCTTGTTGCTATAGAAAGGCCAGTCAGAAATTTGCCAGGTTTTGTGGCTAGGGAGGCTAGATGTGCTCGAAATATAAGTTTTCTATCAAGAATCACTCCTAAATATTGAAATTCATCGACAAACTTAATTTGTTCACTAATTATCACTAGTTTTGGTTCTTCAATCTTTCTTTTTCTAGTAATAAGCATTGCTGTAGTTTTCAAAGGATTAAAACCCATTTTGTTCGTATACACCCCCAACGATACAGAATATCCAAGGATGTGTTTGCTTTACTTGTCAGATTCTCTATCATTTTAGCCCTAATTAACAACAAGCATCATCTGCATTTGCAATTATTTTACAATCTACTGGCAATGTCTGTTTAAGTAGATCATCATATAAAATGATCCAAAAACCGGGGCTACAAATTGATCCCTGAGGACATCTCTTATAACAGTGAGTGACATAATGTAAGCTGCGCTTTCCTGTTACTAAAGTAACTTTTAATCAAATTAAATATATTTTTTGGACATTCCATAGACTTGAAGAAGAATCTTCGACCACACGCATGGTTGAAAGCACTTGAGATATCTAGTGAAAGTAGTAAACCTAGCAGTTTTGATTCTAGCATATTTTTCATCCATCTAACTACTTCACAGACAGCGTCCTCTGTTGATTTACCAGGTGAGAATTCAAACTGGTTAGAGCTCAAGGAATTGTTAGAGTACATTTGGAACATAACTCGGTCAATTATCAGTTTTTCTAATATTTTACAAATAACAGGAATCAGGCTAATAGGTCGAAGAGAGCTAGCAGAGAAATTCTTATAAGCATTTTCCTTTGGTATTACCTTCACAGCTACAATTTTCCAGATGTCTGGGAATATTCCAATACTTAAACATTTATTATACAAATTGAAGAATAAGTCGGGATTCTGTTGATGAATATGTTTGACAATACTTGATGAAATAGAATCAATTCCTGGAGCCTTCTGATCCTCTTGCTTCCAAATAGCCCATTCAATCTCATCTCTACTTAACAGAGCATCATCCACGGTATCCGGAGTTTTCATTGACTCCTTCCGAAGTGCAGCTTGAAGCTGATCATTTGTAGAGTCCCTTGAAAAAACTCTTCCAAGAGCACCCTTGCAGATTCAACCAGAGTTAGAGTGTAACCAGTCCCTGTATTGATAGTCGTGATTACATTGTTGAAATTATTGGGTTTTCTACACATTTTATATACAATGTTCCAAGGGTTTTGACTACTTTGGGATGTGCAAAAGGACTTCCAATTGTCTGTTCTTGCTTGAAGAATAGCTTTTTTGTATTCCAACCTTACCACAAGGTACTTTTCTTCATAAATTTATTTCAGTGGTGAGCATCATGATCTTGAAAACCATCATTTACAAGCTAACAGCCATTTTCTCATTTATAGTCAGTTTATCTGACCACCAATATTTTTTCGTTCTACTAGTATTGAGTTTTGGGAGATGTTTTTCACACAGATCGACAATAATTGACATCAAATTAATCACTACCTTATTTATATCCTCTTTAGTGGTGCATTTGACAACATCTTGATATATTAAGTTTATCCTGTTTTTACTATAATATTCAAAGTGTCCCCATTTGACTTTTTTGTTTTATATTTCCTTGTTAAATACATACTGGAAGTTATATTTTGTGTTCTAACTGAAGGCTGTATTTCAATTACAGCTTATGATCAGAAAATGTCTCTACATCTTTGACAGACCATTCCTCAATATGTGCTAAAAGAATGAATTTACATATACTTATATCAATGAAACTTTTGGAATTTCCACGTTGAAAGGTTGAAATGATACAGTTGTTAAGTATATGCAGCCGATTAGCATTACAAAAATCATTTAATTTAATACCTTTGCTATCATTAATGGGACCACCCCAGGCTTGGTGCTTAGCATTGAAGTCACCTGTGATTTAAAGAGGAGCATTGTTTATGCTTGTATTTATTTCATCTAAGTAAACTAAGATAGCATCAAAGTCACAGTCAGGAGCTGCATAAATGTTACATATATAGATATTTATGTCCAAAAATGGGACACACGTAAGACACAGTCTGGAATGCAGTGTTGAGTAATTTTTAATATTGCACTAGTATTAGTGACGATAGCAGCTCTTGTTCTGTTGTACTTGAAGAGAATATATTCAATTTTCTTCCAAAACCAATAACACAGTTATTTCTTGTATTTGGTTCCTGCAAACAGAGTATTTTGGTTTAAAATAGCCTCTAATAATTCAATAAGCCCAGCACTTATAAGCAATTCTTGTGTGAAAATTAGCAATTTTTCTAGATTTTGTTGGAAAACAGTTAATCTAACCATAATTTGTTCTAGATTTTATAATATCCAACATTTTTTATAAGCTGGACAATTGATTGAGGTTGCTTCATGGTTAATATCACAAGGTTTAAAATTCACTCTATTTGCTCATAAAATTTAAAATAGATGATACATGCTACTTTGTATCTGGACAGTCATGATTTTCGGCACATTAAGAACAATACTTCTGAGAAGTGCATGTAGTACCTATGTGTCCATAGCCAACACATTTGAAGCATCGTGTAACAGGAACGTGATCGTACACCAGATAACAACTGTATCCAATATAGTCTTTCTTTACTCATTACTGCTTTGTAGATTTTAGGCGTAGTCCGGAACATAGCAAACTGTGTTACCCACGATGCAATCTTTTGAGCTTCTTCAGTTCCAGACAATCATCTAACATGCACAATTTAACACAAGGATTCTGTTCTATTATACATTCAACTAATTCCTCCTTTGAAATCGTAGCCTCAATACCATGAATAATGAAACATGAATCTCGTTTAGTTGGAATTTTGGCAGATAGATCCTTAATAGTGAGTGGAGAATATATTTTTAACGACTCACCTCATATGATTTCAAATTTCTTTGATACCGGCAGTTTCAGACAATATCTTCAGTCATGGCTGAAGAGGGACAAGATATTGTCTGAAACTGCCGGTATCAAAGAAATTTGAAATCATATGAGGTGAGTCATTAAAATATATTCTCCACTCACTATTAATGATATAACCTCATAATGTTTACTTCCCAATATTAATTTAAATATAGATAGATCCTTACTTTTGTTTTGAATATTGTTGACAAACTCCTTGCATTCTTCTTCACTTCTGAGCTCAAGTACAACACTTTTGCTGCTAACTTTCTTCACACTGTTGACACCAACACCCATTTTGTGCTCTGTCACAGAACAAGCTAGTTGTAATGTTTGTTCCGAGACGTTCACACTTTCAGGATTTATTGGAGAGACAATGACAACATTTTTAGAACGTCTACATGTATTGGCAGTGCTCTCAGCATATGAGGTAGGTTGAGCAGTTGAGTTAATTTGAGCATTCAGCAAGGCTTGTGTATTTACTTGAGCATGGTTATAGTATCTTTTGCACTATTAGCAGACTTCATTATGGTTTCAAGCCAGCTTATATCTGTTATTTTGTCTTTATTGAGCACTTGAAGTATATTATCTACCTCAAATAAAGCAGAACTGAACAAAGATGTAACGTCTAGATTAATGGCCATCTCATATTATAATATATAATTGAACCAAATGTTGAAAAATATGTTCAGTGTTTATAACACAGTTATACCCTAGTTACATGAAATATAAAATATAAATCTTATTATTTCAATTAAAACTGCACACAATTAATGAAATTATTATTATAAATAATCACCAACAATTTTATACAACATATAACGCAATACCGAACAAGTAAATCACTTGAAAAACTAAAATATTACTCAAACATAGCAAGAGAATCTCTCTTTCACCATAATCAAAGTCACGGCCTACTAGTTGAGGATATTAAAAAAAATAATTATTTGTATATTGCTTTTTCATTTCATAATGATGGAGGAGACAGTTCTGTCCTTGATTGATTCTTCTTCCTCTCTTTGCTACATTCACATATTAAAAAACTTAATGATTTTTCATAATTATATTTTTCTAGAAATGTTTTAGAAATCTTCAATTTACTTATCTGACCTCTTTCATTCTGTAAAATTGCAGAATTATATTTGTGTTTGGTAATACCATGCACATAATCACATTCCAGTCAGTTCATGATTGAAATAAGTGAAGGCCATGCTGGTGCCCTTATGTGGCAAAGACATTTCATTAAAATTGCTTTAAATTCATAATGCAATTATTACCAAATAAATACATGTTGGGACAATATGCTAAATAAATTGTATCATTACCAGTATTCATTATGCAAATGAATTTAATAGGCTGCCTTACTAAATCATTCTTTCAATTATAATGAGATAGGCTTACTAGTATTTGTTAAATACTATTACATATTAATTATTAATGAGTTGAATATTTTGACTCACCTCGTATTTCTTGATTTTTATGCAGACCGGTTTTGTCGCTTTTCTGTGACATTTTTGATGCATTCCAACAAGTTGGAATAATTAAAAGAAACCTCATAGTGTTATTTCCTACACATATTTAACTATTACATCTCTCTCTCTCTCTCTCTCTCTCTTTCTCTCTCAAATATTATAATTAATTAAATGTAAGATATAGCTATAATAATTTTTTATTTATAGTTGCATTAACTACAATGGTCACATAGTGATTTTTCTGTGGGTTATGACTATTGATCTGTCTGGTTTGTTAAGTTTTATATTCTCTCATCCTAGAAAGGTAGGTAGGTAGGATTTTATTTAACAATTCTCTTTAATTTTCATTCTCAGATCATTAGCATTGCAATTCAAATGTGGGCATAAAATGTCCAAGAAATTTTGATCAGAGAGCGCTTAATTCATATTCTTTTATGTGCCATAAATCTACTGATATGACAATGGACCCATGACTCATGACAGTTCACAACCTAAATTGTTAGTGAAGCTCTTTAACTGTATTTGAAGAGAAAAATATATGCTCAGACTGGGGTTTAAACACAGGACCTCTCACACTCTACGCAAATGCTCTACCAAGTGAGCTACCTGAGCAAGTTCCAATCTAAATGAAAATTCTTCTCTTATATACACTGTTAATTCCATACTGGCATTATAATGTAATGTAAAATTCCCAATTAAATGTCTTCTTAATAAAGAAGCCATCATTTGCAAGATAGAAGCAACGGTTTCATAGTGGGAATTAACAACATATATAAGAGAAGCATTTGCATTTAGATTGGAACTTGCTCAGTTAGTTCAATCGGTAGAGTATTTGCCTAGAGTGCGAAAGGTCCTGGGTTCAAGCTCCAGTTTGAGCATATAATTTTTCTCTTCAAATATAATTTATCCATCATTGAGATGTATGAAATGAATAATAATTTTTTTTTCAAATTTATTTTTCATGTACAGAAGTTGTTCAAGTGCAAAGAATATAATCTTACCATTTCAAACAGTAGCCTGACTAGTTTCTCTGACTCGCCGCGATATTTGGAAGTGAGTGTAGAAGAGGAGACATTGAAAAATGTGGTTCCACATTCTGTGGCAACAGCTTTGGCAAGCATAGTCTTTCCGGTTCCTGGTGGTCCTACCATCAGCACACCTTTCCATGGCCTTCTGATTCCCTGCAAACAATATAAAGTTGCTAGGTTTTATATGTGACAGAAGGGAAAGGGGTATTTGAGAGGTACAAGTATGATTATATATGTATGCTTGTAGATGCATATCTCTATTTTTATTTTTGTGTTTTTTTTAAATAAAAACAACCTGCAGTCTTGTAAAAATACTTTCAATATTAGAGATCAAAACTTATGTCTGGATTCTGGATTTCCTGGTTAGGACATGTGATCAGAATGGAGAATAACAGAGTAGATGAAGCTTTTCAGTACAAACCAGATAGTAAAAGGAAGACCAAGATTTAAATTATGTAGATGATAACTTAAGAAAAATGAATGTTACGAAATGAAAACTTAAGATTTTGCAGATTTTGGAAAGTAGGAGTGGAATGTGTTTTATTATAAGATAGGCTGTGGTCCTTCATGGTTGTATCTATTGTTGAGGAGTTGGCAATATTATCATTCGTTATCTTACAGTTCAATATTTAGAACGAAGATTGAGAATTAAATGGAGAATGGACAGAGATGATGATGATTTCAGTCCTTATCCTCATTAAAGTCACAAAAATGCATGTAGAAGATTTAGTTATAGGCTACCAACTGAAGGATATGGAAAAATAAACAGTCATAAAAATTTAAAAATGGAGTTATATCTGTAACTATAGTGCTTAACAGTAGGAGAACATTTACACTAAGAATGACAGTGTTAGAATTAACAGGGTCTGTAATATCGAACAAAACAGAAATACATATAAGGATCTCTGGTTTCTCAAGAGATTTTGAGGAGAAGATGCTGAAGAGTTTATCATAAAATTTCCTAATTAAAATAATGTAAGTGAGAAAAAAATTATGTCATGTACTTTCAGAGGACCAAGAGAGTGAGTACTAAAATATGAACCACAGTGTGTTATGTTTACTCTGCAAGTAAATAATGAATAATATAAAATAATCTATAGTTATTATCTACTTTTTCTTATGAATACTGAGAAAAAAAAAAGATCAGACTTTTGACAAGCTTGAATTAAACATTAATTATCAAGTATAGGCTATAACTTACTCATGGTTATAATATTAATTTATATGATGCTTCAAAAAGACATAATATTCTGCATGTAAAGCACAGTATTTTAACTGAATTCCAAAGAAATGTAGCTTTTGGCATAGTTCTCATAAAAATAATTTTGAAAATTACTTATTTTAGGAATTCTCACTATGAGGTATATTCATTAAGGTAGAATATGTTTATCACTCACCTCATATTGTTCTTCTTATTTGATTATAAACTAGTTTCGGAACATAGTTTCTGTTCCATCCTCAGTATCATCACGACCGTTGTTCTGTCGCCTTGAAGAGTTGTCCTTCTCTCCTTCCATTGGCTGACTGAAAAACCTCGAAACCAGGTCATTCTCACCGGGAATTTCAAAGTTTGAAATTCCCGGTGAGAATGACCTGGTTTCGAGGTTTTTCAGTCAGCCAATGGAAGGAGAGAAGGACAACTCTTCAAGGCGACAGAACAACGGTCGTGATGATACTGAGGATGGAACAGAAACTATGTTCCGAAACTAGTTTATAATCAAATAAGAAGAACAATATGAGGTGAGTGATAAACATATTCTACCTTAATAATTTTGAAACTTTTTACAAATCTTTATCAATTCTACTTACGAGTATGGCAATAATTTATATATACAGGATGAGGCATTTATAGTGTCATGCCATTTTGCTCCGAAACAAAGGGAAAAATAACATTTTTTTTCATACCAAATTAGCAGTATTCATAAGAGGACGTAAGATAGTGACCTTGACTCGTCCTTAAAATGCCATTCTCAATGTAATTTTAAGGTCAAATTACTTTTTTAAATGGGATGGTGTGTTTTCTTCTACGAAAATGGAAAGAGCATTCAATTTTGAATATAAAAGTGTTATTACATTTATCCACTAGGGGTGATAGGTGTTGTGATATTGGACAAATAAAACAGCAAGTGATTTTTTTCACACCATCCCATTTAAAAAAAGTAATTTGATCTTGAAATAACATTGAGAAAGACATTTTAAGGATGAGTCAAGGTCACTATCTTATGTTCTCTTATGAATACTGCAAATTTGGTATGAAAAAATGTTCAATTTTTCCGTTTCGGAGTAAAATGGCAACGACACTATAAATGCCTCAGCCTATAGGTATATATATATATATATATATATATATAATGTGTGTGTGTGTGTTTTAATGCTCTAGCAGCTGAATTTTTTTTAACTAAACTCGCCATATAGCATTAACCAGCAAAATCAGAGCATTAGGCATGGTTAATCTGAAGCAAGAATTTAAAAATTGCTTGAGCACAGCAATTTTATATTTTCTGCAATGAAACTCAGTGTATGCTATTGAAATAAAACAAGAATGGTAGTCTCCAAAACTCAGAGAAATCCAACCATTTGGGGTGGGAGTTCACCTGAAAGTTTAATTTACAGAATACATTCTTTTTTTTTGTAACAAAACTATATATATACAATTTAATTAACAAAAGAAAGATATATTCTTTTATGCTATTGAAATAAAACAAGAATGGTAGTCTCCAAAACTCAGACAAATCCAACCATTTGGGGTGGGAGTTCACCTGAAAGTTTAATTTACAGAATACATTCTTTTTTTTTGTAACAAAACTATACATATACAATTTAATTAACAAAAGAAAGATATATTCTGTAAACAAACAAAATCAAACCATACATTTAACTTACTGAGGAATTCACTTAGTTTAAGCAATTCCCATACGACAGACTTTTTAAAAATTGCATCTCCTATTATCGGTGAAGATTAGTGTTCAAACTTCAAGAAGGTTCTCTGAACATTTCACTTCATGCGACTCTGTTCATTCTTTCTATATACTCATCATTTGTATAAATATGTTTATATAAATAATCATGACCTACCTTAAAGAAATCTGGCATAAGTATAGGTAGTACCATAGCTTCTTGCAGTATTGCTTTGGCCTCATGAAGTCCTGCAACTTTAGACCATGTTATATCGAGGTTACGCTGCAAGATGTCTTTCTCTATAGTCTCAACTAGATGTGTCTCATAGCCTGCTGGATTGAACACTCGATCTTCCTTCTCCTCCTCGCCTGCGACCTCTGTACCACCTGGATGTTCTGGCTCCAGTTTCTTCACAATGGGACGTAGACCCTCAGGAGGTGTTGTTATTGACTTTGTCCGATCTTTGCCTGGCCGAGGGAGTCGATCTACTGATCGAGACTTCCGAGTTGTTGTAGTATTATAGCTGGAACTTCTACATTGTAAGTGGAGAGGAAGTTACTCTTTAATCATAACAACTTTCATTTTAAATACTTTTTACATTTTCATGCATTACAGTAATGAATGTTGGTTGTATATTCCTACATGTGCCAATACTATCTCTTACTTAAGTTTCTGATATGAAGGATACAGATACAAAAGGGACATTATCCACTTCTTAAAAACTTCAAAAATCTAGAAAAACCACTACTGAAATTTTGATACAAATAACGATATTTATTTACTGGAACATTAAATTTCACTAGAATTGGTTATGTTCATAAAGTTTTGTTTTTTAAATTGATTAGATATTTACTTTAAAAAAAAGTTTATATATCAGTTTTAAAGTTAAATCAATGGATAATGAGCCTTCTGAATTTTATATTTAAATGAATACCAATTTACATTTTTCAACCTAATATATTTAAATACATGATTTCAAATGTTAGAGTTGGACTGCCTTATGTAGCTTCTCACATGGTGTCAACATTCATCTAAACTTTTGTCACTGATAAATCTTTAGACTCCTGGCTTTTCATCATTTTGCTAATCTGCTCCTTACTGCTTGGTGACAAGACTTCATTTAGAGTGTCATATACACATAATCCTTTGAGAACTCATTTTTCATTTAAACATAGGATGTAACATTTTTAAGAAACATTTGGTTTTTTTCAATGACCTTTCACCAGTGGCAGCATGTCCTACATGACCAATAGTTTACTGAACCCCCTAAAAAATTAATTTAATTAAAATTAATGAATAATTATTATTCATGATTTTATTATTTCTATCACATGATGGACAATCTGCTTTACTGTTGGTGAAATCGAATAATGTACCTTAGGAGTAACTTTATTATGGACTATTTAACTCATGCCGCAAATGGGAGTCAATGACCATTTCAATGAATTTTGAACCAATCACAGTTATTTTTCAACTTTTAAATTTTATAATATTAAAATCAAGCTCCTCCTTTTTAACATTCTGAATAGGTCAGAGCATTATTTTTCAGTGACTGACTCTAAAAGATATAGCTACCAGATTGTATATATATTGCACAAATGTAAACAGATACTGCTTGCGGGATATGATAGAAAAACATTTGTAGTAATTGATTATACCACAATAAGAAGAAACCACTGTTTGCACTTTCTTAAACGTATTATTTCCCAGGAATTTATGTTCCTGAAAAATATAATTTATATCATAGGACATCAGAAATTAATTAATAAACTATAATGTTGGTTTTAAGCAGTTGGATATGTTTCATTTTTTCTCCACTAGGGTGCATTCTTACAATATTGTGATCCTTTGGCAATAAATAATATGATCTGGTTGCAGTAATGACCAATGAAGCATAACAAATGAGAATCCCATTTGTTTTCAAACATCGCCGTTTACATTAAATATATAAATATTTTAAAATAACTATATCTAAATAATGATTTGTGAGTAAACAGCTTAATTTTATTCGTTAAATAGTCCTAACAAATGCCACTCATGATTTCCAAATTATCTAGATAAATTGTAAATCACTAGTGACATTACTAATGATAGTATCCTTTAGAAAAATATATTTAATATCTAATTTTATAGGAATATTGAGATTATTCAACCAAAACACTACTTTCAGATGATAAAGATTTACCCACATAATACATTAAAACCAAAAATTAATTTTGAGAAGAAAGTGGATAATGTCCCTTTGGCATTTAATAGTATTCATATGACAGCATGCACACATTACATACGTATACACATCATTCATATTTAATTTTAGGAAGTTATATTTTGAGGTTATTTTAATTATATTATTTTTGGTCTGGACATCTTACCTCAATATTAACATTATATTATATCAACATTAATATTGAGGTAAGATGTCCAGACCAAAAATAATATAACACATCATTCAGCTAACTTTTACATATAACTATTGTGTATAACACATATTTTAAAAATGTATTAATTTATGGATCAAAAACATGGAGAATAACAAATAAGGATTTAAGTACAATTCAAGGGACAGAAATGAAGTTTAGAAGAAACATGCTTGGAAAAACCAGAGGAGATAGAATGTAGAATATTAAATAAGAGAAATTTTGAAGTTGGGTAAAATAAAAGATGAAATGGAATAAAATTGCATCGTTAAAAAGTCAATACTGTAAGAATACCAAGACAAGTACTAAAATTTAGATTAGGAGGATGAAATAAACAGGTTGGTTGAGATAAAGACAGAAATAACAGTTAAGAAGAATGCCGAGGAAAGAGCAGTTAAATAAATGGAAATGATAGAAGAGGATGGAAAAATCCAAGGGATAATTCCTCCGGGAGGGACTTTAAACCATGTGTCCCGAGTCTGAAGATTTTCAGCTCTTAAAAGAATGACAAGGCTGAATAAAAATGCCTCTGTCCAAAATTTACTGAATGTTCCCATCCTAGTACTACCTTGGTTTCCTAGATGTCTCTATGAGACAGAATGCTGACCCTGGGCCACTCAATGACATTCATCAGAACTAAATTAGTATGGTGAATTTCTTCCCTATAGGGGGAGAATGCCAAGCTTATTACTAAAAAATCATGATTAATATTGTTCTCCTGCCTCATTTTTGGCTTTTCATCTGGTTTCCTTATAAGAAGTTTCCATGTCCCTCTTTCATTCTACATTCATGCCACATGTCCTGCCCATCACACTCTAAGAGTGTATCTGTTTTTATTACATCTGGTTTCCCATAAACATAATCTAGTTCACTGATATCTAGCTCTTCTCCATTCACCTGCCTGTTCTATTCTCTTTTGCCAAAAATTTTCCTAAGTACATTACTCTCAAATACCCAATCTTTTCTTCTTCCTTGGAGCAAGAGACCGTGCTTCACATCTGTATAACTGGAAAAATAACTGTTTTATACATTGGTTTAATTAAATGGAGATATGGAAAGTAACCATCTCCTCTGTTGTCCAGCTTTTGTAGAAGAGACCAGCCTTTCTGCTAAATATTGGAGTGCAAGAGAGTGAATAATTTCATTATCAAGTGCTCGACTTTAGTTACCAATCAATATTAGTTTAACTTTTTTTGAGAGAAGTTGGGATGACAAGAGTGATTGTAATGCATAACGGTATGAATTTCCAGAGCTGATTATATTTTTAATTTCTATCTATTTGTCATAAATATAGAATATTAATTACAAATTGCTGTATATATTATATTACTACTTTAAAAAGTACTGTAAATGTGTCACATTGTTTTATAATGTTACTTCATGAGTATCAAGGATATCAAGTAATTAAAAATGTCTATAAAAATAAGGTAATGTATCATATTTAAAGAAGAAGACCTTTAAATTAGAGTCCATTCAGTATACTTAACTCACCTGCCTCTAGGATTGATAGCTGGCAAGGCAGGTTGGATCTCAGGATCTCTTCTTCTAAGTGATGCCACCCATTTGTCAGATGCTGCAGGAGGTGAATTTGAGGGCATAGGTTTACTGCGGCCACCTGAGTCCCCACCCCCATTCTGATTCACTGGAGTTTCTGCAAACCAATTAATCAATATTTATTTTTCTCATGACCGTCTCACGGGCTAGTGGTTACTGTTTCTGACTACAGCTCATGAAGTCCTGGGTTTGATTCCTAGTCAGACCATAGGATTTTTTCCTTAAAGGGAATTATTTCTGTGGTTGCCCAAGGTCTGAAATTTCGGTTAGGTTTAGATTAAAGACTTCCCTGACGCTTAATTATCATTTATCACCCATCATATCATTGGGTTAACATAACTCTGCCTTCCAGGTGCCCCAACCTAAGAATTGGATTACAATTCTGCCAATGCCAAGATTGAAAGCCAGAAATGTCATAAAAGACAACCTAGTGGTATTGGACAAAAAAAAACTTTTTCTCATATAGTAACAAAAATAATAATGTTTTGTTTATCCTAGTAGAATTAAGGGATTAAGTTTTATCTTCCACTCAACCAGTACAAGTATTAATTATGTCAATTAAAAAAATAATAACTATAATAATAACAACAACAATAACAGTAATATACCCAATTATCCAATAATTATTTTAATAATAATAATAATATAATAATAATAATAATAATAATAATAATAATAATAATAATAATAATAATAATAATAATAATAATAATAATAATAACAATAACAATAATAACAATAATAATAACAATAATAATAACAATAATAACAACAATGACAACAATAAAAACAGCAATAATAATAATAATAATAATAATAATATAAACCTAAAGATTACGGGTTCGTGTCCCGGAGGGGCATCAGGATTTTTAAACTGATCTAAATCTTCTGGCGGCACCATGACCCTAAAAGCGGTCGTCATGCAGGGCTTACAACATGGCTGACAGAGATGTTTAGAAAGGTGGGATCCTTAACTTTCTATTACCACCAAGAGGTTCCTCAAGCCTGCAGTGAGTATTAGGACAACTTTACAACCACAACAAAAGCATTAACAAAAAAAAAATATAATAATAATAATAATCCATCCATAGTAATTCTGCCCAAAGGCAGGTCCTTCACTACAATCATAGCATTTTCATGCTATGCTTGCAGCTTTACTAGGGAATTGTAGGTGTGGTAGCACTAGAGTATCTGATTTTGTTTTATTACGTGGTGCGCTTTGACCCATTCTTATTTTTATTGGTATATTTATAGTGTTTTTCATGTTTTGAGTGTTGGAAAGGTCTCCCGATTCAACATTTTTTAACTTAAATTTTGAATTTGGAAAATTTTTATTGATTTAATTTAATAGGAATTTTTGCCTGAATTGTGTTTTTTAATGATTGTTTATTGTATGTGTTTTCTTTTAGTTATCTTGTGAATTTTCTTTTGGTTGTTTCGAATATTTTATTTTGAGGTTTGTGCTTCTTCTGCTATTTTTTAATGTGTCGGTCGTGGGGAGTTCTGTAATTTGGGCCATGTGCATTATGTTGTGGACCAATGGCTCTAATTATTGGGTTGGTGTGAGTGTTTATTTGTTCTTTGAGTTTTCTAGCTGTTGTGATGATAGTTTCATTTATGTTTGTGAGTTGGAGTTCTTGGTGTAATTGTGTAATTCTGGTTCGTCTGTTTGCATGTAATATAATCCTTGCAGCTCTGTTTTGCACAATCTGTAGCCTATTTATGTGTGCGTGTGCTGCATGTCCCCAGCTAGGGCATGCATATGTCAGTGTTGGGAGTATGAGTGCTTTGTATATTGTTTTCTGTTTGTTTGTGAGTTGTTCTGAAATGAGTATTGGGTATAGCTATCTGAGTCTAATTGTTGCTTTTATTCTAGTGTAATCAATGTGCTGTTTGAATGTGAGTTGTTTGTCCATTATTGTGCCAAGATATTTAATGTGTTCTTTGTATTCCAACTGTCTGTTATTTAGTGTTATCTGGGTATGTTTCTTGGTCTTCTTTTTGTGAATGTAATTGCTTCTGTTTTCTCTGTGTTGACTTTGATTCTCCATTTGGAGAACCAAGTTGTTAGTTTGTTTATGTGTCTTTGAATGTTTCTTGTTGTTACATTTATGTCTTCATCTGTACTGTAAATGGCTGTATCATCTGCATATTGTGCGATTTGTGTATTGTTGTGTGTTGGAATATCTGCTGTGTATATGTTGTACAAAATTGGTGCTAATACAGAGCCTTGTGGTATGCCTGCCTTAATAGGGAAGCTTTCAGATGTTGCTGTATCGTATTTTACATAGAAAGATCTTTTAGTAAGGAATGAATGTATTAAGTGTATGTAAGAGTCTGGAATGTTGGCTGTGATTAGTTTTGTAATAAGTCCTGTATGCCATACGGAGTTGTAGGCTTTTTCGATGTCGAAAAATACTGCAGTACTGTGTTGGCGATTCCTATATCCATTTGTAATGTCGCTGGTTAATCTTAGTAGTTGTTGTGTTGTTGAGTGTTCTGATTTAAAACCGAATTGAGTGTTGGGAATTAATGCGTGTATACGTGGGCTGAATCTAGTTAGTATTATTCTCTCTAATACTTTTTCCCATGTGGTTTAAGAGCCTAATTGGTCTGTGGTTTTGTGGAAATAATGGATTTTTCTTAGGTTTTGGTATAGTTATTATTTTGCTTCTTTGAATTGGGTTGGGAAATGCTTTAGGATGAGAGAAGTATTAAAGATTTTTGTCAGGTGTATTAGTGTCTTTTTTGGAATTTCTTTAAGTGCCCTAATCGGAATGCTATCTGGCCCCAGTGCTTTCTGGTCTCCTATTTTATTAATTATTTTCTTGATTTCAGTAGGTTTTGTTATGGGGATATTGTGTGTTGGTTGGTTTGCCAGATAGTGTCTGTTTTCTCTTCGTGTTCTTCTGTGAAAGTTTTCGTGTGTATAGTCATCTGTTCTGGATCTGAAAGTTCAGTCTAGTGTTTCTGCTATTGCCTGAGCTTTGTCTATTGGTGTGTGTACTATTTCATTTGTACTGTGTATGGGATGGTTTCTTTTTTGTCTGTTATTTGTAAATCGTTTTGTGATTTCCCATACTTTGTTGTGTGCTACTGCAGTTTGTATATCAGTGTCTAATTTTTGTCTTTTATGTTTAGAGATTTTATTTTTAATTTGTCAAGTAAGTGTATTTAATGTGTGCCTGTCGTTTGGTCTCCTGTGCCTTTGCCATTCTCTCCTGATTCTGCGTTTTTCTTGTATTAATTCTTGTAAACCCTGGATGTTATAGTGTGTAATGGGACTTGTGATAGTGGTTGTGACTTGTCTGTAAGTTGCTGCTATTGTGTTAGTAAATGTGTGTGTGACTGCTTCTAGTTCTTCTTTACTTTGTATGGTGATGTTTGGTGTTATGTATTCGTATAGTTTCTGTCTGTATAATGCCCAGTTTGTCGTCTTTATTGTGTGATTGTAGGTGTTTATTCTGCTTGGATTCAGGTCTATTTCTATTAAAACTGGGCTGTGATCCGAGTTTAGTTCATTTAGTACCTGGATCTCATTTATAATTGGCAATGGCTTCATTATAAAGATATCCAGGACGTCTGAACTTTGTGTTTGGTAAGGAAAATGTGTTGGTTCTGTTGGGCCTATTACTTCGTATGTGTGTCTGTCTGAATGGTCTAAAAGTTGATTCCCCTTGGCATTGGCACGTCTAGAGTTCCAAACTTGATGTTTTGCGTTGAAATCTCCTCCTATTATAAATCTTTCGTAGTGTCCAATTCGCGATCCAGTAAGTTCTTGGTAGGAGAGATGTAGAGGGCTCCGATTGTTGTTTTAGTATTATTATGATAAATTTCAATTGCTGTAATTTCTATGTTAGTTAGTCCATTTATAACGAGGGGAGTGTGATTTATTATGTTCTTTATTATTACTGCTGTTTCTCCTCTCCCGCGTGTGGGAGAGTCGGTTCGGTAGATGTCATAGCCTGCGATTCTCCATGTAGTTTCAGGACTTAGTTTTGTTTCTGATATGAGTGCTATGTCTATCTGTTCTGTTCTGAGTAAGTGTGAGAATTCTAAAGCTTCCCTAAGAATGCTATTTGCGTTCCACTCTAGGATTCTTAGTGGTTCGTGTAGGCGCCTATGGTCAATTTGTGAATGACTTTACTAATGTGATAATGGTATTTAGCAGCTCAGGTTTTTCTGCTAATTTCATTAGGAGGTTTATAATTGTGGCAAAGTTTGGCATGCTTAATAATTTCAATAGCCCTTCCAGGCCATTGGAATTATTTGTGTCCTGAGTGTTCTGAGTGTTGTTAGTATTTGCTTGTTCTGATTGTTGTGTTATAGCATTAAGGATGAGAGGTGAGAAATTCTGTGTATAGTTGTAGGATGGAGGCTGTTGGACTTGATTCATGTTCCAGGATCTGGTTGTGAAGGATCTTCGTGTTGATTGGGCAGGCTGTGGCAATGGGGGTGGGGCTTGTCGTGCTATATATTGCTGTGTCTTCACTTGAAAGATCGGACACTGTCTGTAGCTGGCAGGGTGCGTTTGATGACAATTTGCACATTTTAAGTGCTCATTGGGGCAGTTTTTTAATGTGTGTGTTTCCCCACACTTGACACATTTTGGCTGTTTGGTGCATAGCACTGCTATGTGACCAAAGTCCTGGCAGTTGAAGCACTGCCTTACTCCTTGAATGCCCTCATATTTGCAAATTTTTACTTTGACGTAAGATAGCAAGGTGAGCTTGTGGATGTCTAGGTAGTTACCCTCCTTGCGAAGAGTAATCACCCAGAGAGGCAGGGGAGTTGGGATTTTTTTGCCTTCGTGAGTTGCATTCCTTACTATCTTACGTATATGGCTGACTGGGAAGTTTAGGCCCTCCAGTTCAGCCCTTATTTCCTCGCAGGTGAAGTTAGGGGGGAGACCTTTCAGTGTTACCTTTTCTAATGTGTTACCAGAATTTAGTGCTTGGTGTTTTACCTGTTTTTGTGTGAGTACTGATGTTACATGTGTGAATGATTCCTCATTTTTTGTTTTTATCACTAGCATGTTGTTGCCATACCGAATGTCTATGCTTGATGCATGTGTACCTATAAGCTCTTTTAGAATGTTTGCATTTGCGGCTCGACATTCGGCATGAATTGTTTTTACAGTAGTTTTAGTTGGAAAAAGGGAGGAAAGGAGATTACGAGTATTTGAGAATAAAGTTCTTAGGAAAATTTTTGGACCAAAGAGAGATGAACAGACAGGTGAATGGAGAAGACTACATAACAATGAACTACATGGTCTTTATAGGAAGCCAGATATAATAAGAACAGTTAAGTCCCGTAGACTGCGATGGGCAGGACACGTTTCGCGTATGGGGAATGAAAGACGTGCATGGAAACTTCTTGTAGGAAAGCCAGAAGGAAAACGCCCAGTTGGTAGACCAAGAATGAGGTGGGAGAACAACATTAACTATGATTTGAGGGAAGTAGATTATACAGGGAATGATTGGAAAGCATTAGCTCAGGATAGGGATGTATGGAGAGCTTATGTCCGTGCGGCCATGAACCTACGGGTTCGATAGTGCCAGTGAGTAAGTAAGTAAGTAAGTAAGTAAGTAGTTTTAGTTGGAGGGATAGCCGCATTAGCGTTTATTGTGGTTTCTGTGCTTTCGGTTTTGAGGGCATTGTACCTATTTTCAGTAGTTATTGGTGGCGCAGTTTAGGGGAGGCAAGCGTTTGTCGTACTGTGTTCTTTGGTGTTATGAACCCTTCATTGTCGCTGGAGTCACCAGAATGTACCCCGCCATGGTTGATGGATTTTCTGGTACCGGGTATGGCGGACCAAATTTTACCATCAGCTGATGGAGGTCAACGGGGCTGGAGGTGCCCTGTCCTTGCCCCGGGTTCGAGCAAGGCTTGGGGCCCATGGAGTTGGGAGAAGGTGAAGCTGTGCTTCCTATTGCTTTCCACACCGGTGAAGGATGATGATGATGATGATGATAATGACGAAGAAGAAGATGATGATGATGGCCATATGATTTCGGGGACCGTTTGGGCCTTAAAGTTTTCCTGACATTTGTCTTACAGGTGAGGAAAAACCCCGATAAAAACCTCACCCAGAAAAACTGCCCCGACCGGGGATCGAACCCGGGCCCGCTGCGTGACAAGGCAGCACGCTACCTCGAGACCACAGCGGTGGAAATAATAATAATAATAATAATAATAATAATAATAATAATAATAATAATAATAATAATAATAATAATAATAATAATAATAATAACAATAACAACACTGTAATAGTAAATATAATAACAACAACAGCATCAATTATACTTTTAATAATCATGTTTGAACACCGTTGAGGTTAAATCATTTCAATTTTAAATTTGTACCTTATAAAACAGTGGTCAACTGTAATAATTTCAATTATAAACGTCGTTACACTATTAAAATTCTAGGACTTTCAAAGATATGATTCATCCTCAGGAAGTCTTATGGTACTGAAATTATTTATACATTTCATGCAGAGGGCTTTGGCTGTTGGGTGTGTTTTCATTTAGTATATTTGAAGTTTATAACAAAGTTATAATAGTTGAGGACGACTATTTTATAAGGTATACATTTAAAATAGAAACAGTATCATTATTATTAAGAATGTTCACCGATACCTACTGATACCTACAGACATTGGTACGAATTCAAGCAAACTTTCCTCTTATAACTTTTTTTCACTTTAAACCCTAACCCCAGAGCTTCTATTTCTAGAAGGCATTATGGGATTTAAATACAGCTAAAATCTATTACTATGATAGAAATAAATACATTATTATACACAGCTAAACGAGTATATTTATTAATAAACTGATTTGGTGTTTATTTGATTAAATCTACGATGTTTATCTTTTAAATAAAAACAGCTGTAACGAAGGTTAATTAAAATAGATATGAAAAATCATATAAAACTTTGACAGTTTTTACGCGTGTTTAATAGATTATATTTACAGTAAAGAGAAAAATATCTGCCGAGTCAGGAATCGAATCCCGAAACTTTAGCTCTCCCTGCTGATGCTCTGACACTGAGCTATTCAGAGTTCGATACTTGATTCAGGCAGATATTTTTCTCTTTACTAATCTATATACTATTTTTGAATTATAATAGTCTATAATATAATACAATTTAATATAATAAGTTATAATATAATACTAAGATATTGTAATCCACCAACAATCTGGTGCTCTGACGAAAAAATGTTGAATTAAAAATGAATAAATAATTACTACCGCGATTTCTTTATGAATGAAGGATTCTGATATGCATTATTAGTTTACAAGAGAAGGCATCTGTCTAATTGCCCCCCCCCCTGCCCCTACTTGACGTCCTTGGAACAAAATTAATATGATGAATTTATTTTTCTCTATTCCAATTTTAGTTCACTTTTTAAAAAAAAGGGTTCGCAATTCTTGACAAAAAATGAAAATACTATAATTTTTAAGTAGTAAATTCACTTTTGGTGTCTGGAATAAAAGTTATGTCTGCAATGTGTAACTTGTAACCTTTGGGAGTGATTTTTCAGCAAAGCAAAAAATGTTGCAGGGAGTGTGTTGACCCCCCTGGGACATGCGAGATTCTGTCTAGCATTCTCCTCTCGCCCTCTCTCCTCTAGTTGAATTGTAGCAATTGTATCAGAATTGAGTTCTACAGTGTCTCATCTATCCCTTTCTCAATAAATTGAGTTACGTCTAAAAGAAAGAAACTGCAACAAAAACTGACTGTGGCAGTATTAATCATTGTCTTCCCTAGTCATGTTTAATTTATTTAACCAGATACAGAGTGATCTCTAAAGGACAGAGAAATGTGGATTTTCCTTCGTCAATTATTATCAACGATTATATTGTTTTCATTCATTCGTTCACGTAGACTGTAATCAAATAGAGGGTTTAATCGCATCTCTCAAATCATGCTCTAAACTCATAAACTATAAATACTGTAATGAAATTGCAGTAGGCCTATAGTTATGAATAATTAAATTCTTTACGAATTGTAGAGTAATACGGAATATGTTGCTTCGTAAGGCTATATTTCTCCAAGAAACCTCTAAGAAGTAACTATTTTAAGTTTCTTGAACATAATATATGCAGCAATCATCATCTTACATA